>OY744522.1:174229362-174316862 GCA_963556195.1 Sepiola atlantica | reverse complement strand
GCAAGTCAGACCAACCCCCATTTTCAATCTATTTCTACATCGAGAAGTTTTTTTATACCGATTCGTGAGTTTCTTTCTTTCTTTCTTTTTTTAACTTTCCAGTTGTAGACGTTCATTATATATATATATATATATATATATATATATATATATATATATATATATGTGTGTGTGTGTGTGTGTATGTATATATATATATATATATATATATATATATATATATATATATATATATATATATATATGTTATTTTATATATTTTATATGGATTTAAATATAACTGTGAACACTGGCGACGGATGTTTTTCGGTCATTTTTGACGAAGGGTGTACATGCGTACATCTGTCACCAGTGTTCGCACCAATATACATATGAAATATATAAAATAACATATGAACCAGAATAAATATATATATAGTAATCCAGATAAAGTAAACATCCACAGGATTCAAATCTAAAGAATTTCAACCAGTTTAATAAAGAGTGGTCAATATTCAATAGAGCGTTTATATATAGTTATTTTTATTTTTACAGACATGTACACAATTCGCAACACTGGCATGTCGATGTTATCGATCAATAGCTGTTAGAAACTGAGATTTCATCAGGCGGTGCGAAAATCTGATCCTTCCCTCAGATCATATTTTGAAAGAAAAAGAAAAAGAAACGAAATTGAAAAGTCAAGATTGGAACTTCACGTGGTCAAACTCGAAACAGTCGAAAACTGGAAATAAACATTTGTGAACTTATGTGAAAAATAAAAAGGTCAATTTTCCGTGGCACATTTTCAAGGATTTCTTATGTCTTGATGATATCCGGCAGGTCGTTAATATGTATTAAGAACTAGTTCGACATCGATTCCATGCGAAATGTGGGAGAGGGAAGACGAACAATTGTCAACCGTCTAGCTTTATTCGAGGTGAAGAGTATATATATATATATACAGAGAGAGAGAGAGAGTGAGAGAGAGAAAGTGTGAGAGAGGGAGAGAGAGAGAGTGAGAGAGAGAAAGTGTGAGAGAGGGAGAGAGAGAGTATTTATCTACCTCCCACAACGTAAAATGTGACACAAGGTCGGAAAGCGGGATTTGATAAGTCAGCACCCTAGAGGAAGAGCACCTGTGACCCTAAAAACTGCCTGAGCAGCTCCGTCGGCATTCCCCGATAGGGGCGCTTCAGGCGATTAGCAATAAAATAACACCTTCTCAAAGGGTTAGAAGGCAAAGCCTGGGAGGGTGGACCTCCTAGAACTGCACAGAACAAACCCACACACCGGCATCATAAAGCCCCGAAGGCCAAGACGATACCGGTCTGTAGGGTGTAGTATCCATCGGAAAGATACTACACTTTGATCTTAACCAAAGAGCCAAGAAGAGAACCGTCTACTCCTGGAAAGATATAATTATAAAATTTAATATAACTTTCAAATTATTGTTAATGATACGGGCAACTATATCCTCCCTCAAGTCGCATATTTTGCAAGCCTAGGAAGAGTGTATCATGACGAAAGTACATCTGCTACACTGCCTTCCCAAATAAGGAGGTAATGGCTGGGATGGTAGTATCATCATAATGGAACAGATACTACACTCATCTCCCAAAAGAGTAGGTAATGCTTAGGGGAGTTGTCTCATGACAACAACACAGCTACTACACTACCCCACTCCCAAATAAAGGAGGGGGTAATTCATGAGAGGATTGTATCATGAGCACAGGACAGATACTACACTATCCCCCATCCAAAACAGAAGAAGAAAATGCATCGGAGAAAATGCATTGGTATCATGACGAGCGAACAGATACTACACAAATCCTCACAGAGTAGGAGGTAATGCCTGGAAGGATGGTCGCATGACAATAGAACAGATACTATACTACTCTCTCTTCCCTAAAAATCAAGGAGGAGGTAATGTCTGGGAGGATAGTCTCAAAACAACATAACAGATAGTACACTCGTTCCCTTGATATTTTAGCATTGAAAGATAATACATTCATTTGAAATAGTATAGTACACTTAATTGAACATTAAGAGATAGTTCAAATAATAAAAGTAATAGTATAGTTTCGGCTTCTGACAGAGAGATACCGAATCTCCATTGCGACCGGGTCGTTGAACACTGTTTATAACAACCTTTGGTGTATGTCCGCTTGTAAAGACATAAATAGATCTTAATTCTCTTCTTTTCAGTTAGAGTGGCCGCATATTTCATGGGGTTCGGACGAAAGTTAAAATGTTGACTTGGGTCTCAGGTTCGAATTGTGTGACCGGCAGAACAATCATCCTCTACGCCGATGGTTCCCAGAAAAAGAATAAAACACACGTCATAAAATTTTTAATTTTTATAGCCCCCTTAATACTACGACGGGTCCTTTAAGAGAATTATAATTAGGCTGTCAAATTTAATGCGTAATCCGAAGTTCCGTCAGCCTTCTATGTATGTACAGTTGTAAAGATAAAAAATACACCTTGATTCTCTTTCTTTCACTGTGGTTGTTAGGTTGGATGAATGGTTCTAGGTGTTCAGCCAGAAGTTAAAATGTTAACTTACGTCTAATATTCATATCGTGTGACCAGTGGAACAATCAAGTTCCACACTGATGATTCCCTGAAAAAGATGAAACATTGTTCTGTGGATAAGAATTAAAAAATATATCTATCCTAATTTTATATATATATATATATATATATATATATAAGTACAATAGTATAGTTTCAACTTCAGACATAGAAATACCAAATCTCCATTCGTAATAGATATACATGGATGTAAAAGTCAGTCATCATAAAATTTTGACAAAAATAACGAATTAATAATAGAGCTTTTGTTACGCTTAAAATTTGAAAAGAATTTAAAAGCATTTAAGCTGTCGAATAGAAAGTTATTTCTGGCCTTAAATTTATTCAAGCAAATTTTTATGTATAAAAATATTTCACGATTTTGGAACTCCCTCCTTGCTCTCTGTTTTCCTGAATATACCGACATGCAGAAATTTAAATGTAATGTGAACAAACATCTAGCTGTACAACTTTTCACTTAGGATGTCCACTGTAAATCTGACCGCTAATCCACAGTAGCCCCTTACGTCTAAGTGACAATGTGTCTTGTCTGCGGTTAATTAAACTTGTTCGGATCGAGGGTCGTGTTTCCCCGATTATAAGCGTGTTCAGTAAATCAAGCAATGTTGCATGCAAAGACAGAGTAATAATTAATAAACAAAAATGAAGTAGTTCAAATAACGTTTATTGAACGTGTGTGTACGTGGAATGGTGAAGTGTGTGATGTATGCATGTGTGTCGATGGAAAAACAGTTCTTGAAAAGGTATAAGAAGAAATGAATCCGGCGTGTGGAAAGTCTTTGAAAGCCGTACACAAAGAAAATGAGTTGAGAACTCTTACCGTTGTTTGACCACGTGTGTTGGTAGTTGTTATGCTGGGACCAGTTCAAGAGAAAAGCGTGAGACGAAGCGCTAGTGTATTAGCGTCGTTCTGCCGAGGCCAATCGACCAGAAGAGAAAAGTGAAACGGAACGCTAGTGTCAGCGTCGTTCTGTCAAGGCTGGTCGGTGAAAAAAAGAGAGATGGATTTTCCGTTTGCAACGGTTTTTATAGTCAGAAGGGCAGATAACTCTGGTGTCGCTTTACAGTGCCACCTGTCAGTGAAAAAGCGACACCTACCGGCAAACCGGTGTAGTTATGTTTTGAAAGGAGGAGGTAACTGCTACAAACTAAAAAAAGAACTATTTACACCCAATATTTTGTAGATAGAGATTAAAACAACATTACTTTAACAAAATTAGTTTTAGTTTTATTACAAATTGGTTCAATTAATAATTGAATCTCTAAACAATACCGTAGTAAATAATTTAACTTACAAAATCCTAATAATTTAGTAAAAACAACAAACAACATAGTTAAAAAAAAAACCCAAACCAAAATGAAAGTAATGATTCCCGAGCAACGCTGACTAGATACAGCTAATATGAGTTTCACTTAGCATTAAGGCAATACTCTTCTGTAAAAATAATTGATTAATTTGCAATTATGAGTATAGTAAATAACAAATATAAATAAATCAATAAATAACATCATTTATAATGCGATACAAATTTATACACTACCACGAAGATGTTCTTAGCTCAGTTGTTAGAGCGCCGGACGTCAGGCGGTGGAATCCCGATTTCGAATCTAACTAGGTCTAGCCGCACTAATAAATCGTAAAAACGACAATACACGTGTCTTTGGATAACTGCATTATATATGTATATGTGTATATATTTTATGTATGTATATGCATATATATATATATATATATATATATATATATATATTAGTACTTCATGTATCCACATAAAATATTATAAGGAGATATAATTTTTTATGTATCAGTTTTCAGTATTTACTTCAACAGTGCTCGATACGTAAGTAGAGCTAGGTAGTAAGCAACGAAAATATATATGGCAATCCAGCTACACAGAGGCTCCCGTGTTTCATCCCCGGGGGAATCGTCAGGCTAAATATCTCTATACCCTCTCTCTCACAGACGTGATGTTGCTAGTCTCAGTCTTTTTTATAAAAACTATTATGTCATGTGTTCTTCGGAATTTTGTGATCTATTTTTGTTACAACAGTGACCGAGATCACATTGTTAACGTTACGGCCAGTGTCGGAATCAAGGCCCAAATTCGGACGATCAAGTCCTATGCACTGAACGCACACACACAAGTTCATGTAGGCAGTTGATTAATGTGCATGTAAGCGTACAGGCGTTATATATTTGCCTTCCTTCGTACTAAGGGTCGATATCAGCGGGGTATGTTGATATACGGCATACTCACGTTGACACACCGGTTCCCGTTAGATCACCGAAGTTAAGCGACATTGGGCCTGCCCAGTATCAGATTGGTGACCATTTCGGAATAGCATGCGTTGTATTTGAACTCCTCGCTATAGGAAAATAGCGTCACCAACCCGTAGTGCATAGCGTGACGACTATGGCAAAACACCCTGAATGACAATCACCAATAAGGTGGTCGGAAACCAGGGAGGGGTTCCATCTCCAGGAGTGATCAAAACCCTGATGGCGATGGTGATGATGTGGATCCGACTGATGACAATATATCGGTTTCGAATCTCAGCTTGAGGCACTTGCTAGTTACACTAAAGAGCTGTTATATAGCGAAACAGTATGTCTGTGAATATATAAAACATAACTAAAGAGGTTCCGGGCCTAGCTAATGAAACAAAAAGGGATAGGAACAATTTCGACTTGAATCATCAACATAGTCTCCTTTTAGGATTATGCACTGATTCGATCCCTTTTCTTAGAACAAGTGTCTTTTGCCTAAAAATACTCCTCAGTTTCTGATATCACTTCATCATTGAAGCCAAATCTCTTTCCCTGCAGCATTCTTTTGAGGTCTGCAAACAGCTAGTAGTCGCTCAAGCTATATGTTAGTTCTGTCGTTCAGTAGAAAAATCAATAATCAGTTAACCTCTCAAAATTACAACATCGTTACTTGTTTGAATCCTGATTTGTGATTTAGTCTGGAAGGAAAATCATTGTGTTAAAGCGATGAACAAGACAACATGATTAACTTTATAGCCAGTGTCGAAATCAAACCCCGAAATGAGACGAAGGCAACGAGAAAACGATCACGGCCTGTGTAGACGCACATTCACAATGGAATATCTGCGTTGTTTTTCATAAGAAAACAAAGCACCGATGTTAATCTTACGTTTTATAATGACTACAACTATTTAAAAGCGTATTACAATCAGGCTCTCCAGAAGTTACAGATGTTTCATCTTTAATATATATATATATATATATATATATATATATATATATATATATATATATAGATATATATATATACATATATATATATAAATATATATAAATATAAATATATATATATAAATATATATATATATAAATATATATAGATAAATATATATATATATAAATATGTATATATGAATAAATATATATATATAAATATATATATATATATAAATATATATATAAATATATATATATAAATATATATATATATATATAAATATAAATAAATATAAATATAAATAATTAAATATATATATAAATATATATATATATAAATATATATATATACATATATATAATATATATATATATACATATATATAAATATATATAAATATAAATATATATAAATATAAATATATATAAATATATATATAAATAAATATATATATAAATATATATATATATAAATATATATATATATATATAAATATATATATAAATATCTATTAATAATGGAGTTTATGTATCTGTCTGTCTGTCTGTCTGTCTGTCTGAAGCCGAAACTCCAGTATGACTATTTTACTGAAATTAATCTTTTTGAAATTCTTTATATACTGTCACTAAAAGTCGCTTAGACACCAGATGGGTTTTGCCATTTACATAAGTAATTCCTTTAAACCTTCAATTAAATTAATATTTACAAATATACACTTATAACTGCTATTATCAAATTTACATATGTATTTACAATATTTTCCGATAAGGTTATATTAATAAACATTATTCATACAATTAATGAAAGCATTTTTCATCATAACCGGCGTGTTTTCTAAACCATTTCAACTCGAGTACTGTTAAAATTGCAAAGTCATTGGCTGTTTAATCAGTGGTGTGCTCCCTCCCTCCGGTAATTAAATATGGCGATCTGATTAAGCAGCCGATTGGCTGTTTAATCAGTAGTGCCCTCCCTCCCTCCGGAAATTAAATATGGCGATCTGATTAAGCAGCCGATTGGCTGTTTAATCAGTAGTGCCTCCCTCCCTCCGGTAATTAAATATGGCGATCTGATTAAGCAGCCGATTGGCTGTTTAATCAGTAGTGTCCTCCCTCCCTCCGGTAATTAAATATGGCGATCTGATTAAGCAGCCGATTGGCTGTTTAATCAGTAGTGCCCTCCCTTCCTCCGGAAATTAAATATGGCGATCTGATTAAGCAGCCGATTGGCTGTTTAATCAGTGGTGTCCTCCCTCCCTCCGGTAATTAAATATAACGATCTGATTAAGCAGCCGATTGGCTGTTTAATCAGTAGTGCCCTCCCTCCCTCCAGTAATTAAATATGGCGATCTGATTAAGCAGCCGATTGGCTTTTTAATCAGTGGTGTCCTCCCTCCCTCCGGTAATTAAATATGGCGATCTGATTAAGCAGCTGATTGGCTGTTTAATCAGTGGTGCCCTCCCTCCCTCCGGTAATTAAATATTGCGATCTGATTAAGCAGCCTAATGGCTGTTTAATCAGTAGTGCCCTCCAACCCTCCGATAATTACATATGGCGATCTGATTAAGCAGCCGATTGGCTGTGTAATCAGTGGTGTCCTCCCTCCCTCCGGAAATTAAATATGGCGATCTGATTAAGCAGCCGATTGGCTGTTTAATCAGTGGTGTCCTCCCTCCGGTATTTAAATAGGGCGATCTGATTAAGCAGCCGATTGGCTGTTTAATCAGTAGTGCCCTCCCTCCCTCCGGTAATTAAATATGGCGATCTGATTAAGCAGCCGATTGGCTGTTGAATCAGTATGCCCTCCCTCCCTCCGGTAATTAAATATGGCGATCTGATTAAGCAGCCGACGTTAATCTGGCACGTTAAACATGTAAACAACAACGCTGGCAAACACCGTGCTCAGTTTTCCATTTTTAAAACCGTTCTAAGTTTGTTTATTCTTAGCCATTATGTTTTAAAACACAAATTTATTAAATCAAATTGTTAAATTAAAATAATAATTGATTTAAAAATTACTATATAAAAACGCGCGTGCGCACGCACACACCCACACACAGTTCAGGTAAACTTTTTCTTTCCGAGAATTAAAATTTTTTTCGTGTTTACTGTATTTGATTTCTTAATACTTTCATATCCAATATTATCATTTTTTCACGACCTCAACAGAATTTATGATTCCATGTTTTATTTATTAAAAAAAAGATGTGATTTTTTTTCTTTAATGTCAACAAAATAAACTAACACATTGTACTCGAAAACTATACAACTGATTGTAGAATCAAATTGTTTAATTAAAAAAGGTACACACACACGCACACGCACACACGCTCGCGCGTTCACTGTATTTGATTTTTTGGTGCCTTTTCATTTTAGGACTCACGCTAACTTTGACCCCATCGTTACAGTTAGGGTTAGGTTTGTTTTCTTTTCCTTTTTAATTAAAAATATTTACATGTATAGGGGGGGGGGAGATAAAAAAAATTGGGGGAAGGCGGTAAAAAAAAATTTTTTTTTTTCTTAACTAAAAAATATTTCAATGACTGGTAATATAAAAAAATTGAGGGGGGGTACAACAAAAAATGTTCTTTCTTTTTGAACTACAAGTCTTTCTATTTATGGGCGAGGGTACAACAAAAATCGGGGTAGGTCCAATTTTTTTATTTCTTTATTTTCAACTAAAAATATTCTTTGTCATAAACACAGAAAATCAATGTCTAACAACCACAGAAATATGACTGGGGCTCCATTGGCTTACGCGTGAGCCTTCATTTCTGATGCGGCAGCCTAGCAAAAATATGCGACCGGAGGGAGCATATATTTGCTAGTATATATAATTAACTTGTTACAAATATCCAGGGGGTATGAATCCGAAGGAAGTTGAAACCGGGTTTATGAGAGTGCTCAATGAAAATTCAGAGCAAAATATAATAAAATAAGAATGACGGTTGTAATCATAATTTTATTCCCATTTTAAATTTAACTCACTCTGGCCGTCGCTCCATCTCCCTCCTCCCACTTCGGCCGAGATTGAGATCATCACAGCACAGACACGTGAAAAACCTCCCACGTAATAATTTGAAACACGACTTGTTGGGGTCCTCCCCCCTCCCCTCTCATGTCCCATGTCGCCGTTATAGACAAAGCCCCAACTCTGTCCCCCTCCCCCTCCAATGTATTTTCAATTTTACATCTCCCGTTAAAGTGAAGTTAAAATTTTATGCCATTTGAATTCCTTTCGCCGGCCCGATGAGTTGGTCGCTATTCGCACCAATGAAACAAAACTTGTTTTGTCGCAACTAATGGAATAAAATCAAAAAATATAAATATATATATAAATATATATATATAAATATCGATATAAATATATATATATATATAAATATATATATATAAATATATATATATATATATATATATATATATATATATATATATAAATATATAGAACATTTTTTTTATTATATTCCAATAACCATGGTTTGTTTTATTACTTTTATTTTTGTTTTTATTTTTTTCACATTTCCAAAAATTCCAAATTTCTGTGAGATATATTTAACGGTCCGTTTCATTTGTTTTGTGCCAAACAACATTTGTATGTCAATATCGTCTCGGCAACACTACAAAATCATCAGAAAAAGTTTACAAATAATAAGATTTCTTAGATTAGAGTGTATTGAAAAAACACCCACATCATACATCAGTTTCATTTTAAGGTGAAAATAAACAAAAGGACAAACAAAAATTTTAGAGCAAACACTCACATGTGTACGATCAAACTAATCAGCCATTTTGATTTTTTATATATAAATATATATATATAAATATATATATATAAATATATATATAAATATATATATATATATATAAATATATATATAAATATATAAATAAATATATATATATATATATATATATATATATTTATATATATATATATATATATATATATATTTATATATATATATATATATATATTTATATATATATATTTTTATATATATATATTTATATATATATATATATATATAAATATATATATATATATATATAAATATATATATAAATATATATATATAAATATATATATATATATATATATATAAATATATATATATATATATATATAAATATATATATATATATATATATATATATATATATATATATATATATATATATATATATATATATATATATATATATATATATATATATATATATATATACGAAGGGCGTTCAATAAATAATGCCCATGACCCACTTCCAGTTGTCTGATCTAGATGAAATTTTGCATTTGTAATGATTTATATCTGTATGGGTTATGTAGCTCTGAACTAATTGTGGTTTCTGGTTTACAGATGTTTGAACTGAGTCAGGTGTGAAATGGAGCTAGTTGGGCGTTGCGCAGTGATCCGGTTTTTGTATTTGAAAAAACGCACACCAAAGGAGACTTTTGATGAAATGAAAGAACTCATGGTGACGATGCCCCATCATATGACCTTGTAAAACGCTGGCATTGTGAATTTAAACATGGCCGGAAGTCTGTGGAAACAGCTCCCAGACATGGTCGTCCCTCTTCTGCCATTGATGAGGCATCTGTCCGTCAAGTTGAGGCTTCCATTTTGGAAGATCGACGCATTACTATTCGCCAAATAGCCCAAGAGGTCAAGATTAGTACAGGGTCTGTAGAAACTATCAATCATGACCATTTGCATATGCATAAGGTGTCTGCCAGATGGATTCCAAGGTTACTCACACCTTTCCAGAAACAAGAACGCGTCGAGTGCTCCAGGGTGAATTTGGAGATGTGCCAAGAAGATGAGTCAAAGTTTTTCAAAAGACTGATTACAGAGGATGAAAGTTGGTTTCATCACTTTGATCCAGAGACCAAAGCCCAGTCAATGCAGTGGAAGCACTTGCACTCACCACCTCCAAAGAAGGCAAGGGTGCAGCCCTCCGCTGGCAAGGTCATGCTCACAGTCTTCTTGAACCAGAACGGAGTAGTTATGACAGATTTCCTGGGTACCACAATTACAGGAGCCTATTACGCTTCACTTTTGATGAAATTACGAGAAGCTATTAAAAGTTGGAGGACCAAAGTGGGGTGTTCTACAAAAACGGTGTCCAGAGCTGCATCAAACGATGGAAGAAATGCATAACTTGATGGTACCTATGTAAAGATAGACTAATAACTCTGCCAAGTTTCATTTATCTACTGATATGGGAAATGAATCAGTGGGGTTATTTATTGAATACCCCTCGTATATATATATATATATATCGCCTCCGTTCAGGCTCGAAAGACAATGGATATCCCTGTAAGAGTGCATGCGCGTGTAATAGTGATGTCGGGGTTGCGCAATTCTCACTATTCATCTCTTGAGTCAGCACTGCCTGATTCGAATCGCAAGGATAAGTCCAGGACGACTGGAAACAATGCCGAGATAAGCTGGTATTCCCAAATGGTCACCCATTTTTGTACTGACTAAACGTCGCTTAACTTCGGTGTTTCAACGTGATTATGACGTATATTAATATACCCTTAGGAATATCAAATTTACAAACAGTCCCCAGTCGCATGAATATCGCGCTCAAGTGAGATCATTTTGACGATATTTATTTATTTTTTTCAATTTTTTGCGGGACGGTGTAACCGTCCTCCAGCATACACCGCCTGAAATTGCCAAATGATCACCCATCTGGTACTGACCATGCTAAACGTCGCTTAACTTAGGTGTTCTAACGAGAACCGGTGCCAGCGTAATTATGCTGTAACACCTGATTGAAGTCCGGTTTGTTGATTATTTAGTCAGAATAGTTATCTCCCTTTGTTAATTGTTCCGTTAAATGATAATCATTTTTGTAAATGTGCATTTTTAGTCTGGTGAAAATATGTGGAACTAGCTGCCCCAACACGGAATTGCCCGATAATCTTTAATTTCATTTTTTAATAAGATTTCGAAAGTTAAATTAAAATGTTTTCTAAATTTCTTTTCAGATATCCAATGGTAAAGAAGTAATTCATTATTTTTGTCAACTATTAAGCAGAAATTAAAATGGTTGACCTGTTCCCGAATAAGTAAATTTAATAAAAATACATCGAATAATCATAATCTATATTTCATCTAAAAACATCACGGCTTCTTAAAACTACGTTACATGTCTTCTTCTTCTTTTTGACTTCCTGTTATTCAAAATAAGTTAGATAGATCATTATTAAGAAATACATGTTGCCATATGTTTCGTAGTGAACAAGGCTGTGAAGTTACTTTCTCTGCTATTAACGCCCCCCCCCAAATAAGAATACATCTCTGTGGGTGAAATAGTATTGTAAGTCAAGACTCTCAAGCATAGGTAGAGCAGCTATTCTAAAAAAAGGAACACTCAGTAATAACACCATTTCTCTTCCGCTGATCTCAGCATCGTTTCTGATCAGCTAAAAATGTTTTCTTTTCAACTGAATTTGAGCAATGCTGGGTCAGGTAAAGTGAAGTTGCGGGTTGTGTAACCCATGTTTCATTACACACTCTTCATCTGAAAAACGAAGTGTATCCATTGTCTGTCGAGACGAAAGAAGGCCAGTCAGTCAGTGAAACCCAAATTTATAAAGGCCTTCGCAAATGTACCAGATATAGATTTTGTTTCCTCAAAGATCTGCGCGTGCGCAGATAGGATTTTTATATGAGAGCCTCGTTCTGAAAACAAAAAACAAAAACAAAAAACGTCTACGAATGGAATTTTAAAATCCAACCTCTCCCGGAAAAAAAATGGCCGCGTCGTCGTATGTAAACAATGAGAAAATAAAATGAAAAGCGCAGGCGATAAACACGTTTGAAACGAGGGCGCATGCGTAGAATGGCGCTTATCAATTTGTTCCATCTTTTTTCGTTTACAACGGAGTAAGCAGTTCTCGAAGATGTCAACATCTCCTATTGCAATCGGCAGACAAACGCCACCGACTACATAAGCTAAAAAACATCCGTCAAAATTTACTTATATATATATATATATATATATATATATATATATATATATATATACGTATGTGTGTTAGCGTTTTCGCCGTCACTTTGTTTCTCTCTTCTTTAGAAATTTTTTCAGTCTACTGAATTAAACATATTTAAAAAAGGAAAAAGGATTATCTTTTCTATTTTTCGCCTCCTTAAAACTTTCAATTATGTTTGGTATTATATTTTAATTTTTGTTTCTCTCTTCCACTTTCCCCTCTTCTCTCTCCTCACGACTGCCGACTCTGCTGTCAAATATGGTACGTGCCTGAAGAAGTCGGCAATCTGGCATCGGTCTAGGTCAGGGTGGGGAGGCGAATAAGGTTGTGTAGGAAGGTAGACACTTTTTTGAAGCACTCTAAAAAGAAAGCAAGCGGCACGTATCGCTTGTCTTGGCAATGGTTCAACCAACGACGCCATGTTTGTTTGTTGCTGTGACGTCACTCGATTTTAACAGAATGCCTTTTTTTTTAAAATATCCCACTTGTTCGTAGATGTGTCTACGTGTTTCAATGAGAGGGGTTGTTCGTCAATCGGAGGTGGCGATGTCTCGCAATAGTTTAAAATACTATTTTCATCGGTTTGTCCAGTTTAAGTTTAAATAGCATTTTCGTTGGTCCGTCAAGCTTACGTTTGAAATAGTGTTTTCGTCATCTGACAGGCTAACGCTTGGAAGAACATTTTCGTCGGTCTGTCAGGCTTATGTTTGAAATAGCGTTTTCGTCGGTCTGTCAGGCTTATGTTTGAAATAGCGTTTTCGTCGGTCTGTCAGACTTATGTCTGAAATAGCGTTTTCGTCGGTCTGTCAGACTTATGTCTGAAATAGCGTTTTCGTCGGTCTGTCAGACTTATGTCTGAAATAGCGTTTTCGTCGGTCTGTCAGGCTTATGTTTGAAATAGTATTTTCGTCGGTATGTCAGGCTTACGTTCGAAATAGTGTTTTCGTCGGTCTGTCAGGCTTACGTTTGAAATAGTGTTTTCGTCATCTGCCAGGCTAACGCTTGGATGAAACATTTTCGTCGGTCTGTCAGGCTTATGTTTGAAATAGCGTTTTCGTCGGTCTGTCAGGCTTATGTTTGAAATAGCGTTTTCGTCGGTCTGTCAGACTTATGTCTGAAATAGCATTTTCGTCGGTCTGTCAGGCTTATGTTTGAAATAGCGTTTTCGTCGGTCTGTCAGACTTATGTCTGAAATAGCATTTTCGTCGGTCTGTCAGGCTTATGTTTGAAATAGCGTTTTCGTCGGTCTGTCAGACTTATGTCTGAAATAGCGTTTTCGTCGGTCTGTCAGGCTTATGTTTGAAATAGTATTTTCGTCGGTATGTCAGGCTTACGTTCGAAATAGTGTTTTCGTCGGTCTGTCAGGCTTACGTTTGAAATAGCATTTTAATCGTTCTGTCCAGCTGACGTTGTAAATAGTATTTGCATTGGTCTGTCAGACAATTAAAATAAAACTTTGATTAGTCTGTCTAGCTTACGTTTAAAATAGCATTTTCATTGGTCTGTCACACTTAAGTACGATGTAACATTTTAGTTCTGTCACGTGTAAATTTGTAAAAGTTAATTTTTGTCGTTTAGTCAAATTTAAGTTTCAAAAGCTATTTTCGTTTGTCTGTCACATTTAAGTTTGAAAAAACATTTTCTGCGCTAAACGTGTACGTTGAATTGACGTAACTTACGACTTACCATTGCTTTTTTATTTTTTTCAATTTTAAGTGCGTATTTGTTCCATTTAAATAAGCCGGACGACTCAAATGCTCAGTGTTCGGGAAGAAGCAGAAAACATTGCAGACAACAACAAATGATATACGTACGTGTCTTGAGGTAAGTGTGTGTGAATTATTTTCTTTTCGAGCCATTAAAGCAGTCAAAGCAGAAAAATATGTTGTTGTTGTTGTAGGGAAGGCTAGCATTGGGGGGGGGGGAGAAGCGAGTTAGGGTAATTTTTTATAGTGAAAGTTTCATTGACTTTATCCACTCATAATATGAGCGAATTTTTCTGTGGGTGTAATTCTGTCTTTCTGTCCGTCAGTCACAATTATTCCAAGAAATATATTAACTTCTTTTAGAAATGGAAAATATTGCATTAATACTAAACAATAAATTCCATACAAATGAAGCGGATTCCATGACCGAAAATCAAAACCGAAACCTTGAGATCTTCTATCTGATGTTCTATGTACAGAGCTATGTATACATCTTACAGCATAACCATAATTAAATAATTATAGCTTTGACGTGACGTCATAGATTCATGATTTACGTCATGTTTCAAAGCATGAGCGATCATAAAAAAAATAATGAATAGTTAAACATCAAAAGTTTAAAAAATCCTTTTGATAGTCCCAAACAATTTATTTTTCTTCAAATACATATTGGTGTTAAAACACTATTGAATATATAGTATATACTAGACTTTGGATCATATAATTCATCGCTGTATTCTGTTAGAATGTATATATATATATATATATATATATATATATATATATATATATATATATATATATACATATATATATATACATATATATATATATATATATATATATACATATATATATATATATATATACATATATATATATATATATATATATATATATATATACATATATATATACATATATATACACACATATATATACATATATATACGTATATATATACATATATATTCGTATATATACACATATATATACATATATATACACATATATATATACATATATATACATATATACGTTTAATATAGTAATATATACATATATATACATACATATATATATACACATATATGGGTGGGCCAAAATAAGGGTCCTATCTTTAAATTTGAATAACTTCCACAAGAAAAAGTTAAACTCACCAAACTTTATGTGTGTGTAGACCGACCCTTCCGAGATTTTTTGAAATAAATAAAACAAATTTTAGCTGAAAAACGTTTCTTAAAACTTACAAAAACTAAAGTATTGTTTTTTACACTGTTTTGAGTTTTTTAAGCAAAAATAATGTTTTCTAAATGGGCGCCGTTGGCGGCTTCACACTCTTCGGCTCTTTTTAAAACATTTTCCATAACAGTTTGCAACATCTGAGTACTTATGGCTCTTATTTCTGCTTCAATATTTGCTTTCAGTTCCTCAATATTGTTTGGCTTATTGGCATAAACCTTTTCTTTGAGGTAACCCCATAAGAAGAAGTCAGGAGCTGTAAGGTCGGGTGATCGTGGAGGCCATTGAATTTCGCAACTGCGAGAGATAATCTGATTTCCAAATATACCCTGTAAAAGTGTAAGGGTATCTCTCGCAGTGTGTGCTGTGGCTCCATCCTGTTGGAACCACATCCTGTCAGGTTTGGCGGCAACCCACGGTTGCAAGAAATTTTGCAGCATTTCTCGGTAGCGGTCACCCGTTACTGTTACCTGATTTCCGGCATCGTCTTCAAAGAAATAGGGGCCAATTATCTCTTCAGCAGTAACGCCACACCACACCGTGCACTTGAGTGGATGTAATGTGTGCTGCTGAATTATCCTTGGGTTCTCCGTACCCCATATTCGGCAATTTTGTTTATTGATGAACCCATCAAGATGAAAATGGGCTTCATCCGACATTATTAGTTTTTTGAGAAAATCGGGATCATCATTGGCCAAATCCTGGAGTCGCATAGCGTACTCAAGTCTTTTTTCATTATCTCGAGGTTGAAGTTCTTGAACTAGCTGCACTTTATATGGAAAATATCCTCTTTCTCTTAGCATTCTCCGAAGTGAGCTTCGAGAAATGCCAAGTTCTTTTGATCTCCTCCTTGTGGATGTGGATGAATCCTCCTCCAAACTTCTCTCCAATTCCTCGAAATTTTGAGCTGTTCGTACAGTACGAGGCCTACCACTTCTCGCCATGTCGGATATTCCTTGTTGGTCCCTAAAACGAGCAATAATTCCTCGGATTGCTTTTGCCGAAGGAGAGTTTCTGGTGTTGTAATGACGCCGATAGATGAGTTGAGTCTCCGAAATCGACTCATTAGATTTAAAGTACCACTCTATTATGAGGGTACGTTCCTTAGGGCTAATACGGCTGATGCTTGCTTCGGAAGGGGTCCTTTACTTATTCTAAAAGAAAAAAAAAATCAATAAATAAAAAAGTTATGAATTTTTAAAAATAGGACCCTTATTTTGGCCCACCCTGTACATACATATATACACATCTATATACATACATATATATATGCATAAATATATATACATATATATGTATGTATACATATATATACATGTACATATATATACATATATACATATATATATATATATATATACGTATATGTATATATACGTATATACATATATATACGTATATGTATATATACATATATTTATATATATAACATGCCATATATAACATGCCATATATATTTTCATTGCTTACTACCTAGCTTTACTTACGTATCGAGCACTGTTGAAGTAAATACTGAAAACTGATACATAAAAAATTATATCTCCTTATAATATTTTATGTGGATACATGAAGTACTTATATAACATATATATATACATATATATATACATATATTCATATATATAAATATATATGTATATATATACATATATTCATAAATATACATATATGTATGTATACATATACTTATATATACATATATGTATATATATATATATTCATATATATATACAAATATTCATATATATAAACATATATATATATTTATATATATATATATATTCATAATATACATTTATGTATGTATACATATATTTATATATATACATATATATGTATACATATATATATATATATATATATATATATGTATACACATATATATATATATGTGTATACATATATATAGATATGTATATATATTTATATATATACATATATGTCTCTTTATATATGTATATATACATATATGTCTCTATATATACATATATGTGTATATAGATACATCTATGTATATATACATATCTTGATATATATATATATGTCTATATATAAATATATAAACATACATATATATACATATATGTACTTATATATACATATATATATATATAAATATATATATGCATATATATACTAATATATATACATATATATATACATATATACATATATATATACATACATACATATATATATGTACATATATGATGTATATATATACACTGTCTAGTCATCATTATAATGTTATGTACGGCATCATCACGTTAATACACCGGTTTCCGTTAGATTACCAAAGGTCAGCGCCGTCGAGCCTGGTTAGTACTAAATGGGTAACTATTTGGGAATACCAGGTGCAGTATGTGGGAGGGCTCTCTGCCTATCCCGGCATTGTTTTCAGTCGTCATGGTCTTCTCGTTGCCACTTAACTTTAAAAATGCCGGGTCAGGTTGGAAATACACAACCCTTGCTTCACAAATGACTTCCTATTGATAGAAATCAATCAGATTTTCAATTATGATTTAAACTTTAACTCTAATAGGCTTGTCTATTAGTTATTTTTTTGTACTGTATATCATCCCGTATCTGATTATTTAATGTCAAATCCAGTCGTATTGGTAGACTCATTCACAGTTCAAGTTCTTCATGTCTCCAAGTCTCTCCCTTCTTCCTCCATGTGTCTAGCGTTAGGAAGAATTTCCATTGACAGATATTTATTGCAATTATTCTCCGTCTACGGAATACATTACCGTTGGACTGCTCCCGTGCACACTACAACATAGTCGTTTTTTAATCCAATGTTAACAGTCGTGCACCTTCCAATAAATAATCAAATTAAGGTCGTATCATTAATAAATTTCGGCTGACAATCGTTCTATCCCATGAAAATGTATTCTCGAATAGCTCTTGGGCCTGATAAGTAATGAGCAAAAAGATATATATATATATATATATATATATATATATATATATATATATATATATATATATATATATTATAATAATGGTTGAAATTTGTAAAAATCTTTGAATCTGGGATTTCTTTTCATTTTTCTATATTTTACATATGAGTTAAAACATTTTTGATGAGAGGGGATTATTCTTCCTCGAGAAACCTGTGACCGCTTGAAATTGTCACTTCCTACACTGATGAGAGCGAAAGCTTGAAATGTCGGCGTATCTATAAATATTGTTATAAGACCCTTAAAGAAATTAATGTTGGAGATATTAAAAAACTAATTGTCACTTAGCTATAAGCAAGCTTCTGATAACGTTCGTTAAACCTTCTAGATTGTTTGCTCTTTACTGTTCGCTATATTTAGGCACAGATAGGACTTCATTTTTACTGTATCAAGTGATAATTTTCGATGGCTTTTGGGATAGAGCGAAAGCGTTCGGAGTTTTAGTTAACTGTGAACCGAGTTTGCGCCCCCCGGCCGTTTGAAATTGTCACTTTCCTACAATGATGAGAGCAATAAGCTTGAGACGCTAGCGTCTGTTAGTATAAATAATTTTATATTTATTTATAAACATTATATATATATATATATATATATATAATATATATATATATATATATATATATATATATATATATATATATATATATATATATATATATATATAAATAAATATATATATAAGAAAGGAAGGATGAGAGTAATCCGACGTAATGGGAAATGAAAAAGAAAAAAAAACCAAGAGATATTTTTTTATATATATTCATCAACGTTTCGTCTTTATTGTCATCCTGAGGAAGTCTTACAATAAAGACGAAACGTTGATGAATATATAAATAAAAAAGTATATCTCTTGTTTTGTTTCCCTTTTTATTTCCCATATTTTATATATATATATATATATATATATATATATATATATATATATATATATATATATATATATATATAAACAGACTAGAGAGTGTTGATAGAATATAACATTTTATACACGTTTAGAAATTACCTATACGTATAATAGGATTACTTTCCTGACACCCGACGAGCTTTTTAAAGGAAGTCACAGTTCTTTTTTCAATATTTTCTACGAGAAATGGAAATATAACTATGATTGTTACTAAAAAAACTACACATTTGGGAAAGAATCAGACTGACAATCTCGAGTGTGCTGTTTCGATCCGTCCTCGAATTGATTTTTTAATGTAAAAAAATAACTTTTTTTAATATAACAAAATTTAAGTGAAAAATATCTTAGATTTGGGTATATTTAGTACGTTACCCCTATGTACCCTCACACCCCTCTCTCTCTCATATATATATATATATATATATATATATATATATATATATTAATATATTTATATACATATATATATTAATATATTTATATATATATACACACACACACTTATATATATATATATATATATATATATATATTATTTCATGTATCCACATAAAATGTTATAAGTGGATATAGTCAAACTAGAATCTGCAAGCAGTCACCATATCCACTCGGCCACCGGAAACTACCACATAATTCAGATAAACTAATATCTATATTACCTAGAAGCGGACACAGATAGAAGACTAGTCTAGAGTGTTCAGCGAACGTGCTTAGAACTTTGCATATATATATATATATATATATATATATATATATATATATATCGAGAGAGAGAAAGATGTGAGAGAAAGAGAGGGCGAGGTAGAGAAAGTTACAGACCGGCAGAGAGGCGTTAGGTACTACATATACTAAAATCTAAGATGTTTTTTTACTTACATTTTACTATATTTAAAAAAATAAAAATAATATCCTTTGTTTTTACATAAATAAAGAAGCAATCCGAGGAAGGATCGAAACAGCACACCCGAGGTTGTCAGTCTGCGTCTCTCCCAACTGAGCAATTGGAATATCAATCAGTTCTTGTTTTAACAAGAACACTTATTATTACTCTTTCTCGTGCAAAATGTCAAAAAAGGGCCCGTAACTACATTAAACATGCCCGTACAGTTGCAGAAATTGTTCCTAGGAGATAAATAGTACACGTGTACAGACGGTTATATTTTAGCAACACTCTCTAGTCTGTCTTTCTATAAACGGACAGATACACAGAGTCTCTCTTTTATTATATAGATTCCCGTTTTTAATTTTTCTTCATTGTAAGTTCTCAGAAATCAAGGGACTCCTTCCTGGGGCGAATATGTAATTACTATATGAGATACATAGATATCCGAGTGTTCATGTACTCCTTAAACGTTGAGTCAGTAAAGAAATGAAGAACATTACATTTCCTCTCTCCAATTGACCAGTTTAGTATGTTATAGTATATCTTTCTTGTGGTCTCTTGGTCTTACCGAATTCCAGAACATTTATTTATTTAGTCTGGTGGAGTATCTAGCTTAGTGTTGTTACTAGTAGCAACATCAGTTGGAAAAAGGTGCACCATTCCTCGTATAAGTCAGTTTATAGCAATATCGAGGGGATCTTATTTGTGAATAGAATATTATGTTATTTCGAATATTTGATCAGTGTTAACTTGTAGGACGAAGTATCATCTTGTTATCCTGACAAACCCCGGTACAGAGAAACCTGTGACACTCGAAGATAGTGTGTGCATGTATGCCTGTGTGATATCGATCTTTGAGAAATTGAAAAAGGACAATAAAATAGAGAAAACTGTAACTAATTGTCCTGTTTATTAACCTCTGTCCGGCATTTGGTTAGACAGTTAGAAACACGTATTAATATATGATTTTGGAAAAAAAACTTCCTTCTTTCTGAGTCAAATATAAAATGAAAAACCCCAGTACAAATCCAAACGTTAGTTTCAAACGCCTGTATATATATAATAAAAAAGACATTTTAAAAACATTATGCGAATCTCAAATGTTTCTTTCTAGCGTGGCTTTCTGTTTGTCTAGATAAATTTTAAAATATATCTTATTACCAAGTATCTACATATGCTTTGTGTCATGTTTCTGAATTTTTTTAGATGAAGATTGATAATTTGTATTATTTGGATTATTCGGGCTACTGTTCTCATCTTGACTGCTATTCTCACAACATTTCGGCCGATGTAACCTCATTGCGAACTCGTAGCGAAATGGATAGCGTACTAAGTAAAATTCAGTTTTAAGTGACACTCTTCTGGAGAGTGAAGGTTCAACCCCCAGTGCGGACGATACTTCGAATGCAATTGCGAATTACTGAAACTTCTACCCGGTAATGATTGACGGAACGAAGTCATGCTACCCCCGTGGATTAAATCGAAGGTTTCGTTCGAAATTCCATACAGATTCCCGAGTTCGACATAAAGATTCTAGAGTTCGACAAGATACATTTGAGGAAAGTCGGCGGTTACATCGGCAAAAACGTTGTGAGAATAACCCTTAAGATGGAAAGAGTAGTCCGAAAAATTCAAATAATATGCTTCGTGTGTAGATGAATATGTATTATAACGTCTTTTAAGAGACCCCCCCCCAAAAAAATCAATGTAATACAGAAAAGTGTAACACACAGCCATGTTTATTATTATCTGACCGGCATTAGAATAGATATTTAAAGCAAATATTAATATATTGATTTTGTTTTACTTTATTTCATTCCTCAGTCAGGCAGAAAAAAAACATATAACAGAAAAGTTTTAAACGAGGACATCTCTAACGGATAATGCAGATGTTTCCCGGTGGTTAAGTGAAAAAATCTTGAGGGTAGGCAGATTTTTAGTTGATCCGTGTATAATATGTCTAAGTGAGAAACTAGACATTTTAAAGTTTAAAGATGTAAAACATTAACTAAACCATAGAACACTAGATAGATTATTTCTATAGCATATCAAATTCATATCTTTGATTAGTAGGAGGTTAAAGTAAACATTATTACCCAAAACAGGGATCGCAGAATGTTACTCTCTGCAGTTATCTTGCCGAAATCCTACTTAAAAAGAAACCCAAACGATACCGTGTAGTTTGCTCGTCATAAGGCTTTTTTTTAAATTATAGTACTACAAGAATAATACTTCTCCTAGGACGGGTAAAATTAATCCCCAGAACAGAACACTTTTTTTTTATTTATGTATTAATGAGTAACCGCTTATCAAGGCCCAAAGGCTACTCGAGGATTAGGGTTAATAAGTTTTTAAAGTGGACGGTGAGACAACACCATTAAGGTTTGGTAACCATAGTTGGAACTGGGCAAAATCTGATTATTCAACGGCGCAAAAAGAATTTGTTAACATTGGACTCGAAAACGACCATTTGTAGTCAGTTGGGAAGCAGCCACGTGGTATAGTGTTCCACAGACGAATAGTTCTTGGAAAGAAACTTTGTTCATGGAAGTTCCGTTTAGTTGTAGATACAGAGAGAACGGAAGGAAAATTATTTACAATGGTTGTAGCTAGACAAGTTTTTGTTGTGAATGTTTTACAGAGATAAACCATAACGATAAAGCATGGAAAGACTAACAACCTCTCTCTTCTGTGAGAAAGAGGCTAAAGGGACGAAAGGGGACGTCCCCCACTAGATTTCGAAGTCGATTTTGGACTATGTGAAAGCAATAAAGGGTGCTCTGAACGCTATCTCCCCAGATGTGGCAACAGTACTTCATCTTATGGGTGTTTGACTTATACAGGTAGAGAATTGCGTTATGGGTGAAATACCATATGGAGCAGTAGAATGATCCAACTCTTTTTTTAGCAATAGATTTTATGTAAATCTTCAAAAGTGTGGCGTGAAGGTCAGTTTTAGAATAGTATCAAACCAAGGAGCTCCCGCAAAGGGGAGTCCCATTCATTTCAATTAGGGCAAACTGAGGATCCGAGCGTTAGTGGTGAAAAAAGATAAACTGGGTTTAAGACGTATTAAATGTAACCAGCAAACCTTTTCTCCGTGGCTCAACGTGCTCCAGGTAGGAAGAGAAGGAATAAGAAAGATCTTGAACCTTAATGCTCTTCGAAGTGTTGCCATAGATGGTTGCGCCATCTTCATAAATGTACACGAATAATCTTAGAATGTTATTTGGGATCATTGATGAAGATCAGGAAAAGGGTTGAACCCAGAATGGATCCTTGAGGCACGATGGAGTTGATACTATGTGCTTCAGACTTCTGCCCATCAACTACTTTTATAAACCTATCAGAGAGAACGTATTTAATGGTTGAGAGTACATTTTCTGATATCCCATAGTTAAAAAGCTTGTGAAGCAAACCTTTGTGCCAAACCCTATCGAAAGTCCTTGATACAGCAAGAGCTCTAGAAACGAAGCATCCGTGAATAGATTCATTGATCCTGTGTGATATTACAGTCAGCACATCAGCTGTTTATCTTGCAGGACGAAAACTATATTGCTTGTCACTGAGTATATAGCTTTTCTGAGATGATTGACAACTTCATGATTTATCACAGATTCAAACAACTTACTTATAATGCACAAGAGACTGTTTGGTCTGTAGTGGGATGCAGAATTTTTCTAAGGTGGTGGGAAGCATTTATTCTTTAAGCAATGATTGAACAGGTTTGTAAAGATAGGAGCTAGTTCCGGTTGCAGCTGATTAAGCACTATGATTCATATTTTGTTCAAGACCAGTTGCCTTGCTGGCATCAAGGTTCTTGATAAGTTTGGCAACATCCCGGACAGATATATGGTTGTCACTCAGAGTGTTTACAGTCACAAGGGGAAATTCATGAATTTTGTACCACTTCTCATTCCCTTTAAGAAAATTAAAATCGATTTATAATGATATTAAACCTTATTCTATAATACTTATTTCAATTTTGATCAAAGTCCATTACATCATTTTGATTCTAGAAATCTCTAAAATGTAAGGATTAAGCTCAAGGGGTCTGAAGATAAAATTGAAATTCAGGGAATCTGAAATAATCGGAGTCTAATGAGTACATATCAAATTTAATGCAAATCTGAAATATTTGAATGTTTAAATGAGAGGTTGTGCCTATATTATGCCCCCTAGAAACACTTTGTAATACTCTACAGGAACTGAAAGTTGTGTAATATTTATGAACTATTGTTTACAACCTATTGTTAACATTTTACACAGATTACAAATGTCTGAATTTTCACGAAAGGCTTCCACCACTTATTTATATTAACATATACACATACCTAACCATATATAAATAGAGATACTAAACAATACTAAATAATAACAAACATGTAAGCAAATCGGACAAACACATATCAAAAAGCAATGGCTGAATCCTTAGAAAATTACTTCCAGTCTGTAGTAGAATAGTGGTCAAAAGACAAAGCTCCTTTTCCTTTTAACAATTGTAAGAAACTTTCCAGCCACCAATTGTTAATGGTTTATAGAAGCTTTCCCGTAAATCCAACGTTCACCCCCCCATTGGCCTAACATTCACAGGCAACATGAATTTAAATAAATACATTAGATACTTTCAAGTCTACTGCAGAGAAGGTGGGCTCCCTCTACCGGGCTAGAAAACTTCTTAGACCTGTCAGTATCCCATATCTCTATAAAGCTATGGATGGATTATTTTTGCCTAATCTGAACAGATGCACACTCCACTCGTCTCCTTTTCTTTGACAAGGAAGAAAGAGTCTCTTACTAAATAGATCCCGCACTATATACCAAGCACTATCACCTGTCTCATCACTGCAATGTTGCAGCCCTGTGCTTGTTTTACAAGTACTTGCACGGAATGTGCTCCGACGAACTCGTATCCGCTCAACTTAAACGCCCTCGACAAACCCGACTAGCAGCAAAATCCCACCCCTTCACTGTAGAGGTCCCCAGATGCCAGAACACTTTCTACTCTAATAGCTTCTTTCCTCGAATCGCTTACTTAATTATTTGTTATTATTATAAGGTGATATTTTTGTTAGATTATTAGTTTTTAGTATTCATTTAAGGGTTAAATTAAGATAAAATCAATACAACAAGAGTGAGATGTGAAACTATATCAGACTAGAAATGATGATCCTAATTCGAGTTGGTAATTTATTTGGGAAGATCATTTTGCTATTAGTATCGATTCTTTTATTCGAAGGTTGCCAACGTTTCTCTCCGTAGCTAGGATATCAATCTTGAATGATTTACTGGTGTTGCCACATGCGTGGATGTGTTTGTGGAAAGAAAGAGGTGCGTGTTTGTAAGTGTTCTTTGACTCTAATATGTAGGGGCCTCACCGTACTACCAATGTATATTTTGTTGCATGTGGTGCACTGTATACGATTTACAGTGTATGTGCGGTGGCATTTGTCTGTGGTGTTCATGTGGCAGTTCGCCAGGGTGCAGGGAGTATTGTTGTAATTGGTGTTCCGTGTTGTCAATTGTTGGCGTAGAGAAAGACCGGTGTGTGTTAGTTGAATATCGAGGTTTTCTTTACGTATAGCTTTGCGGATAGCTGTGGTGATCCTGTCGTTGAAATGCGGCAACTTCAGGAAGCAGGTGTTGGAAATAGCGTGTTACGTCCGTCTTCGGTGTTTCCGGGGTTTCCTGAGGTGTTCAATGGTGGGTGTAGGGTATCAATTGGTCTCTAGTACCTGTTGGAATTTCTCGGTGCATATGTTTTTTTCAGCCTCAATGTTGCATTTCTTACGGATGCGAGTTAGCTCATTCCTAGCATATCCTATTTTAGCCTTACGAGGGAGGGCCGATCTGTAATGTATGAATATGTCTCTACATGCGGGCTTCCTGTATAATTTAGTGGTTAAGATTCCTTCTTCAGAGATGTTGAAGCTGAAATCTAAAAGTGCTAAGGATCCAGAGCTTTCAGGGTGTTCTATTGTAAATTCTATGTGTGAGTCAGTGTTGTTGAATGTGTCGAAGATATATATATATATGAGAAAATAAATGATGAAAATAGTAATTGGGTAAGTTACAATATTTATTAATCAATCAAGTATTCAGACAAGGAATATAAAAATATTTCTTTAATTCATGGATTTTCAAAGATAAGCTCTTTTCATCAGAGGAGAAAATCAGTAAAAAATGTATTACTGGTTAGAATAAATTTGAAAATATAAAAAGTTGTGTGTGTAGATTTGGTATGAAACACATGTGTATATGGGTTACTTTGAAAATATTATTTATAAATAATTATTTATATATATATATATATATATAAAGTGGTGTACTAAAAGCGAACTTTTAGGAAAAGTAAAACCTATTGTGAAGAGTATACAGCTCAATATCCAGGATAGAGCATGTAGATATGAAGAAGAATGGAAAGGAATCAGAGAAGCAAAAGCCAAATCATAATTCAATTCAATTGCTCAGAGCAAGGTATATTCCGCAAAAAAGGCAATTTATTCAAGTTAAATTTTCCTTAAGCCAGGCTTTTCAAAGATCAAAATCTTATCATCAGAGGAAGTCGCTGGGATAGATAAGTTGGCAAAGGCCAAGATTTAAAATTTGAAAAAATAAAATAAAAGTTGTAGGGGAAGAAACACAGGGCAAAATTCTGCCCGAATGCAAGCAAATGTCCGATTTATATATATATATATATATATATATATATATATATATGAGTTATGTATTTATGATATTGTTTTTATAGGTGTTGGTAGCGTTTAGTTTGTTGCTTTTCTATTTCTCACTTCCTAAGTGATAAGGGGTGATGCAAAAGATTGCATCTATATAAATAAGCGGTATAACTCAGTAACTAAAAGCTACAGACACATATCTGCTTCTTGGTGCATGTTATTTTAGAAATTATAGATTTGTTAACATTAAACGATTTTTGTATTTTATCCGGTCAGCCACTTGCTCTTTGATTACTAATTTTATCGTTTGAGTAGAAGTGACTACTCCTCTCCCAGCAACATTTGTTTACCTCCCGTATTCTCTATCTTCTTACCGATAAATATTTCTTAATTAAATAAGACGAACGTTCGAACGTTTCTAATTTATATATCGTGACACCTAAAATATTTTAAAATAAACAGTCTCTTTATAAGAGTAAAGATAATGATCAGTTATATATCCTATAAATAAGTACAACAAATGCCAATTTTATGTCGACGACGACGATAGGAGAAATTGTACATAACAAGGGCCTTTGTTTGAATGGAAAAGTTTGCGTGACACCTGAAAGGTCAGAGGTGACCCCAGAACAGAAAGTCAACAAAACCACGTGATTTACAGACGGAGATTTACTGTGTGTTTTTTTGTTGGCGATACTTCAAACAGGAAAGTCGTGCCTAGGGTGCCGTCCCCAATGAAAGGTGACACCTACAATGTAACTAAACGCAAAAAGACGAGCAATCCGTCTATCTATTTATCTCTCATTCTCTCTCTTTCTTTTTCTCCTTTTCTCCCGTTCTCTCTCTCTCTCTCTCTCTCTCTCTCTCAAACGTGTACGAAAGAAACTTGTCTCTTTGATGTTTTCTGTGACTGTTCTTCTCTTTGCAACAAAGCTTTTTTTATAAACATCAGTGTCTGGGTTGATTTATCAGCAGCAGACGAACTTGGGTTCACGACGACGGCAGCACGGGTGTATAATAGTATACACACGAAACAGTAAGTTTTTAAACAATAACAAAATGCTAGTGGAGGAGGAATTCTTCTAGAGTGAGGCTATTTTTATTTTGTCCCAATTCAGGGTGTCCCTTTTTTAGAAACTGAATTTTCCGCACATTCAGAACCGACTCCGTGCCAAACTCTGCTCTTGTGAGAAGACAAATAATTAGAACGACATAATCTTTATTTATGACGTCTTGTTCAATTTTGAAACAATTCATTTTAGAATAGGTAAAATCTCATTTTTTTTAGCTACAACGACACTAAATTACCATCGATTACATTTTTTTGATTTTATCTTTCGTGATCAGATGATCGCATTTGTAAAAATGATATAGAAGGTAAATTGTATATACATACGATTAAGCAAGCGTATTATTAGTGAGTCAGAGTTACCACTACAAAACAAGCATAAACATACACACATATATACATATATATATATATACATATACATATATATATATATATACATAAATTTATATACATATATGTACATATATATATATATACATATATTAAATTTATATACATATATATATATGTATATATATATATATATATATATATATATATATATATATATATATATGTATATTCCATGAAAAATGCCAGTATACTGAAATCGTATGCACTTAATAGGGTTAAGATGAAAATTCATATACAATAAATGTACAAAAGCAAGGAAATTCCCAATTTTTTATATTTTTATTGTCATTAAGGGTATGACTACATATCAACCAAACCATTTCATTATCACATCACTACAGTACAAATATCTATGCATGAGTGGATGAAGTGTGTTAGGTGCGCTGAAGAAAAATTCCTATCAGTAAAATACATAGCCCTGTTCTGCTCGCATAACCTTAATGACAATAAAAGTGTAAAAATTTGGGAATTTCCTAGCTTTTGTACATTTAGTGTATATGAATTTTCATCTTAACCCTATTAAGGGCATATGATTTCAGTATACTGGCATTTTTTAGGGAATGTCACTACTTTTGTAAAGGCTATGCCTCAATACAATGGTCATTTTTAAGGTGTTTTGGAATTTTCTGGAAAACTAAGGTATATGGCAAACTGAGATTAAAAGGCCATCAACTATACCCTAGAACCTCTATCTCTGCAAAAATCCAGCTGAATCTATCAAATAGATGATGAGATACAGGGGTTGCCTTGACCAATTATGCGGAAATTCTACACACTTATAAAACCTATGAAATAAAAATTTTGTGAAAAGTTTGAACTAATTTGGTTTATTGGTTTTTGAGTTATGATTGATCAAAGAAATGAGATTTCCAGCATAGGCCATTCGTGAGGTCTATTAAGGGATAGAGCGCTCTCGCGCCTCCATTAATATATACATATATATATATATATACATATATATATACATATATATATACATATATCAATACATATGTATACATATATATACATATATATATATCTATATGTATATATACATATACATATATATATCTATCTATATGTATATATACATATCTATATATACATATATATATACATATATATAAATATACATATATACATATATATATAAATACATATATATATACATATATATATACATATATATATATATGTATGTATACATATATATACATATGTATATATACATATATATATGTATACATATATATACATATTTATATATACATATACATATATACACATACATATATATGTATACATATATATACATATGTATATATACATATATATATGTATACATATATATATGTATACATATATATACATATGTATATATACATATATATATGTATACATATATATATGTATACATATATATACATATGTATATATACATATATATATGTATACATATATATACATATGTATATATACATATATATATGTATACATATATATACATATTTATATATATACATATACATATATACACATATACATATATATATACATATATATACATATACATATATATAAACATATATATATACATATATATAAACATATATATACGTATATATATATGCATATATATACATATATATATATATATATGCACATATATATGCATACATGCATATACATATATATACACATATCTAACATATATATATACACATATATACACATATATACATATATATACACATATATATACATATATATTAATATGTATATATATATACATATTTATATATATATACATATATATAAACATATATATACATATATATATATATACATATATATATATACATATATGTATACACATATATATAGTCTCCTTTGAAGATTCAGCTCAATGTTTGTCAATTATTAATAACAGAGCAAAATATAGAACATTTTTTATTATATTCCAATAACCATGGTTTGTTTTATTACTTTTATTTTTATTTTTTTCACATTTCCAAAAACTCCAAATTTCTGTGAGATATATTTAACGGTCCGTTTCATTTGTTTTGTGCCAAACAACATTTGTATGTCAATATCGTCTCTGCAACACTACAAATTCATCAGAAAAAGTTCACAAATAATAAGAGTTCTTAGATTAGAGTGTCTTGAAAAACACCCACATCATACATCAGTTTCATTTTAAGGTGAATATATATATATATATATATATTCCAATGACCATATGAAAATCAACCCAAAACCATAATTTTAATTAGTCCTTTCAATTTCTGTATTTCGATGAATATTTATTAATATTATTCCTTCATCTTATAATCAAAAATATTTTTTCTAAATACAATATTCATTCTTCTCACGTGTTTCAGATTAATAATAACTATTTATTGAAATACGGAAATGAAGAAATTTTAAGAATTAATGAAAGTTATGGTTTTATATTGATTTTTATATGTTTATACAACAATAAATTATATATGTTGTAAATATTTCAATTTATGTAGGTAGGTTGCAATTGGAAATATTTCGGATACTATAAGGAGTATACGCTTAAAAGATTTGTAATATATATATATATATATGTGTGTGTGTGTGTGTGTATTCTTTATAAACATCTATAAACCTATAAATATCGCCCTCTCTCTTTATATATATATTCATGCAAACATTGTTAAAAATAACAGAATTCGTTGTTTTATTATACCTTTTTTATTTTTGCAATTTTGCTGATGTATTTTTTTTGTATTAAAATAACAAAATAAAAATGTTCCATTGGTTTCACAGGTTTCACGAACGTTTTCGATTCTTCGTCGAATCATCCCCACATGTCAATAGCAAATGAACAAAATAGCTGAAGAAAGAAGAGCAATTTTTTTAAAGACGGCGGAGAACGCGCAGAGAACGTTTTTCGCATTGTTCCAGGAAGTGGTTGACGATTTAAATTCAGCAACGCTGGGTAGCATCACAGAAACAATCGCATTACGTTTAGCATTTTAAAATGTTACCACTGGTTTCTTATGTGATGCTGTTAATTTTTATATAGATAGATAAATAGATAGATAGATAGATAGATAGATAGATAGATAGATAGATAGATGAGATTACATGTTTAATAGTCAAGATGCTGGCGAAGATAAACATCAACCACATCAATCGTTTAAAAGCGCATGATCCAAGGGTGAAACCGAAATATTCATTCTGATGGCTTCAGAATAAGCCCTATCTACTTGAACAAACAAAAAACACGCAATGCATATGAATATAACCATTTACAATTGTTTTACCAGTGTTATTCCATTTGTGTTTTTATTTCTTTTACCCCGGTACAATAAAAAAGAAACCCGGTTACCAATATCACTAATGAAACACTACAAAGCTGATAAAATATAGAAACAGATCCAAATATCCGAATCTGCGTTATGTGAAGATCGAGATAGTTTACTATATCGAGCGGCTCTCTATTGGCATTGAAATAATAAATAGCTACACATAAGAGAGTTGGTTAGCATATTCCTAGATTCTCCGTAAACATTATAATACGAATCATAATCCTAACTAGAATGTAGGCCATCTCTTATCTCTAGTACAATGTTATAATATAGTGGGAATCCGGACCATGAATGCCAACTGTCTCGATATCCTAAGTAAACACAGAAGGAAGACGTTCCTTGGAATATACATGCTTCTATCATCTGAGTAACAGACTTGTTACAAAGAGGATATTGAATTATTTATTGGAATATAAACGGGCACAATGTCGCAACTCAAGAGGCAGATTATTCATGCAGTGATTAGCGATTTCATTATGATTCTCCATGAGACAAAGTCCCCGCGAAATCGTGATTATTCCTTTAAGAAATATTTTATAAATAGTTATCATTATAAACTTGCATGATATAATTCCTGGTCACGGTACCAAATAAGGGTATGTAATACAATGTTCTTTTCTAACCCCACGCTTCGTCAACTTCGTTGACAGGATTCAGTGGTCGAGCTTCAATGTTGATGCGGCAGTCACGGCTTGCATCTTTTCCCCTTTGCGCCTCTGTCTTCCTCTCCTACCAAATAACCACCATCACGAACGTGATATAAAAAGAATCATCAGAAAATACCACCGGGCTCCAAAAAATCTTTTTAGGTTTCAAGCTGTTCTTCAGAGCACACATGTACACACTACAAACAACCCTACCCCCCATGGAGAGGGGAAGCAGCTGTTCAAAAGCTCAACCGCTCTCCCTTCCGGCGGCCTTACATATAATAGGCCCGATCCTCTACAATTTCGTATATCGGCTTACTGTCAAGTAACGTCACAGTCATGAGACGTAGCCTTCTTACAATCTTAAATCGAAAATCTCACTCTACCTAAATTTGAACCCTAAGTGGAAATTTATCATGCTAATCTTATTCTTACACATCCGTCTCTTATATTGCTACAATATCAAAAAACGAGCCATCATTAAAATGTTGTTTTGCTTTTATTTATTTTCTACTACTCAAAAGCCGACCTGCCTTCTCTGGTGATTTAGATGAAAGAGAGCGATTCTTTCTATCAATTTTCTACATCCGCTTACTGTCCAGTAACGTCACAGTCAGGACACGTAGCCTTCGACTCTTAAAAGGAAAATTCCACTCTATCTAATTTTTAACCCTACGTGGAAATTTACACTACTACTCCTATTCTTACAAATCGCCTCTACATTCTTTCTGCCCACTGTCTTTAACGTGCATAAGTATATACAATTATACATATTTACAAAATTACCAACTATCTTAACATTTCAACTTCCGAAACGAACTAATATTCGACTAAAAGGAATGGTACAAGGACGAAGGAGTAAAAACTAGTCCCATCACCTATATAAGCAGACGCCTACGACTGATAAGTCTATAAATATATCCAGTTATCGACGTATCAATCGAATTAACAAAACGTATATGACAACATGCACGTAGAAGTATATTTATTGCTAACTGATTATAACGGAAAAGGTTATAACAATAATCTGAATTAGTACTTCCGGTTTATTTCTTAATATAACTACAGGGTAGCAAATATTAATTTATTCTATAATGGGTCATTGATGTTGAGATACAATTGAACAGAATGATAAATTAAAACGGTGTCAGTTTTGCACGGATTACCTCCCCCCCAAAATTCCACCCATGCAATTGTTATTAAAATTAACAATCCTTTCTGCAATCCAACCATATTTGATATTATTATTTGTACTCACTAGGAGTTCTTAGAAAGGTCACCATTAGAGATTTCTCACTGTACATAACCGATGGTGTCCCCTTGAGTCTGGGTGACAACAAATCTCTCCAGATTTCCAGTACTAGCTACCTCTTTCGATAACCTTTGCAACCGACTTTGCATTATCGCAACACCCGCTTACCATGGATTTCTCGCCGGCAACGACCATTGGTCTTCAATGGGATTTGAGTGGCAATAAGCGTCCATAAGGTCCCAGTACTCTCCGCACACTTCCAGTGGAGGTCTGGTTAGTGCTTTCTCTCTGGACGAAGAAAGAATTTCTTCTTAATGGTATTCATACCGACAAATATTATTGTACAAGGAATATTATAATTAACAGTAAATTATAAATAGTTGATGTAGAAAGCACCGTGGAATACTATTAAGAAGATATTATTCTTTCTTCTTCGTCCGTAAAAATAATTGTCATTGTCTTTGAATAAATAAAACGAATATCTCTCTTCTTTCTTTATTTAAAATTGTAGCAATTTAATTATTTAAAAAAAAACAATATTCTGTCCTCTTACAATAAAAAAATAATTGTCAGCTAAATATTCTTCAAATCAATAAAACGAATGTCACTTTTGAAATGTATTTATTAAAAATTGTATTGTTTTGGTCGACGGAACGACATAATTTGATTTTGGAACAATTCATTTTAAAACAAGTAGAATCGGAATTTATTTTACCTTAACGACATAACAGTATTCACTAATCACCATATTTGCTGATCAAACGATCTCACGTTTTGAATGTGTGGAAGGTGATAACGTACGTACAAAACTGAAACACGTTAGCGTAATCTCAATATATATAAGGCAAAATTCTGTGATATGTATGTAACGCTAAGGCTTGTAAAATACAAAACAAACACCTCCGAATTAGGTATTATTTTAACCGGCATAACCTCGAGAAAATAATATCGAAAAATAAAAAAAAAAGATTCATTTTTAAGGGGTCAAATAGCCATTTTTTCGTTTAATGTGATCACGATTTTTAATGTTATCTTGTGCACATGACGTCACATAGATAGGTACATGACGTCATAGTGATAGGTTCGGATATTATTTTATGCTATCGTCACGTTATTATTGTTTTTTTTTCATTTTTCTTCGGACTATTGCCCTGATAAAAGGGAGGGTAATAAGCGAAAGTTATTTTAGTATAGCTCTAAAGGCCTCCTTGTATTTGGGGATTGAAAATTATGAAGAATATCATGATGGGATTGAAAATAATGAAGAATGCCGTGACAGGATTGAAAATGATGAAGAATACCATGTGAGGATTGAAAATGAATAATAATATCATAAGGGGATTAAAATGATGAAGAATATCATGAAGTGATTGAAAATGATGAATAATAGGGTGAGAGGATTGAAAATGATGAATAATATCATAAGAGGATTGAAAATGATGAAGAACAAAATGAGGGGATTGAAAATGATGAAGAATATCATGAGAGGATTGAAAATGATGAAGAACATCATGAGAGGATTGAAAATGATGAAGGCCATCATGAGAGGATTGAAAATGATTAAGAACATCATGAGAGGATTGAAAATGCTGAAGAATAACATGAGAGGATTGAATATGATGTTGTATATTATGAGAGGATTGAAAATGCTGAAGAATACCATGAGGAGATTGTAAATGATGAAGAACATCATGAGAGGATTGAAAATGATGAAGAATATTATGAGAGGATCGAAAATGATGAAGAATATCATGAGAGGATTGAAAATACTGAAGAATACCATGAGGGGATTGAAAATGATGTAGTATATTATGAGAGGATTGAAAATGCTGAAGAATACCATAAGGGAATTGTAAATGATGAAGAACATCGTGAGAGGATTGAAAATGATAGAAGAATATTATGAGAGGATTGAAAATGATGTAGAATATCATGAGAGGATTGAAAATGCTGAAGAATACCATGAGGGGATTGAAAATGATAAAGAACATCATGAGAGAATTGAAAATGATGAAGAATATTATGAGAGGATTGAAAATGATGAAGAATATCATGAGAGGATTGAAAATGATGAAGAATACAATGTGAGGATTGAAAATGATTAATAATATCATAAGGGAATAACAAATGATGAAGAATATCATGAAGTGATTGAAAATGATGAATAATAGGGTGAGAGGATTTAAAATGATGAAGAATATCATGAGAGGATTGAAAATGATGAATAATATCATGAGAGCATTGAAAATGATGAAGAATATAATGAGAGTATTGAAAATGATAAAGAACATCATGAGAGGATGTAAAATGATTAAGAACATCATGAGAGGATGTAAAATGATTAAGAACATCATGAGAGGATTGAAAAATATGAAGAACATCATGAGAGGATTGAACATGATGAAGAATATCATGAGGGGCTTGAAAATGATTAAGAACATCATGAGAGAATTGAAAATGAAGAAGAATATCATGACGGGGTTGAAAATGATGAAGAATACAATGAGAGAATTGATAATGCTGAAGAATACGATATGAGGATTTAAAATTGTGTAGAATATTATGAGAGGATTGAAAACTGAAGACCATAATGAGAGGATTGAAACTGATTTAGAACATCATGAGAGGATTGAAAATGATTAAGAACATCATGAGAGGATTGAAAATGATGAAGAATATAATGAGAGGATTGAAAATGATTAAGAACATCATGAGAGGATGTAAAATGATTAAGAACATCATGAGAGGATTGAAAATGCTGAAGAACATCCTGAGAGGATTGAACATGATGAAGAATATTATGAGGGATTGAAAATGATTAAGAACATCATGAGAGAATTGAAAATCAAAAAGAATATCATGACGGGGTTGAAAATGATGAAGAATACAATGAGAGATTTGATAATGCTTAAGAATACCATATGAGTATTTAAAATGGTGTAGAATATTATGAGAGGATTGAAAACTTAAGACCATAATGAAAGGATTGAAACTGATTTAGAACATCATGAGAGGATTGAAAATGATTAAGAACATCATGAGAGGATTGAAAATGATGAAGAATATAATGAGAGGATTGAAAATGATTAAGAACATCATGAGAGGATTGAAAATGCTGAAGAACATCCTGAGAGGATTGAACATGATGAAGAATATTATGAGGGATTGAAAATGATTAAGAACATCATGAGAGAATTGAAAATGAAAAAGAATATCATGATGGGGTTGAAAATTATGAAGAATACAATGAGAGGATTGATAATGCTGAAGAATACCATGAGAGGATTGAAAATGGTGTAGAATATAATGAGAGGATTGAAAATGCTGAAGACCATAATGAGAGGATGTAAACTGATTAAGAACATCATGAGAGGATTGAAAATGATGAAGAATATTATGAGAGGATTGAAAATGATGAAGAATACTATGAGAGAATTGAAAATGATGTAGAATATGATGAGAGGATTAAAAATGCAGAAGAATACCATGAGGGGATTGAAAATTATAAAGAACATTATGAGAGGATTGAATATGATGAAGAATATGATGAGAGGATTGAAAATGATGAAGAACATCATGAGAGGATTGAAAACGATGAAGAATACAATGAGAGGATTGAAAACGATGAAGAATACAATGAGAAGATTGATAATGCTCCAAAATACTATGAGAGGATTGGATATGATGTAGAATATTATGAGAGGATTGAAAATGCTGAAGAATACCATGAGGGGTTGAAAATGATGAAGAACATCAGGAGAGGATTGAAAATGATGAAGAATATTATGAGAGGACTGAAAATGATTAAGAATACAATAAGAGGATTGATAATGCTGCAAAATACCATGAGAGGATTGAAAATGATGAAGAACATCATGAGAGGATTGAAAATGATGAAGAATATTATGGGAGGATTGAAAATGATGAAGAATATCATGAGAGGATGGAAAATGATGAAGAATACCATGAGAGGATTGAAAATGCTAAAGAATACCATGAGGAGATTGAAAATGATGAATAATACCATGAGAGGATTGAAAATGATGAAGAATACCATGAGAGGATTGAAAATGATGAAGAATATAATGAGAGCATTGAAAATGATGAAGAATATAATGAGAGGATTGAAAATGATTCAAAACATCATGAGAGGATGTAAAATGATTAAGAACATCATGAGAGGATTGAAAATGATGCAGAACATCATGAGAGGATTGAACATGATGAAGAATATCATGAGGGGATTGAAAATGAAGAAGAATATAATGACGGGGTGTAAAATGATGAAGAATACAATGAGAGGATTGATAATGCTGAAGAATATCATGTGAGGATTCAAAATGATGTAGAATATCATGAGAGGATTGAAAATGCTGAAGAATACCATGAGGGGATTGAAAATGAGGAAGAACATCATGAGAGGATTGAAAATTATGTAGAATATCATGAGAGGATTGAAAATGCTGAAGAATACCATGAGGGGATTGAAAATGATGAAGAACATCATGAGAGGATTGAAAATGATGAAGAATATTATGAGAGGATTGAAAATGATGAAGAATACAATGAGAAGATTGATAATGTTGCAAAATACCATGAGAGGATTGAAAATAGAGAAGAACATCATAAGGGGATTGAAAATGATAGAAAGAATATCATGAGGGGATTGAAAATGATGAAGAATATCATGAGAGGATTGAAAATGATGAAGAACATCATCAGGGGATGGAAAATGATGAAGAACATCATTAGGGGATTGAAACTTATTAAGAATACCATGAGGAGATTAAAAATAATGAAGAACATCATGAGAGGATTGAAAATTATCAAGAACATCATGAGAGGATTGAAAATGATGAAGATCATCATGAGGGGATTTAAAATGATTAAGAATATCTATGATACATGATACATATCTATGATACATGATACATATCTATGACACATGATACATGATACATATCCATGATAAATATCCATGATACATGATACATTTCAATGATACATATCCATGATACATGATAGAAATACATAATACATATCTATGATACATGATACATATCCATGATACATGATACTATCCATCTACAGGATACATATCCATGATACATATCCATGATACATTATACATACCCATGATACATGATACATATCCATGATACATATCATGATACATATCCATGATACATGATAGATATCCATGATAGATATCCATGATACTTATCCATGATACATATTCACGATACATATCCATGATACATGATACATATCCATCATACATGATACATATACATAATAAATATCAATGACAAATGATACATATCCATGATACATATCCGTGATACATGATACATATCGATGATATATATACATGATACATATCTCTGATATATGATACATATCTATGATACATCATACATATCCATGATACATGATACATATTTATGGTACATATCTATGATACATTATACATATCAATGATACATGATACATATCAATGATACATGATAGATATCCATGATACATAATACATATCCATCATACATATCCATCGTACATATCCTTGATACATGATACATATCCCTGATAACTATCCATGGTATATGATACATATCAATGACACATATACATATCAATGATACATATCCATGATACATATCCATGATACATGATACATATCCATGATACATGATACATATCCATGATACATATCCATGATACAGACCCATGATACATGATACATATCCATAATACATATCCATGATACATGATACATATCTATGATACATGCCCATGATACATGATACATGATAATATCCATGATACATATATATATACATGATACATACACATGATACATAATACATATACATATACATGATACATATCCATAATACATATCCATGATACATGATTCATATCCATGATACATGATTCATATCCATGATACATGTCCATCATACATGATACATATCCATGATACATGGTACATGATACATATCCATGATACATGATACATATACATATCCACGATACATGATATATATATATATATATATATATATACATGATACATATCCATGATACATATATGTATACATGATACATACACATGATACATATACATATACATGATACACGATATATATATACATGATACATATACATGATACCTGATACATATACATGATACATGATACATATCCATGATACATATCGATTTTTTCAACGTTAATCAGTAGTAATTTTGAAATTTCCAATGTATTTATGTAATAACTTTATAAAAATGCTGACTCACTAAACATGCTCCATAATCCCTTGCCGGATGTACCCGTCTTGCCCTAAATTGTGTCCGGTTGTATCAGGTCATCCCATAACTTCTGTCCGGATGCATCAATAACAACATAGGAAGGCAACCGGTAAGAGTGATGTAAGTAGGTCTCAGGAGGCCTACTTGATTTGCAAAGTAATGTAGGTGCTTCTCAAGTAAAACGGTCCCTAGAAATATTGGTGCTTCTAAAGTATAACGGTCCCACAGGAATGTTGCTTCTAAAGTATAATGGTTCCCAGGAATGTTGATGCTTCTAAAGTATTACGGTCAACAGGAATGTTGGTGCTTCTAAAGTATAACGGTCCCTAGAAATATAAGTGCTTCTCCAGTATAGGGACCAAGGGTGCTTCTACAATATAGGACTCAGCACCAGGGGTGCTTCTAAATTAAGGACCCGGAGGCTTCTGCAGAATAGGGACAATGGGTGCTTATCCAATATAGGGACTAGGGGTGCTTCTCCAGTATAGGTACCAGGGGTGTTTCTACAATATAGGACCCAGTACCGGGGGTGCTTCTACAATATAGGACCCAGAGGCCTATGAAGAATAGGGACCATGGGTGCTCTGCAGTATAGCGGCCAGGGGTTCTTCTACAGTATAGGACCCAGCACCAGGGGTGCTTCTACAATATAGGACCCAGAGGCTTCTGCAGTATGGTTCTTTGATATGACCGAGGCACCTCGGAAATTTTTTTTTCTTTCTTTAACTGAAAATATTTCTATGTATGGGGAAGGGTAAAAAAAAAATTTCCTTTCGAGGGGGGTTAAATTTTTTTTTTCTTTTAAATAAAAAATATTTCTAAGTATGTGGGAGGATGAAAAAAAAAGTTTTATTGGGTGGTGCCAAAAAAATATAGTATGCGTACTAGGGCGGCGATAGGTATATACATAGTATGTGCACTGGAGTGGCAATAGGTACGTATATAGTAGTACATAGGGGTGCCAGTAGGTACGTATTTAGCATTCACACCGGCGTGGCGATAGGTACACATTTAGCATTCGCACCTGGGTGGCGATATGTAAATATTTAGTATTCGCACTGAGGCAGCGATATGTACATATGTAGTATGCACACTGGGTCGTCGATAGGTACGTATATAGCATGTGCACATGGACGACAATAAGTACATATACAGCATGTGCACCGGGCCGGTGAGAAGGATGTATTTAGAATACATTTTGAGAGGGTGGAGATAGTGTAGTATCTGTTGCGAGGAGAGAGTGTCAGCATTCGCCGGTGTGAGCGCCTCAGGCCAAATTTTTTCTTGGGGGGTATATAAAGCAAACATATAATAAAGACCAATGTGCATTTATTTGTATCTATAGTAAAGACCAACGTGCATTTATTTGTATCTATAATAAAGACCAATGTGCATTTATTTGCATCTATAATAAAGACCAATGTGCATTTATTTGTATCTATAATAAAGACCAATGTGCATTTATTTGCATCTATAATAAAAGCCAATGTGCATTTATTTGTATCTATAATAAAGAGATTAGGGGTCCGGCCAAATTTTTTTTTTTTTTGAACTTAAAATATTTCTCAGGGTTGTGGGACACTGAAAAAAAAAGTTCGGGGGGGGGGGGGGGGCTGGAGAGATTAGGGGGTCGGGGGAAATTTTAGGGGTCAGGCCAAATTTTTAGGGGTCCGGCCAAATTTTTTTTTTTTTTTTTTTGAACTTAAAATATTTCTCAGGGTTGTGGGACACTGACAAAAAAAGTTTGGGGGGGGGGGGCTGGAGAGATTAGGGGTCGGGGAAAATTTTAGGGGTCAGGACGAACTTTTTAGGGGTCAGGCCAAAGTTTTTTGTTTTTTTTGGTTTTGAACTGAAAATATTTCTCATGGTTGGGAGAGAGTGAAAAATTAGGGGCCTGGAGAGATTTAGGGGTCGGGGAAAATTTTAGGGGTCAGGACGAACTTTTTAGGAGTCAGGCCAAATTTTTTTCTTTTTTTTGGTTTTGAAGTACAAAATATATCTCAGGGTTTGGGGAGAGTGAAAAATTAGGGGGCTGGAGAGATTTAGGGGTCGGGGAAAATTTTAGGGGTCAGGACGAACTTTTTAGGGGTCAGGCCAAATTTTTATTTTTTTTTTTGTTTTGAAGTCAAAATATTTCTCATCGTTGGTGGAGAGTGAAAAATTAGGAGGCTAGACAGATTTAGGGGTCGGGGAAAATTTTAGGGGTCAGGCGGAACTTTTTAGGTGTCAGGCCAAATTTTTTTCTTTTTTTTGGTTTTGAACTCAAAATATTTCTCATGGTTGGGGGAGAGTTAAAAATTAGGGGGCTGGAGAGATTTAGGGTCGGGAAAATTTTAGGGGTCAGGCGGAACTTTTTAGGGGTCAGGCCAAATTTTTTTGTTTTTTTTTGTTTTGAAGTCAAAATATTTCTCATGGTTGGGGGAGAGTGAAAAATTAGGGGCTGGAGAGATTTAGGGGTCGGGGAAAATTTTAGGGGTCAGGTCAAATTTTTTAGGGTCTGCCCAAATTTTTTAGGGTCTGCCCAAATTTAGGGGCGGCGATATGTACGTATTTAGCTTCCACACAGGGGCGGCGATAGGTACTTATTTAGCATTCAGCGGTGGTGATAGGTACTTATATAGCATGTGCACATGGGCAGTAATAAGTACGTATATAGTATGCGCACCGGGGCAGTGATAGGTATGTATTTAGCATGCGCACTGAGGCAGCGATCGGTTCATATATAGCACGCGCACCGGGGCAGCGATAGGTACGTATATAGCATGCGCACAGGGGCGGCGAAAGGTACATATTTAAAATTCACACCGGGGCGGCGAAAGGTACATATTTAAAATTCACACCGGGGCGGCGATAGGTACGTATTTAGCATTCACACCAGGGTGGCGATAGGTATGTATTTAGCATTCACACCAAAGCGGCAATATGTACATATTAATTATTCGCACTAGGGCAGCGATAGGTACTTATGTAGCATGCACACCGGGGCACAATTGGTATGGCTTTAGTATTCGCACTAGGGCAGCGATAGGTACTTATGTAGCATGCACACCGGGGCGCAATAGGTATGTATTTAGCATTCACACCGGAGCAACAATAGGTACTATTTAGCATTCGCAACGGGGCGGCGATAGGTACTTAAATAGTATCTGCACCGGGGCGGCGATAGGTACGTATATAGTATGTGCACTGGGGCACCAATAGGTACGTATATAGTATGCGCACCGGGGTGATGATAGATACGTATATAGTATGAACACCTGGGTGGAGATAAGTACCTATATAGAAGGCGCAGATAGAAGTGTTACTTTTTATAGAAATATGTCATACTATTACCCTGGGCAATAGTGGTGGTGGGGAAGAAACAGCTTTTGCAAAAGGCAAAATTAGAAAGTAGCGGCGAAATGGGGCGACCAGGGAAGAGAACGGTAGCAGATAAAGACACGGCTATAGAGAGAAAGGGCGGACATAGAAGTTTGAATATAAAGATGTTACACACACGATCTTTCTTCAAATATATGTTGTTATGACCCCGAGCAACGCCGGGTAGCCCCGCTAGTCTCTTATATAAAGGGCACTTGTCTATATGTATGTATGTATGTATGTATGTATGTATGTATGTATGTATGTCTGTATGTTAAGCTTCTCCTCAAAAACTACGCGACGACATGTCAAAAAGTTTATATCTTCAGCACCGTACATATCCTGGGATCATAATATCTCAAAATCGCAAATAACGATTCACTCGCTGACAGTCAACCGGACCACTTTCCGACAAAAGGTAGCAGTTTTTTCGTATTTTCCACGACTTTTTACACGTTAATATGTACTAAATTCGAAATAATCTAATGTATTTATGTACTAATCCGATAAAAATGCAGAGTCATTGTAAACATCCCATAATCCCTTGCCGGATGTACCCGGTCTTGCCCTAAATTGTGTCCGGTTGTATCAGATCATCCAATAACTTCTGTCCGGTTGCATCAATAACAACATAGGAATCCTACGTTAAGAGTGTGTAGTGAAACAAGGGTTGCTCAATCACATCCGCACCTGTCCCATAATCCCTTTCCGGATGTACCCGGTCTTGCCCTAAATTGTGTCCGGTTATATCAGGTCATCATGACGTCAGAGAGTGGCAGTTTTCCTTTCTGTCATTTTTCCCTCTCACACTTTCTTTCTTAATTATTAATAGACGCTAATATTCCTCCCCCCTCCCTCCCTGTGGCCGTTCTGTTATCATGATAGGAATTGCCTCCTCCTTTCAGGCCAAATTGGGGGGGGGGGTTACGGTATTCGCCTGTGTGAGCATTACCTCCTCCTTTCTTGAGAAGTGTTGAGGCAGGGTAGTATCGGTTCCGTTGTCATGATGCACTGATCCCATGCATTACCTCCTCCTTTTTTGAGAAATGTGTAGGTAGGGTCGTATCGGTTCCGTTGTCATGATGCCCTCATCCCATGCATTATCTCTTCCTTTTTTGAGAAATGTTGAGGAAGGGTCGTATCGGTTCCGTGGTCATGATGCCCTCATCCCATGCATTATCTCCTCCTTTTTTTAGAAGTGTTGAGGTAGGGTCGTATCGGTTCCGTTGTCATGATGTACTATTCCCATGCATTATCTCCTCCTTTTTTGAGAAGTGTTGAGGTAGGGTCGTATCGGGTCCGTTGTCATGATGCACTATTCCCATGCATTATCTCCTCCTTTTTTGAGAAGTGTTGAGGTAGGGTCGTATCGGTTCCGTTGTCATGATGCACTCATCCCATGCATTATCTCCTCCTTTTTTGAGAAGTGTTGAGGTAGGGTCGTATCGGTTCCGTTGTCATGATGCACTCATCCCATGCATTATCTCCTCCTTTTTTGAGAAGTGTAGAGGTAGGGTCGTATCGGTTCCGTTGTCATGATGCACTCATCCCATGCATTATCTCCTCCTTTTTTGAGAAGTGTTGAGGTAGTATCGGTTTCGTTGTCATGATGCCCTCATCCCGTGCATTATCTCCTCCTTTTTTGAGAAGTGTAGAGGTAGGGTCGTATCGGTTCCGTTGTCATGATGCACTCATCCCATGCATTATCTCCTCCTTTTTTTAGAAGTGTTGAGGTAGGGTCGTATTGGTTCCGTTGTCATGATGCACTATTCCCATCCATTATCTCCTCCTTTTTTGAGAAGTGTTTAGGTAGGGTCGTATCGGGTCCGTTGTCATGATGCACTATTCCCATGCATTATCTCCTCCTTTTTTGAGAAGTGTAGAGGTAGGGTCGTATCGGTTCCGTTGTCATGATGCCCTCATCTCATCCATTATCTCCTCCTTTTTTGAGAAGTGTTGAGGTAGGGTCGTATCGGTTTCGTTGTCATGATGCACTCATCCCATGCATTCTCTCCTCTTTCACTATGGCCGTTCTGTTATCATGAATAATCCTTCCAGGCATTACCTCCTTTTGAATTTGAAAAATAATGCAAAGTGGCGGGAAGAAATTCAATCACACTACAACCTTTTAATAGACGCTAATATTCCTCCCCCTCCCTTCCGTTATCATGATAGGCATTACCTCCTCCTTTCATGCCAAGTTGGGGGGGGGTGACGGCATTCGCCGGTGTGAGCGCCTTAGGCCAAATTTGGGGGAGGGGGTTTCGGTATTCGCCGTATGGGCGCCTCAGGCCAAATTTGGGGGAGGGGGAGTGTCGGCATTCGCCGACGCTGACACCTTTTTGAGAGGGTGGAGATAGTGTAGTATCTGTTGCGAGGAGAGAGTGTCAGCATTCGCCGGTGTGAGCGCCTCAGGCCAAATTTTTTCTTGGGGGGGGGGGGGATATTAAGCAAATCTATAATAAAGACCAATGTGCATTTATTTGTATCTATAATAAAGACCAATGTTCATTTATTTGCATCTATAATAAAGACCAATGTGCATTTATTTGTATCTATAATAAAGACCAATGTGCATTTATTTGCATCTATAATAAAGGCCAATGTGCATTTATTTGTATCTATAATAAAGAGATTAGGGGTCCGGCCAAATTTTTTTTTTTTTTTTTTTGAACTTAAAATATTTCTCAGAGTTGTGGGACACTGAAAAAAAAAGTTGGGGGGGGGGGCTGGAAAGATTAGGGGGTCGGGGAAAATTTTAGGGGTCAGGCAAAATTTTTAGGGGTCAGGCCAAATTTTTTTGTTTTTTTCTCTTTTTGAAGTTAAAATATTTCTCAGGGTTATGGGACACTGAAAAAAAAATTCGGGAGGGGGGGCTGGAGAGATTAGGGGGTCGGGGAAAATTTTAGGGGTCAGGACGAACTTTTTAGGGGTCAGGCCAAATTTTTTTGTTTTTTTTTGTCTTGAAGTCAAAATATATCTCATGGATGGGGGAGAGTGAAAAATTAGGGGGCTGGAGAGATTTAGGGGTCGGGGAAAATTTTAGGGGTCGGGACGAACTTTTTAGGGGTCAGGCCAAATTTTTTTGTTTTTTTTTGTTTTGAACTGAAAATATTTCTCATGGTTGGGGGTTAGTGAAAAATTAGGGGCCTGGAGAGATTAAGGGGTCGGGGAAAATTTCAGGGGTCAGGACGAACTTTTTAGGGGTCAGGCCAAATTTTTTTGTTTTTTTTTGTTTTGAAGTCAAAATATATCTCATGGTTTGAGGAGAGTGAAAAATTAGGGGGCTGGAGAGACTTAGGGGTCGGGGAAAATTTTAGGGGTCAGGACGAACTTTTTAGGGGGCAGGCCTTTTTTTTTGTGTTTTTTGGTTTTGAACTGAAAATATTTCTCGGGGTTGGGGGAGAGTGAAAAATTAGGGGGCTGGAGAGATTTAGGGGTCGGGGAAAATTTTAGGGGTCAGGACGAACTTTTTAGGGGTCAGGCCAAATTTTTTTGTTTTTTTTTGGTTTTGAACTCAAAATATTTCTCATAGTTGGGGGAGAGTGAAAAATTAGGGGGCTGGAGAGATTTAGGGGTCGGGGAAAATTTTAGGGGTCAGGACGAACTTTTTAGGGGTCAGGCCAAATTTTTTTGTTTTTTTGGTTTTAAACTGAAAATATTTCTCATGGTTGGGGGAGAGTAAAAAATTAGGGGCCTGGAGAAATTTAGGGGTCGGGGAAAATTTTAGGGGTCAGGACGAACTTTTTAGCGGTCAGGCCAAATTTTTTTGTTTTTTTTGGTTTTGAACTGAAAATATTTCTCATGGTTGGGGGAGAGTGAAAAATTAGGGGCCTGGAGAGATTTAGGGGTCGAGGAAAATTTTAGGGGTCAGGCCAAATTTTTTTGTTTTTTTTTGTTTTGAAGTCAAAATATATCTCATGGTTTTGGGAGAGTGAAAAATTAGAAGGCTGGAGAGATTTAGGGGTCGGGGAAAATTTTAGGGGTCAGGACGAACTTTTTAGGGGTCAGGCCAAATTTTTTTCTTTTTTTTGGTTTTGAACTAAAAATATTTCTCATGGTTGGGGGAGAGTGAAAAATTAGGGGGCTGGAGAGATTTAGGGGTCGGGGAAAATTTTAGGGGTCAGGACGAACTTTTTAGGGGTCAGGCCAAATTTTTTTGTTTTTTTTTTTGGTTTTGAACTGAAAATATTTCTCATGGTTGGGGGAGAGTGAAAACTTAGGGGTCTGGAGAGATTTAGGGGTCGGGGAAAATTTTAGGAGTCAGGACGAACTTTTTAGGGGTTAGGCCAATTTTTTTTGTTTTTTGTTTGTTTTGAAGTCAAAATATATCTCATGGTTTTGGGAGAGTGAAAAATTAGGGGGCTGGAGAGATTTAGGGGTCGGGGAAAATTTTAGGGGTCAGGACAAACTTTTTAGGGGTCAGGCCAAATTTTTTTGTTTTTTTTTGGTTTTGAACTCAAAATATTTCTCATGGTTGGGGGAGAGTAAAAAATTAGGGGGCTGGAGAGATTTAGGGTCGGGAAAATTTTAGGGGTCAGGCGGAACTTTTTAGGGGTCCGGCCAATTTTTTTAATTTTTTTTTGTTTGGACCTCAAAATATTTCACATGGTTGGGGGAGAGTGAAAAATTAGGGGGCTGGAGAGATTTAAGGGTCGGGGAAAATTTTAGGGGTCAGGCGGAACTTTTTAGGGGTCAGGCCAAATTTTTTTCTTTTTTTTGGTTTTGAACTCAAAATATTTCTCATGGTTGGGGGAGAGTGAAAAATTAGGGGGCTGGAGAGATTAGGGATCGGGGAAAATTTTATGGGTCAGGCGGAACTTTTTAGGGGTCAGGCCAAATTTTTTTCTTTTTTTTGGTTTTGAACTCAAAATATTTCTCATGGTTGGGGGAGAGTGAAAAATTAGGATGCTGGAGAGATTCAGGGGTCGGGGAAAATTTTAGGGGTCAAGACGAACTATTTAGGGGTCAGGCCAAATTTTTTTCTTTGTTTTGGTTTTGAACTCAAAATATTTCTCATTGTTGGGGGAGAGTGAAAAATTAGGGGCTGAGGAGATTTAGGGGTCGGGGAAAATTTTAGGGGTCAGGCGGAACTTTTTAGGGGTCAGGCCAAATTTTTTTCTTTTTTTTGGTTTTGAACTCAAAATATTTCTCATCGTTGGGGGAGAGTGAAAAATTAGGGGGCTGGAGAGATTTAGCGATCGGGGAAAATTTTAGGGGTCAGGCGGACCTTTTAAGGGTCAGGCCAAATTTTTTTGTTTTTTGTTTGTTTTGAAGTCAAAATATTTCTCATCGTTGGGGGAGAGTGAAAAATTAGGGGGGCTGGAGAGATTTAGGGGTCGGGGAAAATTTTAGGGGTCAGGACGAACTTTTTAGGGGTCAGGCCAAATTTTTTTGTTTTTTTTTGGTTTTGAACTGAAAATATTTCTCATGGTTGGGGGAGAGTGAAAAATTAGGGGCCTGGAGAGATTTAGGGGTCGGGGAAAATTTTAGGGGTCAGGACGAACTTTTTAGGGGTCAGGCTAAATTTTTTTGTTTTTTGTTTGTTTTGAAGTCAAAATATATCTCATGGTTTTGGGAGAGTGAAAAATTAGGGGGCTGGAGAGATTTAGGGGTCGGGGAAAATTTTAGGGGTAAGGCGGAACTTTTTAGGGTCAGGCCAAATTTTTTTCTTTTTTTTGGTTTTGAACTCAAAATATTTCTCATGGTTGGGGAGGAGTGAAAAATTAAGGGGCTGGAGAGATTTAGGGATCGGGGAAAATTTTAGGGGTCAGGCGGAACTTTTTAGGGGTCAGGCCAAATTTTTTGTTTTTTTTTGTTTTGAAGTCAAAATTTTACTCATGGTTGGGGGAGAGTGAAAAATTAGGGGGCTGGAGAGATTCAGGGGTCGGGGAAAATTTAAGGGGTCAAGACGAACTATTTAGGGGTCAGGCCAAATTTTTTTCTTTGTTTTGGTTTTGAACTCAAAATATTTCTCATTGTTGGGAGGGAGTGAAAAATTAGGGGCTGAGGAGATTTAGGGGTCGGGGAAAATTTTAGGGGTCAGGCAGAACTTTTTAGGGGTCAGGCCAAATTTTTTTCTTTTTTGTTTGTTTTGAAGTCAAAATATTTCTCATCGTTGGGGGAGAGTGAAAAATTAGGGGGCTGGAGAAATTCAGGGGTCAGGGAAAATTTTAGGGGTCAAGACGAACTTTTTAGGGGTCAGGCCAAATTTTTTTCTTTGTTTTGGTTTTGAACTCAAAATATTTCTCATTGTTGGGGGAGAGTGAAAAATTAGGGGCTGAGGAGATTTAGGGGTCGGGGAAAATTTTAGGGATCAGGCCAAATTTTTAGGGTCCGCCCAAATTTTGGGGCGGCAATATGTACGTACTTAGCTTCCACACCGGGGCGGCGATAATAAGTACGTATATAGTATGCGCACCGGGGCAGTGATAGGTATGTATTTGGCATGCGCACTGAGGCAGCGATCGGTTCATATATAGCACGCGCACCGGGGCGGCGATAGGTACGTATATAGCACGCGCACAGGGGCGGCGAAAGGTACTTATTTAAAATTCACACCGGGGCGGCGAAAGGTACATATTTAAAATTCACACCGGGGCGGCGATAGGTACGTATTCAGAATTCAGGGGTGGCGATAGCTACGTATATAGCATGTACACATGGGCAGCAATAAGTACGTACATAGCATGCGCTCTGCGGCGGCGATCAGTACGTATATAGCACGCGCACCGGGGCGGCGAAAGGTATGTATTTTGCATTCGCACCGTGATGGTGATAGGTACGTATTTAGCATTCGCACCGGGGCGGCTATAGGTACGTATTTAGCATTCGCACCAGGGCGGCTATAGGTACGTATTTAGCATTGGCACTGGGCCGGCGATAGGTATGTATTTAGCATTCACACCAAAGCGGCAATATGTACATATTAATTATTCGCACTAGGGCAGCGATAGGTACTTATGTAGCATGCACACCGAGGCGCAATTGGTATGTCTTTAGTATTCGCACTAGGGCAGCGATAAGTACTTATGTAACATGCACACCGGGGCGCAATAGGTATGTATTTAGCATTCACACCGGGGCAACGATAGGTACTATTTAGCATTCGCAACGGGGCGGCGATAGGTACTTAAATAGTATCTGCACCGGGGCGGCGATAGGTACGTATATAGTATGTGCACTGGGGCGGCGATAGGTACGTATATAGTATGCGCACCGGGGTGATGATAGATACGTATATAGTATGAACACCTGGGTGGAGATAAGTACCTATATAGAAGGCGCAGATAGAAGTGTTACTTTTTATAGAAATATGTCATACTATTACCCTGGGCAATAGAAGAAATGGTGGGGAAGAAACAGCTTTTGCAAAAGGCAAAATTAGAAAGTAGCGGCGAAATGGGGCGACCAGGGAAGAGAAAGGTAGCAGATAAAGAGACGGCTATAGAGAGAGGGGGCGGACATAGAAGTTTGAATATAAAGATGTTACACACACGATCTTTCTTCAAATATATGTTGTTATGACCCCGAGCAACGCCGGGTAGCCCCGCTAGTCTCTTATATAAAGGGCAGTTGTCTGTATGTATGTATGTCTGTATGTGAAGCTTCTCCTCAAAAACTAAGCGGCGACATGTCAAAAAGTGTATATCTTCAGCACCGTACATATCCTGGGATCATAATATCTCAAAATCGCAAATAACGATTCACTCACTGACAGTCAACCGGACCACTTTCCGACAAAAGGTAGCAGTTTTTTCGTATTTTACACGACTTTTTCAACGTTATTATGTACTTAATTCGAAATAATCTAATGTATTTATGTACTAATCCGATAAAAATGCAGAGTCATTGTAAACATCCCATAATCCCTTGCCGGATGTACCCGGTCTTGCCCTAAATTGTGTCCGGTTCTATCAGATCATCCAATAACTTCTGTCTGGATGCATCAATAACAACATAGGAATCCTACGTTAAGAGTGTGTAGTGAAACAAGGGTTGCTCAATTACATCCGCACCTGTCCCATAATCCCTTGCCGGATGTACCCGGTCTTGCCCTAAATTGTGTCCGGTTATATCAGGTCATCATGACGTCAGAGAGTGGCAGTTTTCCTTTCTGTCATTTTTCCATCTCACACTTTCTTTCTTAATTATTAATAGACGCTAATATTCCTCTCCCCCTCCCTCCCTGTGGTCGTTCTGTTATCATGATAGGAATTACCTCCTCCTTTCAGGCCAAATTGGGGGGGAGGAGGTTACGGTATTCGCCGGTGTGAGCATTACCTCCTCCTTTTTTGAGAAGTGTAGAGGTAGGGTAGTATCGGTTCCGTTGTCATGATGCACTGATCCCATGCATTACCTCCTCCTTTTTTGAGAAGGGTAGATGTAGAATAGTATCGGTTCTGTTGTCATGATGTGCTCATCCCATGAATTACCTCCTCCTTTTTTGAGAAGTGTTGAGGTAGGGTCGTATCGGTTCCGTTGTCATGATGCCCTCATCCCATGCATTATCTCCTCCTTTTTTGAGAAGTGTTGAGGTAGGGTCGTATCGGTTCCGTTGTCATGATGCCCTCATCCCATGCATTATCTCCTCCTTTTTTGAGAAGTGTTGAGGTAGGGTCGTATCGGTTCCGTTGTCATGATGCCATAATCCCATGCATTATCTCCTCCTTTTTTGAGAAGTATTGAGGTAGGGTCGTATCGGTTCCGTTGTCATGATGCCCTCATCCCATCCATTAGCTACTCCTTTTTTGAGCAGTGTTGAAGTGTGAGCGCCTCAGGCGAAATCCGGGGAGGGGGAATGTCGGCATTCGTCGGTATGAGCGCCTCAGGCGAAATCTGGGGAGGGGGAATGTCGGCATTCGCCGGTATGAGCGCCTCAGGACTATTTGGCAGATCAGAAGGAGAAAGGATACCTAAGGGATTTCAGTAGTGCTCATGAAGCCTCCTCGATTTTCAAAGTACTCGGCGTTGTCCGGGAGAAAAGTGCTCAATATCCTAGATAGAGCTACTGTAGTGATAGGTTTAGAAAATATTTTAACGCCATCTTCGTTCACCTTTCGACTATTTCGCAGATCAGAAGGAGAGAGGATACCGAAGTGATTTCAGTAGTCCCCATGAGGCCTCATTGATTATCAAAGTACTCGGCGTTGTCCGGGAGAAAAGTGCTCAATGTCCTAGATAGAGCTACTGTAGTTGATAGGTTTGGAAAATATTTTAACGCCATCTTCGTTCCCCTTTGGACTATTTCGCAGATCAGAAGGAGAGAGGATACCTAAGGGATTTCAGGAGTGCTCATAAAGCCTCCTCGATTTTCAAAGTACTCGGCGTTGTCCGGGAGAAAAGTGCTCAATATCCTAGATAGAGCTACTGTAGTGATAGGTTTAGAAAATATTTTAACGCCATCTTCGTTCCCCTTTGGACAATTTTGCAGCTGAAAAGGAGGGAGGATACCTAACTGATTTCAGTAGTCCCCAGGAGGCCTCTTTGATTTTCAAAGTACTCGGCGTTGTCCGGGAAAAAAGTGCTCAATGTCCTAGATAGAGCTACTGTAGTGATAGGTTTGGATAATATTTTAACAGTATCTACGCTGAAAAGGATTGGGTAATCGATAAGAGTTATTTCAGTAGTGCCGAGGAGGCCTCTTTGATTTTGAAATACTCAGCGTTGTCCGGGAGAAAAGTGCTCAATATCCTAGATAGAGCTATTGTAGTGATAGGTTTTGGAAAATATTTTAACGCCATCTTTGTTCCCCTTTGGACTATTTCGCAGATCAGAATGGGGAGAGGATACCTAAGGGATTTCATGGGTGTTCATGAAGCCTCCTCGATTTTCAAAGTACTCGGCGTTGTCCGGGAGAAAAGTGCTCAATATCCTAGATAGAGCTACTGTAGTGATAGGTTTGGAAAATATTTTAACGCCATCTTCGTTCCCCTTTGGACTATTTCGCAGATGAGAAGGAGAGAGAATACCTAAGTGATTTCAGTAGTCCCCAGGAGGCCTCCTTGATTATCAAAGTACTCGGCGTTGTCCGGGAGAAAAGTGCTCAATGTCCTAGATAGAGCTACTGTAGTGATAGGTTTGGAAAATATTTTAACGCCATCTTCGTTCCTCTTTGGACTATTTCGCAGATCAGAAGGAGAGAGGATACCTAAGGGATTTCAGGAGTGCTCATGAAGCCTCCTCGATTTTCAAAGTACTCGGCGTTGTCTGGGAGAAAAGTGCTCAATATCCTATATAGAGCTACTGTAGTGATAGGTTTAGAACATATTTTAACGCCATCTTCGTTCCCCTTTGGACAATTTTGCAGATGAAAAGGAAGGAGGATACCTAAGTGATTTCAGTAGTCCCCAGGAGGCCTCTTTGATTTTCAAAGTACCCGGCGTTGTCCGGGAAAAAAGTGCTCAATGTCCTTGATAGAGCTACTGTAGTGATAGGTTTGGATAATATTTTAACAGCATCTACGCTGAAAAGGATGGGGAATCGATAAGAGTTATTTCAGTAGTGCTCAGGAGGCCTCTTTGATTTTGAAATACTCGGCGTTTTCCGGGAGAAAAGTGCTCAATATCCTAGATAGAGCTACTGTAGTGATAGGTTTGGAAAATATTTTAACGCTATCTTCGTTCCCCTTTGGACTATTTCGCAGATCAGAAGGAGAGAGGATACCTAAGTGATTTCAGTAGTCCCCTAGGAGGTCTCCTGGATTATCAAAGTACTCGGCGTTGTCCGGGAGAAAAGTGCTCAATATCCTAGATAGAGCTACTGTAGTGATAGGTTTGGAAAATATTTTAACGCCATCTTCGTTCCCTATTGGACTATTTCGCAAATCAGTAAGAGAAAGGTTACCTAAGTGATTTCAGTAGTGCTCACGAAGCCTCCTCGATTTTCAAAGTACTCGGCGTTGTCCGGGAGAAAAGTGCTCAATATCCTAGATAGAGCTACTGTAGTGATAGGTTTAGAAAATATTTTAACGCCATCTTCGTTCCCCTTTGGACAATTTTGCAGATGAAAAGAAGGGAGGATACCTAAGTGATTTCAGTAGTCCCCAGGAGGCCTCTTTGATTTTCAAAGTACTCGGCGTTGTCCGGGAAAAAAAGTGCTCAATGTCCTATATAGAGCTACTGTAGTGATAGGTTTGGATAATATTTTAACGCCATATTCGTTCCCCTTTGGACTATTTCGCATATCAGTAGGAGAGAGGATACCTAAGTGATTTCAGTAGTCCTCAGGAGGCTTCCTTTATTATTAAAGTACTCGGCGTTGTCCGGGAGAAAAGTGCTCAATGTCCTAGATAGAGCTACTGTAGTTATAGGTTTGGAAAATATTTTAACGCCATCTTTGTTCCCCTTTGGACTATTTCGCAGATCAGAAGGAGAGAGGATACCTAAGTGATTTCAGTAGTGCTCATGAGGCCTCCTTGATTTTCAAAGTACTCGGCGTTGTCCGAGAGAAAAGTGCTCAATATCCTAGATAGAGCTATGATAAAGACTATCATTAGAGGATTGAAAATGATGAAGACTATCATGAGAGGATTGAAAATGATTAAGACTATCATGAGAGGATTGAAAATGATGAAGACTATCATGAGGGGATTGAAAATGATGAAGACTATAATGAGGGGATTGAAAATGATGTACACTATCATGAGGGGATTGAAAATGATGAAGACTATCATGAGGGGATTGAAAATGATGAAGACTATCATAAGGGGATTGAAAATGATGAAGAATGTCATGAGAGGATTGAAAATGATGAAGAATATCATGAGAGGATTGAAAATGATGAAGAATAGACTGACAGGATTGGAAATGATGAAGAATACCATGAGGGGATTTAAAATGATGAATAATATCATGAGGGGATTGAAAATGATGAAGACTATCATGAGAGGATTAAAAATGATGAAGACTATCCTGAGGGAATTGAAAATGATGAAGACTATCATGAGGGGATTGAAAATGATGAAGAATGTCATGAGAGGATTGAAACTGATGAAGAATGTCATGAGAGCATTGAAAATTATGAAGAATAGACTGACAGGATTGGAAATGATGAAGAATACCATGAGAGGATTGAAAATGATGAATAATATCATGAGGGGATTGAAAATGATGAATAATATCATGAGGGGATTGAAAATGAGAAGAATATCATGAGGGGATCGAAAATGATGAAATATACCATGAGAGGATTGAAAATGATGAAGAATATCATGAGGGGATTGAAAATGATGAAGAATATCATGAGGGGATTGAAAATAATGAAGAATATCATGAGAGGATTGAAAAAATGAAGAATATCATGAGAGGATTGAAAATTATTAAGAATATCATGAGCGGATTGAAAATGATGAGGAATATTACGAGAGGATTGAAAATGATGAAGAATATTATGAGGGGATTGAAAATGATGAAGAATATTATGAGGGGATTGAAAATGATTAATAGTATGAGGAGATCGAAAATGATGAATACAACGAGGGGAGTTAAAATGATGAAGGATATCATGAGGGGATTCAAAATATATAGTATGAACACCGGGGCGGTTATAAGTACCTATATAGAAGGCGCAGACAGTGGTGGTACTTTTTATAGAAATAAGTCATACTATTGCCCTGTGAAACGTAGGATAAAATGGTGGGGAAGAAACAGCTTTCGCAAAAGGCAAAATTTAAAAGTAGCGATCAGGGTAGAGAAAAGTAGAAAGATAAAGAGACAGCTATAGAGAGAGAAGGAGAGAAATAGAAGTTTTAATATAAAGATGTTACACACGCAATTTTTCTTCAATTATGTTTTTATGACCCCGAGCAACGCCGGGTAGCCCCGCTAGTGTTATATAGATAATAATAATAATTAGAAGAAGAAGAAGTAGAATTAGAAGAAGAAAAAAGGCAATCTATTTATATGAATAAATACAAAAATTTTTGTCTCGTGCTTACAAGAAACTTATGAATGACATGTTTATTATTTAAATTTTGGTTTGGAGTACTTCAAATGGCAACGTTTGCGAAGTGATAATAAGCCGACAAAACCAATTAGTTTACCATATAAGAATTCAAAGACAATATAAATAAAGGTGGACATTTCGCAAGCTTTCTTGATCTTGTTCTAACAACTTTCCCTGAAAAGTGCACATCTACTGCCCTGTCTCCTATGAAATCCTGCGATCACTCATTTGTCTCAATTAAAATAAAAAAAAAGCAATTCCTCTAATGTAATTTTCCATCGATGAGTTTATCGATATTCTAGAGCCGATTGGAGAAGCTTAAGATCCTTCATATCTTAAATTCCTCTTGAATACGCGAAAATAAAAATAATGTGTCCTTCAACGCATCTTATATATCCGAGTGTTTTATTATTGGTACTGAGAGCTTCATACCCTCCAACATATTCCAACAGAGACCGAGCAGCTAGCCTTGGTATATCACGGAGTGTGTCGTCGCTATTGACCACAGACACCACTATTTCAATTGCTTTCAGCAAAACAGATATTTTGAAAGCAAAGCCTTATTTAAAACTGCCCGAAACCAATGCGGAATGGTTGTAGAAAATGCGAAAAACTCATATGCCTTATCGGTCAAATCTGGAATGGCCCATCAAAGGCTTGACTCCCTATGAGTTTTGGAAAATTACAAACAAGGACCTGAACAGCTGGAAGCCCTCCATTCGAACCATCATTAATGGATCGACCAAAGGTGAACTACTTAGCATCTGATAAAGCAAAGATTTTCGCAGGGAACTTTGCAGCAAATTTGCGAACAGGGTCACCTACCCTCACCCTTGAATTGGACCCTATGACCGCCATCCGAATAACTGTCTGGGATGTCGCGAAACATATCAAGAACCTCGATGCCAATAAAACACCTGGTCCCGACAACATTCCATTCATAGTACTCAAGAAGGATCAACCTTAAATAGTTCTTATAATTACAAAGCTGTCCAATCGTTGTTTAAAAGAGAAATGCTTTCCATCATCTTGGAAGACTTTGTTGGTCTGCCCGGTATTTAAAAATTCTGAAGATCGGTCCTTTTCATTCTAGTACATACCGATCAGTTTCCTGTGCGTCATGAGTAAGTTGTCTGAATCTGTAATAAATCAAGAAGTTGTCAACCAACTCAGCGAAAACAATCTTCTTAGTGACAAGCAATATGGATTTCGTCCTGCAAGATCAACAGCTGATGTGCTGACTGTATTATTGCTATGGCGATAGCTCTTGATGTATCAAGGGCCTTTGTTACAAAAGTTCGCTCCACCAGCTTGTTAGCTATGGAATATCTGGAAATGATCCATCAAACATCAAATCCTTTCTCTCCATATGTCTATAAGAGTAGTTGCTGACGGGCAAAAGTCGGAAGCACATGGTATCAATGCCGGTGTGCCTCAAGGATCAATTCTGGGATCAACCCTTTTCTTGATCTTCATAAATAGTATTCCGAATTATATTCGGAAATGACTCGTTTACATCTATGCAGACGATTATAGCAGCACTTCGAAGAGCATTGATGATCAAGATCTTTTTGACTCTCTATCTCTCATCCGACTTGGATCTCGTGGTGCAATGAGTGAAAAAGCGTCTGGTTACTTTTAACGCTTCTAAAACAAAGTTTCCTTCTTTTCATCACAAACGCTCTGATCCTCGAGGAAGCCCTATTCTTTGATAAGCTTCTACAACTAACTTTCGACCTGTAATGGAAAACTTTCATCAAGTTTGTTGGTAATGTTACTGTTAAAATGGCTGAATCATTCTATCCCACCTGAAAGTGCCTCACTCCTGATACAATCCGTTACCTGTATATGTACTAATATGTGATATATGGAGAGGTGTCGCTCGGGGCACCCGTTCTTGTATTAACAGAGTATAAAATCGATTTCGCAATCTAGTGAGTGGAATCTCTTTTCATCCCTGCAGCTTTTTTCACACAGAAAATATGTTTGTTGCTAGGCCCTCTCTACTGTATCGTAATTTTCATGGTCAGTGATCGACTGGACTTTAATCGATGGTCTTTCCTCTAAAACATTCACAGCAAGAACTCGTCTAGCTACAACAACAGAAATAAACTTCCCCCCCCTCTCTCTCTCTCTCTCTCTCTCTCTCTCTCTCTGTACAAAAAAATACACGGAACTTCATAAACAAAGTTTATTTCCTGAAACACCCCATCTGTGGAACAAAATACCACGAGACTTCTTTCCAAAAGACTACAACATGGTCGTCTTCAAGTCTAATGTAAACAAATACTTGATAAGCCGTCCTCTTGGATAATCAATTCCTCTTAAGTAATCTTCTGCCCATTACCCGCATCGTTTCTAATCCTTTCGTCGATCATAGTCCAACTGACGATCTATATAATCCTTATTGACGAGTGCCCCCCCCCCCCCGGGCCGTCATAGGTGGTTAACTATCAGTAAAAAGGGTAAATAATGATAGTCTACCTTAATCCCAATGACTATATGTACATGTTCAAAGAGAAGTATATCGCTAATGGAATAGACCTGGGTTTAATTGGGATTCACCATGCTGCGGTCATATACGTAAGGGGGCATAGGGTCACATTATTTATCGATTAAACCAGATTTATTTACTCATCAATGAACTTAATTCTAATCTGAGAGAAATCGATGTCGCTAAGTAGCCCCGATATCACAAATATACCATTGAACGCGTGTGCGACTCTGTATCGACGGAAGTGTCCGTCAGGATTTATTTCCCATTTTAAAACCTGCAACTATATTTAAACAAACATTTAATAGACACATGAAGACACATACAAATGCTCTGTATTTTTTCTCCTTAGATTTATGCAGAAAGCATTTTCTCTTCAAATATCTCAATTTTATTTTATGAATCTCATCAAAAGTAAGTATAAATAGTTAGTAACAATGAAAAAGGTACCGGTGACCCCAGACAACCATTCGTTCTCCCCCCCCCCCCTCTTCCCTTGGAGGATTAGAAGATGGCCCCTAAATCTGCAAAATTGTATATTTTCACTGACGATATAAAAGTCCACTCATTTATTTTATCCTAAAATCTAACAGAAGTTGTGATTAATAGTTATTTAGCTTATTCAATAAGTAGTGCACGCAGGGGGAGACAATTCATGCCTTTTTAATGGTATGCGTCTCATTTGATAAATTCACCGAAGAGAAACAGAAATATTAAAGAATTGTCGATCGAATAAGAAAATTTTCAGTGAACGTCCTTTACAAAAAAGCCAGGAAAAAAAGAAGGAGTATAAGAAAAAGAATAAGAAGAAGAAGAAGAAGAAGAAGAAGAAGAAGAAAACGAAGAAAAAAAAGAAGAAGAAGAATAAGAAGAAGAAGAAGAAATGACGCAATTGGGTGCGGCACCCGGAACTGCCCCTTAATAACTGCCAATGGTAAACTCTTGTCTCAGAAAAGCGATGCCAAAGATATAGAGAAATGTTCTTAATGATCGCAGAATCAAGATCGTAATTTTTCTCTCTCTGATAAAAATGTTAGTGGGAAAAAGGAAGCGGGTGATTATGGTTGAAATAGCCAATGGCATTTGTGAAGACAAAAAAACTAATAAAATAAGTAAAATGGTCACTTAAGGAATTGACGGGTTTGAAAAACAAGACATAATATTTTGATGTTGAAAAGGTCAAATAAGTTAGCAATATATATATATATATATATATATATATATATATATATATATATATATATTCAAATGCAAAATAAAAATGGAATTGAGGATAAGCGAATCAACAAACTAACAAAAATATAAACTCAAACACATATAAAAGCTCTACCAAGATATTTCAGTTGCTAGAAAGCAACCATCTTCGGCTGAGAGTAAGAACTTTAATGAATTAAAGTTATTACTTCCAACCGATGATGGTTGCTTTCTGCAGCTCAATATACTGGATAGAGCATTAATAGCACTATATAAAGTGAAAGAATAAAATAAGGTGCTCCTGGATAACTTTTTCGTTTTTGGACTACCATTCACCACTTGGATGTTTTTTTAATCAACCTCTTTGATATCTTTCTTGAAGCTGTTTTAAACTTTATGACTAGGATGAACTGTACAAGTTTAACAAAAAAGTATGTTTTTGGCCGATATATTTGATGATTTATATACTTTTATTTATTATATATATATTGTTTTAATATATTTTCAAAGTTTAATTTTATTACCTGCAGTAATGTCATTGCGGTAATAGTCCTCTGGGGAGAAGATTTTCTTTGAAAACTCATGAGTTAACGACTTTAAGGTACTTTGCTTGAACATTGAATTCTAATAAAATTTGATTCGCACCTTATTTTATTCTTTCACTTTATCTAGTGATATATATATATATATATATATATATATATATATATATATATATATATATATATATTGTTTAATATAAGAGACAACTCATGTCTAGTTATCCTTTCAATAGTCGTTAGTTAAGTGTTGGGTTATGGCGCTAGTATAAGACAAATGCATCGTCAATCTTCTCGACCACTCCTGCCCCGATCGGAATTCAGAAAACTCTTAGTAGAAAATACCAAAATCTTAGAATTTAGTACTAACAAACAAACCTCCATATATTAGAAGCCCTATATATAAAAAGAAAAACCCTAACTAATAGAATTAACTTTAATATCAGTAATAATATTCTAAAATGTTTATAGCTCCAAATATAGTTTCGTACTTAGTACATAATTTCTGCAAAAACCTTCTATAAATACTAACACATGGTCTATACCTGATTAACCTAATGGATGGGTCTGAAAGTACTTAGGAGACAAATCCAAATTATTGCAAATTAATCAGCCAATTCCCCTCCGAAACTAAGATCCTGATTCGGACAATTGAAAGGATCTACCAAAGGATATCTAGACATGAGTTGTCTCTTATATTCAACAATACTTGCCTGTAAGAGAAGATTCTGCCTATATATATATATATATATATATATATATATATATATATATATATATATATATATATATGTAAAGGAGTAAGGCTACCACCATTTGTAGAATGTTCTTTTCAACATTTATTTATTATTTAGTTGTTTTACCATTTTATAAATTTCATAAAATGGTAAAACAACAAAATAATAAATAAATGTTGAAAAGAACATTCTACAAATGTTGGTAGCCTTACTCCTTTACATATATACTTTTCTCTCGTTGGAACTGCACTAATACTGCACTACCCTCTTTTCGATATATATATATATATATATATATATATAGTTTTTGTGAGGGTTTTCATAGGGTTTAATGCTATGCAACTACAGTGTTTATAAAATAGTGCTCAATAACAAGTAGAGTCATATTTTAATATAAAATGTATTATTTCATTAATACAAGTATTTTGGCTAAATATTTGTATACATGTTTCAGCTACGCCTTTATTTAAGGTCGAGCATCGGCAGGCCACTTACAAAGAATACTCTGAAAAGACGAATCTTTTTATAAACAAAAATGGATATTCATATCTCTCCCCCCCCTCTCTCTCTCTCTCTCTCTCTCTCTATCTCTCTCCCTCCCTCTCTCTGTGAACCGGGTTTGCGCCTCTCGACCGTTTGAAATTGTTACGTTCCTTCACTGATGAGAGCAATAACGTTAAAACGCTAGCGTCTCTAGGTATTAATAATTATATATATATATATATATATATATATATATATATATATATATATATATATATATATGAAATTAAAATGGAATAAGCGGAAGACCTAAAAAGCTCAACGTTTCGCCCAAATGTTATATGGGCTTTGGCAAGAGCGAACGAAAAAACTGCAAAAAATGACGTTTTTTGTCATATATATATATATATATATATATATATATATATATATATATATATATATATATAGAGAGAGAGAGAGAGAGAGAGAGAGAGAGAGATAGATAGAGAGAGAGAGATAGAGACAGACAGACAGACAGACAGACAGACATGCGGAGAGACGACGGACTATATAGGAGGGATAAAGAAGGAAAGTAGAACATAGTAAAAAGTAGAAACAAAAAAGAAAAAGTTGGAAATGGAAAGTATAAAAATTGAGAAAGAAGAAACGAAGAAAAACGGAAAAGGATAACACAAACGTTAAAGAAGAATAAATTGAAAATATAAATACAAAGAGGAAAAGAAATGAAGAAAAATAGAAAGGTAAAATTATAAATGTGTTAATGTAGAGAAGGAGGGGGTTGCTAAATTACCCCAAGAACGGAGATAGAAAGTCAAAGAAAGAAAGCTGATGTGAAAAAAGAAGAAAAATAAAAGTAGGATTGGAGGAGAGAGGGGAGAAAATTGAAACAAAAAGCAAGAAGAAAAAATATTATAAGTAGAAAGAGAAGAGAAAAAAGAAAAAGAAGGAGAAGAAGAAAAAGAAGGAAAGGGGGAGTAGGGGGTCCGAAATGAAGAAGTGAAAAAGATGTAGCAGAAGTAGAAGTACTAGAAGAGAAACCTAGAAGAAGAAGAAGAAGAAGAAGAAGAAGAAGAAGAAGAAGAAGAAGAAGAAGAAGAAGGGAAAGACGAGGAGGAAAAAATAATGGAAAATGGTCTTAGAGAAGCAGAGAAAACACATTGTAAGAACTAGGACTGAAGATCGACAGAGGAAGAGATGAACCTGGCAAGAGTTTTCTTATTTTACCTATGGGTGGCTTGTTGCCAAAAATCTGACCCACCTCTTTGACACCATCTCCTCCCTCTCAATTATGCTCAAATGATGAATAAATTCTTGACCGTTATCTCGAAAAAAAAAGAAGAAGATTACGTGAAGGCAGTGACCATTGGCCAAGCACAATAAATTAAGTACGAAACTTAGACATAATAATGTTTAGAAAAACGAACCGTGGAATTCAATGGTTTCGGTAGGGCATTTTTTCTATCATTTTTGTTTCTGTTTCGTTTCATCAGGTTCATAGCAATTTGCGTTCGCTACTTATTTCTGTTTTTGCTTTCACACACCGATCACCACCCGAAGAAGAAGGGATTTCACACGCGTTGACCGGAAAAAGGATTGCACTTAGGAAACTCTTGTTAAGATTTGGACAACGACGAGGGCAAAACGCACCAAAAAATATTAATCGATGTGCAAAGATTTTTTCAACTGGTATCCTCATCCTTGTTGTTTTTATGCCTACATTCAGAGCCAATAATCTAACCCGGCCCTTCAGGAGGAATAAGTCGATATTATTTAATTGGTTATTGTATGCATGTTTGGACGGATCTCCTGTTTTACACATCTTCTCAACCAAACTCTTAAAAACCTTGCACAGAAAATGAATACAATAAAAACATATAAATAAAGTAATAACAAAGTTCTAAGTGACAGTCTTCTGTAGGTTGAAGGTTCAATCCTCAGTGCAGGCGATGCTAACTAAGAGTAAAATAAAAATTACCTCTACCCGATCATGGATGACGTAAGGATACCAATCTATCCCCAGAGATTAAATAAAGGCTTCAGTTTGAAATTCTTTATAGATTCACAAATTCGACATAAAAATTTCCGAATTCAACATGACGCACAAGAAAGAGGCCGGATATTATATCGGCAGAAACGTGAGAATAACACCCACGATAGTTACAGCAGATCAAATAATACAAAATAATACTAACTATCATCTAAAAAAATCTGAAACAATTGAAATTATGCGAAATAGTTCATTCGATAGTTCCTAAAAACACCTCTTAATTAAGCCTACTCAGCGACAAGCAATATGGCTTTCGTCCTGCTAGATCAACAGAACACTTGAGTTTTGATAAGCGGTGACGTCTATTGTAAAAAAATCTCTTTTTATCATTATTTATGCTGTGATCTAATTTTAGAAACTAATTCATCATTGAGATATTTGTTTCTGATATTCTTAAATTACTTAGCTAATGATACATGATAAGAAAAAGAACTATTCGCTAATGATGTAAACAGGGCCTATTTGGCATAATCATTAGGGTTTTCGATAATGAAGATCGGGGTTCAATCTTCGGTCGTCATACTAAAGATAAAAAAATGGTACTTTATGCCCCTTTCTAAACACTAAGCATTAAAAGTGAAGATCAAGGGTAAGTGAAGTAATCATGGGAAATGAGTGGCGCCCTCCCCTACATTTCGGTATAGTAGCTAATGAAAAAGGAGCCTTCGAGTCGCCCTCGACTACGGTCGACCACTTTACTTTGTTGCTGATTATGATGATAAACTATTTGTTGCCATATTTGGAAGAAACTTGAAAAATAAAATTTAACACAAGATTTTCAACTACAAAATGTTGGATAATAAAATATTCAAGTTGGATATTCATTAAACAACAGAGCCTTCAAAGAAAAGTTGATGCTTTTCACAGATTAGGACCCATGCTAACTTTGACCCCGTCGTTAGGGGTAAGGTTAGGGTCAGTGTCAGGGTTAAGGTTAGGATTAGGATTAGGATTAGGGTAGGGGTAGAGGTAGGGGTGGGGTTAGGGTTACGGTTACGGTTAAGGTTTAGGGTTTAGGATACAGGATTAGAGTTAGAGTTAGGGACAGGGTTAGGGTTAGGGCTTAGGGTTAGACTTAGGGTTAGGTTCAACGTTAGTGTGGGTGCTAATCTGTGAAAGTACCGAAAAGTTAATGAAATATACTATTTGAGAGTTGCTTTTTATTATACATTCACTAGCTTCGCCGAGTTCGCTACGTAAAATCCTTGAAACAAAAGTCTTAAATACTAAACATTTCACTCATTACATTATTGTAAACACAAAACAGAAGTGTGGCATTTATTTATATAGATAGATAGATAGATAACATTAACATTTTGATAATTTGGATACAAATTTATACTATCTATTAAAAATAACCGTAAATAATTGAAACGAAAGAAAAAATCAATTTGCTTTGGCTATGTTGTAGGGTAGATGTGTTTGTAACTAAGAAATAAATCCGCAACTTATTGAAAATCATGTCAGTCACCTGAGAGTAAAAGGAAGAAAAGGAACAGTTGAAGACAAATACTAAACTTTTGTCCACAAAATAAAACAATATGACTAAACAGAACTATTGTTATATTACTATTCAAAAGATCATTGAATAAAAAAAAAACAATAACAAATAATAATTAATTCATAAAATATCTTTTTAAAAACTAACATGCAAATTAGTTAATAATGCGACTGACATAAGCAGTATATAAAAAAAATAGTGCGTCCACCGCATAAGGTATTGGTAGTAATTTGTATTCAGTACATTCAATTTTGTGGGGTTTTTTTTTTCCTCCTCATATAGTGAGACAGATACAGACATAAGTAGATAGAGAGGGGGAGAGAAAGAAAGAGAGGGGAGAGAAAGATACGGACATAAGTAGATAGAGAGGGAGAGAGAAAGAAAGAGAGGGGAGAGAAAGATACAGACATAGGTAGATAGAGAGGAGGAGAGAAAGAAAGAGAGGGGGAGAGAAAGATACAGACATAGGTAGATAGAGAGGGGGAGAGAAAGAAAGAGAGGGGGAGAGAAAGATACAGACATAGGTAGATAGAGAGGACGAGAGAAAGAAAGAGAGGGGGAGAGAAAGATACAGACATAAGTAGATAGAGAGGAGGAGAGAAAGAAAGAGAGGGGGAGAGAAAGATACAGACATAGGTAGATAGAGAGGGGGAGAGAAAGAAAGAGAGGGGGAGAGAAAGATACAGACATAGGTAGATAGAGAGGACGAGAGAAAGAAAGAGAGGGGGAGAGAAAGATACAGACATAAGTAGATAGAGAGGAGGAGAGAAAGAAAGAGAGGGGAGAAAAAGATACAGACATAAGTAGATTGAGAGGAGGAGAGAAAGAAAGAGAGAGTCAACAGATGACGATTAGAACGGAAGTGACGCCGCCGTTACTGACATAGCGTTGCCACGAATGATAGCCAGGGAGATACGTTGGAACAACCAGGCTGACTCACGGGGCTCGTACCTAGACGTTGAAATCCTCCGTCCAATGCCCTGAAAAAATTTGACAGTCTCGGGGCCAAGCACACCCGACCTTTCCACTGAAATTGGTTGGAAGACGAAACGGTCAGTGAGCGAGCTGTATTTTCCGCGCTTCCTTGTTTCGGCGAGCAGAGCCGCCGTGCCGGGCTTCACCGCGGATCCCGAAACCCTTGCTGGTGAAAAGGAGTCGGAACAAGTGACGTTCCAACTTTCGCATCTATTCATTCAAATTTAAAGCTATCTATCGTCTGAATGAATGCGCGTTGGAGTTCCAAGGAAGGTACATAAGGAACGTAGATATTTGATCACTAAGTGTTCGAGTGTATTTGAGCAAGGATATTCCAACGGTAATCAATGTGAGTTATCAGATACTTGTTTATGTTTTGCGATTCTAGGGATCTTTTGAAATTCACACGTTCGAAATGTTGAGTGGCTTTTATAAGAACACCCGGTGTTGGCCTCAGCGAATACTCACAGAATGTTGCAATCTTTTTTATCTCCTCAACAAAATCAGGCAAATTTCGACTTTGTACAACGTGTGTCATTCTAGTTATGCTAGGGTGGCAGAATTTATTATCTAAACTTTAAAGGTCATTAGAACTTAGAATAGGGCTACTAACTCTCAATAAGGCGTCTATCAGTTCGTTATATCATATCAAAAGAAAAGCTAAATCGTCCATCCTACTATTTTCGGCGAATGTGTAGTTTGCCAAACTTGAATTGAGCAGATGCTAGCTTGGCGTCATAGTTGTCCGCTATTTTGGCTGGCAAACTACACATTCGCCCTATTTTCTAATATTTAATTTGCATCCTTAATTTCGAAAAAACATAAATTGAACTGATTTTGGCAAGGTTACGAGTGAAGTGACGTCAGAGTAGGTAATAGAGTAAAACTCCTACGCTATGAAATGTTGATCTGTTCATAGCGTAGGATTGACCATAGCGTAAGATAAATTAGATGACATTGAAGAAATTTTATTCATTAAAAGATATAGAAGATGAGTATAGGTTTGGTCAACTATAATAATATTTTATGTGGTCAATTAAAGAAACTATATGTAAACAAAATGGATTTATTAGGAAAATGACTATTGATCAATGCAAATAGAAATTAAATGCCTAAATATTAAAAGATAAAAATTGTTAATAGAAACTGCATGTATATCACTGCACTAAAATTATTGAATATTTTCATTATTTTCAAAATCATTGCCGTTCAATAATTTCATTGAGTCTTTTATGTTTTGTTAAAATTTGGATACTTTGTTCAGTTCCATTTTCTTAATGAACATTTTTCTTTGTAGAGAACGAACCATCTTTATATCGTAGTTGTAAAAGCAACTCTTTTCTTTCAGGAATGTTCGAAGTGATTCTGTATTTCTTTTTGCCACTTTAAAAAAGGTGTCCATTCGTTAGCATACTGCCAAAAATATCTTAAAACATTAATTTATAGAAATATATTTAACTTTATAATTTTTTAATTGCGAAGCTTAGTTCATAGCCTATAGGGTTCATATCGTAGGGATTTTACTGTATCTCAATTTCCTTAATTCCTCTATAGCGGCCTATGCTTTTTGTTCAACAGTTCAGTGCTATTGTTCAGGCTGAGACAAGCTTTTGAACCATCTCGCTTCAATGAGATAGCAATGCGACTATCCCCGATAAAGAAGATCGCAATGTCTATAACAGCAATTGGTTTTGATTTTAGAAATACCTTAACAGCAGTGGAAGATAAAGAGAACCCAATAGTTGTACGAATAGATATATTGTCTCTGACAATCCACTGCGTGTAATGCGAGAACTAAAGGACAAAATAAGGGAAGCGAGAGTTAGTAAATCTTAGGTCCACTTTCTACTCTCCTTTTATAAAATATAAACAATGTTTTTAATTATCTGTCTGGGTTCATTTCCATCATTAAAAATGACGCTCTCCTTAATGTAAAATAACTAAATTCAATATTAACCAATATACAATAATAATCATGAAAACATTCTATTCGAATCACAAAAAAAAATTTACAATTTGAATTTCAATAGATAAAAAAAACTTAAGTAACTCACACGTATTTCTGTTAAAAGTAAAAAAAAAAATATTCATCTTATCAGAGTATTGTTTTGTTGGGTTTTATGGCATATCAACCATCGTTGGGTCATTTTATGCATACGATTGATTTGTAAATAAATTTTCATTTGGAGAGATTGTCCGTTACATACAGCACCTTATCTTTCCATGGACAATATTAGCTTTGTTCAGCTGCGATACAAAGCTTCTGATCATACCAGTCGAGGATACATCGTTGATAATAACGAGTTCTTGCTGTGAATGTTTTACAGGAGAGACCAGGGATTTGAGTTTAGTCAATCACCTACTGTGAACATTAATCGTCTGCGAGTAATCCTTAATTAATCGCTTGCTGTTTTCAGAATAAATTATGGCTACATGTTCCCTACATGAAGACTAAACAATTTCATTCAGTTGTAATAAATTGCTATTCATCACGCTTTGATTTTTACTGCTATAGGTTTGAAATCCCGCGTTAATGTTAATAAAAGACTGACGGGTACCGAACGTTTGTTGCTGTCAGTCCACATACTTCTTTTAGAATTGATTCAGATCCTCCAAAGATAATTATAATAATTGAACGTCGAAATAAATGATGCCTCAGTATTATGCTACTAGAAAGATCATTCATTGCTGATAATTTAAGGAAAATGTAAGGATTAGTTTGGTAGTTTGGTAGTTTTGTTTTACGGCATATCAACCCTTTTTGGGTTATTTAATGCCGAATCTGGTCATTATAGTGAAAGTTTTTATGCTTCAAGTTCTTTATATCTTCAAATGTTTAATCAGGGTTTTTGGTTTGGTAGTTTTGTTTTACGGCATATCAACCCTTTTTGGGTTATTTAATGCCGAATCTGGTCTTGTTTTCTTCTCTTTTTTGTTTCTTTCCCCTTTTAATATCTGTTTCTATTTAACCCATAGTTGGGACCCTAACAGGTACTACCACTCCGGGTCAGGGTGGACCTGGGAGCAATGGTAATTAAGAGGAGGCTCCACATTCCCCAAAGTCCGTAAGCCGGATCTCACCATCGGATGTAGTTTAAGGTCATATCCAGGACCGGGAGTAGGGTAGGAAAAATAAAAATAAAAAAGGGGAGGGAGAAAGGGAGAGGGGCTGTTGTTTTTGTTTTTGGTTTTGTAGAACATAATGAAGTTTTACAAAAAAAAACAAAAAAAAAAACGTCAATGTAGGTGAATTTCGTCTCAGGGAGCCACAGGGCAGCCTGATCTGGTATCACCAGTGTAAGGATTAGGTAGTAAGTGGAGTACTATTGCATTAGTTGGTATGATTGTGTATCAACGATGTGTCTCTTCCTCTTGGAAAGAGTGAAAAAAAAAGGATTTTTAACCAGACGGCGATGTCATCGGACCCCAGTTTATTTTTCAAGTAAAACAAAACGGATTTTATTATGTGACCGGAGTGAGAAGAAAATTGTTTTTTATGCGACAAAATGGCGGTGATTATTTAGAAAAAGAAGAAGAAGAAGAAAAAGAAGAAGGACACCAACAAATGGAAAAATGAAGAGAAAGTGAAAAAAAAAAGAAAAAGAAGAAATGCTAAGAAGAAGAAGAAAAAGAAGGAAGAAAACGAAGAGCATGAAGTAAAAGATGAAAAAAAAAAGAAAGGGAATAACACGAAGGAAAAGAAGAACGACAACATAAACAACAAAACTTAGCTCTCAATTTAGGTTGACCCCATCAAAAAAACTTTCACCCTTTTTCTCAGTAGCCCCTTATATCTACAGTGGCAACCTGCCTTCTGTGGGGTAAAACTATGTTAAAAAAAAACTCAATGACAACACAACATATCTCCTACACAAGGATTTCTGTATGAAGATCAAACTTTTATAGTTAAGGATGGCTCAAATATCATAATTTTTGTCCACACAAACCTAGTAATACTAAACTATCATCAGAATATAACCATAGAATATAAAATATTAAAAAGATTTACGCCCAAACAGGCGCCCATAAATACGTTTGAGATAAAACCAGACGTATAAGTCGAACAGTAACTGCAGCCGTGAAGAAGCCATAAGTTGAAGGAAAGTAGATAAAAACAGTGGAAAAGAACAAGTGACAGAAACAAAAATGGAACATTGAGAGTATCTGGATATGCCATGGCTACTGCTGGTTTAATATCATAAAACTGGGATACTGTTAAGGAGAGTTGAAGACTAAATAAAAATTTAATTTTCATAAATCAATACTTATATATATATATATATATATATATATATATATATATATATATATATATATATATATATATATATATATATAAAGGAAAGGATAACGCATATAGGATAACTCACATCTAAAATAAAATTAAATGTGTAAGATACTTCAATCTCTAAAATGTCGGATTGTGGAAGTTTATTCGCTGCATGTATCAAATAAAAACGAATGTCTGGGTGAAAATGTTCAATAGTAAGTCGCTTTTTCTGTATATCTGAAGATTCATTTTGTCTATGAAATTAAGACGTCGTAATTATCAATGCTTTGTTTATATAGCGAAGACGAAACAGCTGCTATTTTTTATTTGAAACAAATTAGTTTAGTATGAGACCTTGTTTTGTCGGAAACACACACACAAATATATATATATATATATATATATATATATATATATATATATATATACCTCATTTAAAAATCCTAGAAGCACTATATATATAAAAAGACACTACTTATATTATTAAAATAGTCTTTAAAATATTGAAAGACTGAAAAGAGAGAGCACCGCCCATATATAGACTGAAATAGAATTAAAAGTAGTGGAATTTTCCGGAGACTTATTGTCACTCGAATCCCAGAGAAAAAGTACCGATAGTTTATTTACCTCCTCTGCAGGTCAGATGAGGTTCAAAAAAAAAAAGAAAAAAAGTGCACGCTTGCTTGCAAAAATTGCCTTGGCAGTCATGTCGGCATTCCCCGGTAGGGGCGCCTGAGACGATTAGCAATACACTACCCGCTTCTGAAAGATGCTGAGAGGGTGGACCTTCTAGAACTGAACAGACCAATAGCTCAGCCCGACAGAAGCAAGGCCACTGGCGGTCCGATTATCGTGGACTCATCCTCGACAGGTAGGAACAACACCTACTTAGACAGGTAACTACTGGTGGTTACCAAGGTGAACTAACTGGTAAACGGCTGGTGCGAGACTATAAAACTTGTTGCACCTGTAACGAAAAGTACAGGGAGAACCACCTGTTTTTGCCAGCGATAGATCACTGTTGTGAGGACTCTTTGGTTTTACTTTCGGCTGCCTCGTAACCTTCGCTTCTCTTATTTTGTCTTTTAGTCCTCACATTCCATAAGAGATGTTTCTGACAAAGGGAGGAGAATTGCTGTTTTCTGGGCCGGAATCTATCCATCTTACACTTATCGTTGGCTAGTTTGTTAATTTTACTTTAAAGTAGTATTTTTTAGCTTCATACATCAAGTGGCTTCATGTCTTGTCTGGAGCGATTTCCATTTAAAAAAATGATAATAGCAAAGCTACGTAGACGTGAGTTGTTTCGGGGTGAACGTGTTTAAAGACACACTTCCTGTTTGTACTTGATAAGTTGTGAAAATGCCGGTTTTACTTACAAGGCTCGGAAGTTGAACGCGCCAATAATGCTGCGTGGAGTCGTTTACTCGTCAAGCCCCGTGCGCATGCGTAAAATTGTCATCAGCATTTTCAAGGCAGACAACTTATGCGTGTGTTAAAGTGAAGGGGGTAGAGAGTATATGCGTACGTGTGGAGGAGGTGTTAGTCATGCAGTACTCTCTCGCCCCCATCTCTCCCTTTCATTCGCCTATCTTTCTTTGTTTCCCCCCGTCTCCCTCTCTTTCTTTCTCACACACTCTCTCTCTCTCTTTCTTTTCTCTAATGCACCCTTCCTTGTTCTCCTTTTACGTCCTATCAGTATTTCGACCTCAGTAGTTACGTCCGGTTGTTAACACTGAAATTGACACGATATATTTAACAAATCAAAAAAGCAAACAAAATTTCAAATAATAAATAAAAAAGATACATAAAAAGAGTACAAAAAATAAAATAATTCCAGCTCAGAAAATGTTAAATTTCCGAGAAAATGTGAAAGTTGCAGGAAGTTTTCTGAATGGCTGAAATTTTCAAACTTTTTTTTTTGGGGGGGGGGGGGGGTCCTCGGTCAGCTTTTCGCGAATCAAAACTTTCTTCTTTCTTTCTTTTTTCGTTGTGATTCTGTTTTATTCAAAAATTATTTATCTTCCATTCCATTCTTCACAGAGAATTTAGCTTTCTTGCGAGATTGTGTATCATCTTCTCGTGATAATCTCGACGTTCCGAGATTAATATGTCAACTAGGGAACTGGAGAGAGAGAGAGAGGCAGACAGACAGACAGACAGACATACATACAGACAGACAGAAAGAGAAAGACAGAGAGAGAAAGGGGGAAGGATAGAAAGAGGGGTGGAGAAAGAGGAGGGATAGAAAGAGGGGAAAGAGAGACACACACACAGAAAGAAAGAGAGAGAGGGAGAGAAAGAAAGAGAAAAGGGAATAGAGAGAAAAAGCGGGAGACAGAGAGAGAGAGAAAGAAGGGAAGAAAGAGAGGAAGAGGAAGAGAAGGAAAGAGGGGACAGCGAGAAAGAAGAGAAGAAAGAGCGGAAGAGGGATAGAGAGGAAGAGGGGGGAGAGAGAGAAATAGGGGGAAAGACAAAGAGAAGAAGAGAGAAAAAAGGAGAGAGAAAGAGAAAGAAAAAGAAAAAGAAAGAGAGAGAGAGAGAAATAGATAGAAAGAGAAGAGAGAGAGAGTGAGTAAGATGGAAGGAGAAAGAGAGAGAGACGCGGAAAAAGAGAGACAGACAGGGGAGAGAGAAAGATGGGGGAGATAGACAGAGAGAAAGAAAGGAGAGAGAGAGAGAGGAAGAAAAATCGCCGCAATTAACGTTTCTGTATCGTATCTCTATATTAAGGAATTATAAGACAACTTCACGTGCGTCTGTGTGTTTGTTTTTCTCGCGACTGGGTGACTTACACATTGAATTACTATTTTAATCGATTTTAATCGAATATTTATTGAAACAAATATGCGATGATGTAAAAAAAACACAATTCTTAAAATCCTTCTTAAAAATAATTAAATTACGAAATGAATGCATCCCTGTTTAATTCTTAAAAACAATCCATTGAAATCTTTTGTTAATATTTGAATTACTTAGTAAGTTTTCGAAATTTGAAAGGCATTGGAAAGCATTTAAACTGTCGAATAGAACGTCATTTCCGGCTTTAAAATTCTTAGTATATCCGCATGTCTTAAAAGAGTAAATGTTAAGATTAATTATTTTATAAATAACAATTGAAATTAGTTTTTAAAGAATTAGTTATAGTTTTATAATCAATTTTGTCTAATTGATAATTTAATGGCAAAACGATACCGAAACAATAACATAAATCAGTCGCGAGACTGTATATGCCACTACCCTTCAATAAAGGGAGGTAATCCCTGGAACAATGGTATCATGATCACAGGACAGATACTACACCCCAACCCCCTCAAAAAAGAGGAGAGGGTTACTTGAAGGATCGTATCATGACGAACGAACATATATTACACCGACGAAAGAGGAGGTAATGCTTGGGAGTATGATTTCATGACGAGCAAACATATACTATAATACGCCCCTTAAGGAGCGGGTAATGCTTGGAAGAATGGTCTCTTCACAACATAATAAACACTACACAACACACCAAAAGAAGGAGGTGATGTCTGTGAGGATTGTGTAATGATAACAGAAGAGATACTACACTATCTCCCCCCGCAAACACATATACTACACTGCCACGCCCGCCATCTAACGGAGGCGTTATTCCTTTGGAGGATAGTTTCATGACAACAAAACATATACTATACCACCCCAACCATTGTACAACCTTCAATTTAATGACGAAACGATACCGAAACAATAACATTAGTCAGTCGCGAAACTCTATATGTCCGCCTGAAAAAGTAAGGTATGGTCAAAGTCTTATCTGGACCTTACTTTTCCATATTGTACGAAGTATTCCCGACGTTATGCGATGAAACCATTTATAATTAAAAAATCAGTTATCTGATCAGGCTAATATTTTGCATGGTGATTACTGTTATAAAAGAGCATCAGATTCATGCATCACATTTTGAATAACCGGAAGTTGAAATTCCGTCAAAATTTCGATCATCACCAATTTCTTTTTTAAGTTATGGTCAACGGTCAAGGTCATGTAACGCCTGGTTGGTGTAGTTAGTAGTGAATTAAACCTTTTTTATTGTTAACGCGACGTTATTTATCACATATTGACATTTTCCATTCTCATTTCTTAATCAACTGTTGCGTCATTTTTTCAGGGCTATTTAATGGCGAAATCCAATACTTGACGTATACGATTCAAGTTGCTACTTTACCTCTACTTAAGCTAAATTGCAGGCTCATACCTTTTTCAATGTTATCCGTGCGTAAGTGAAATAAATACATCTGATAGTAGAATTAGAACCCGATACAGCCTATTCCATAGTTCGCGACGGTAAAATATAGGCCAACCACGCACCCCAACTGAACGAATTTTACTCCCGTGCTCTTATTCAATCGAAAAAAACTCCTTGGACTTTTGACTATGAGCAAAGTATAGTGTCTTTTCTGATACTACACGTTATCTCTTCTGTCCTCGGTCAAAAGAAATCCTTGCAGATTGAGGCAATTTTTATTTTTGTCCTCATTCAAGGTTACTCCTGTTTGAGGAACTGGATTTTTCTCACATCAAATCTGAACTTATATCGAACTCCGCGCTCGTAGGAAAGCAAGTACATAGAGACACTGTACACCATTCTCATTTTGTATCTCATGTCTTCGAAATTAATTCATTTTCATGTCTTGTTTAGAAAAATAGAGTAGATAGTGGACCTTGGGTTTACTTTCGGTTTACTTATGTTGTCCTTTATTCCTCACATTCCATGGGCGATTTTTCTGACAAAGGGGAAATATTTGCTGTTTTCTGGGTTGAAATATATCCATTTAACACTTATCGTTGTTCTTCTTCTTCTTTCGTGTGAATCAGATGATTCTGGTGTTGGCATTAGTTTCCCTGATATTTTTCTAGTTAGAAATCTTTCTAGAAAGACATCGGGTATTTACGGGAAGGACCACGAGCAGGTTGCCAACATCCCTAAGTAAAAGTAGTACTGTGGAACCGACTGGATTCGAACTCGGAACACCCACACTTAACCACCGTCACCTCCCACTTATCGGTGTTGACCTTGAAGTAGTATTTTTTAGCTCCTTGCATCAAGTAGCTTCATGTCTTGTGTGAAACGATTTCCATAAAAAAAGCGCCGTCACTGATGGAAAAATGAGTTTTGCAAACATTAGATAGCCCCCAACAGTCATAGACAGTCTGCGCATACAACAGTAACTTAATTTTGTGATTCCTGTCTACACATGTGTCAGGTTAGGGTTAGGGTTAGGGTTAGGATTAGGATACGGATTATGGTTGTGCTAAGGTTAAATTAGAGTTATGATTAGGGTTAGGTTATGCAACATGTAGAAAAAGAACCATTGTGGAACGCATCGCTAAATTGTTGACAGCTGTTTCTCCGAGTTTACATGGCGACATAAATAAAAAAGAAACGATTTTTTTCATGCAAATACTCGATGATATGCGAAGAAGCAAGGTTTCTCTTGCGAAATTATTAGTCAAAAGATCAAAGTAATAATGAAAAATAAAAATAAAGTCTGTTCTGATTTAAAAAAAACATATATATATAAATATTGCATCTAAACATACTTTTATAAGGTTTGCGCCTCATTATAAAAATGAACTCACCAATGTTAATATATATATATATATATATATATATATATATAATATGAATTATTTAAAAACATAATGAGCAATTAGAACGCCATAAAATGCATTTTAGTTTTATCAACTGTTATTTTTTCCAATTTAATTTTCGAAGATATACTTCCTCATCAAGATTTCAAATAAAGATACATTAAAATACCATTTTTCTTCATCTCGTGTTTTTAGTGTGCATTCAATTCGTCAATTGTTGAAACTAATGTTGGGTGAGTCTCTTTAATCAAGAACGTGGCATGAGGCAGTGCAAGTTGAATAAGAAATGTTGTTCTTGGTTTAGAAAGCATTGTTTATATTGAAATATGAATTATTAAAAATAATAATGAGCAATTTGAACGGCATACTGTGCATTTTAGTTTTATAAATTATATATATATACACGTGCTGGTCAAAAAAATAGAACATATGTATAAAACTGTAAAAATCATTCCGTTTGAGATAATTTTCGGCTTTTAAATTGTGTAGGCGAAATATTCTATATGTAAATAACAATTACAACTATTGTTAATCATTTGTAATATTTGCATATGTCAGACTTTATTGTCACAGAGTAGTTTATTGTCACATTGGGAAATTCAGCGTTTCAATTTAATAGAACATTATTCGTTGAGTAATCTTAAACTCAAAGAATTTCTGTGTTTAAAAAGATTTTGCAAGTAATTTAATCATAATCTCTCATTATGGGTCGCTCTAAAGACATATCTTTGTTTGAGAAGCAGCGAATGTTCGATTTGCGGGAAGTAGGAAAGACGCACATGGAAATCGCAACCAAGGTCGGATGTTCAAAATCGGTAGTGACCAAAGTGCTCCAGAAAGATGTTAAGGTTGTTTCCAACAGCAATTGCAAGAAATGCGGACGAAAGAAAAGCACCACTGAAAGACAAGACCGGGCACTGGACAAGGTGGCAAAGAAAAGTCGATTCCAGTCAACAAGCCACATTACTAAAAGTGGAAACAGGCTTCTGGTGCCGACGTTTCACGAAGCACTACCTACCGAAGGCTCCAGCAACTGGGATACCAAAATCGTATAGCTGCCACCAAACCGCTCCTTAACAAAAATCAGATGTTGAAGGGGCTACGATGGGCAACTGCTCATCAAACCTGGACTACAGACGAATGGCGGCGTGTGATCTTTTCAGATGAGTCTCGATTTTGTATTTCCTTCGGCAACCAAGAGCCACGTGTTTGGCGAAGATCCACGGAACGGTATAACCAAGAATGCGTCAAGAAGTCTGTGAAGTTCCCGCAGTCTTGCATGGTTTTGGGCTGTATGAGTGCTAAGGGTGTTGGTAATTTCTGCTTCATCAAAGGAAATGTAAACGCAACAGTGTACCAAGATATCATGGAAGCTAATTTACTGTAAGTGCTGGATAATCAGTTTGACAGTGACGCCACATACATCATTTTTCAATATGACTTGGCACCGACACACTCTGCCAAGTCCCCAACTTCCTGGCTCCGAGAACAATCGATCCCTGTTCTTGAATGGCTGGCGAACTCGCCAGATTTTAACGTTATTGAAGCCTTGTGGGATCAGATGAAGATGAAGATGAAGCTTCGCAAAGAAAAACCTACTACCCTTGCAGCCATGAAGATTGCAATACAGAACTATGGGATTCAGTGTCTACACAGATTTGCGAGAAGCTTGTTGATTCCATACCCGGCGAATTGATGCTGTTATCAAGGCAAAAGGTGCTGCTACTAAATATTGATTAATTTTTATCTGTATTTAAGTTAATAAAAATAACTATTTTGTTTTCTTAGCTGTCTTGTTCTATTATTTTGAAACGCGAAATATTGAAAAGCTGACATTGCAATTGATATGAAAAAAAGTTTCTATCGTAAACCAACTATTTCAGTTAGTTTAGCATTATAGGAATATTTTAGCACCAATTACATCTCACAGATTGTCCTCAATAAGAATGAGAGATTATGATTAAATTACTTGCAAAATCTTTTTAAACACATAAATTTTTTGAGTTTGAGATTACTCAACGAATAATGTTCTATTAAATTGAAACGTTGAATTTCCTTATGTGACAATAAACTACTCTGTGACAATCAAGTCTGATATATGCAAATATGACAAATGATTAAAAATAGTTGTAATTGTTATTTACATATAGAATATTTCGCCTACACAATTTAAAAGCCGAAAATTATCTCAAACGGAATGATTTTTACAGTTTTATACATATGTTCTATTTTTTTGACCAGCACGAGTATATATATATATATATATATATATATATATATATATATATATATATATATATATATATATATAAATATATAGTCTAAAGAAGCTTTGAGTCATTAAAAAAAATGTAAAATGCAGTTTAAATTCCGAGACAAACTAACTAAATCCAAGATATTGCAGACTTAACATTCGTTGGAAAATTAATAAATGAAAATATATAAGTAAAATAAAAAAAATAAAAAAATAATAAATAAATAAAATAAAAAATATATATATATACACACAACAGCTAGATTTGATATCCGGAACGTTTTGGTTCTTATATTTTTAAAGGGAGGTTGTTTTTGATCAGCACATGAGCCATATGATAAAATACTGTTTTGTTTTTAAATTCCCAAAACAGTTTTTCATGGTAAGCAACTGAGTATCCCTACACTAATATTAAGTCTAGGGTAAATTCTTGGGAGCTAACTAATGCAATGATTAAAAGAGTTTAATTGACTTCTAGCAAATTAATTTTCCAATGAAGTACTTGGGAGGATTTAAAGTGATGTTTCATATAATTTTAACGGTGTTAAAACCATCAAATATATATATATATATATATATATATATATATATATATATATATATATATATATATATATATATATATATATATATATATATATATATGTGTATATATATATATATGTATATATATATATATATATATATATATAATAAATATTTGTTATTGTTTATTATCTATGTACGTATACGTTTCGTCCTTTTTCAATCGGGACTCATCAGCATAGAGATATGACTATTCACTACCGGTCATACGATTCGAAATCCCGGACCTCAAGTATTTTTCAACTCCAGTCCGACGTCGCTAATCGCTGGGCCAATTGTAAACAGCGAATAAACTATGATAATTTTAACACTTTACCGGCGGCTTTGACGTCGAGGCATTCTACTTCTATTAAGGGAAGGAATGATGCAATATAAGCAAGTGACGTCATGCTGTGTTAATACTACCAATTACAGTGCTCTACTTTCAAGGAGCGACAAATAATATATATATATATATGCAAAATATATATATATATATATATATATATATATATATATATATATATATATATATGCAAAAATTAAATAACACGGGGTATTTTTGCTTGATGAGACTTTTTTTATTGCTTTAATTTTTCGAATGGTCCATTTAATGTCAAATTGGTGCATGTATTCCTCAAATCATCTACAGGCGGTGTTAGTTTTGGTGTCTTTAAACATATGTCTTTACTGTTATTTTTTTTATTATTATAACGGCTAATAATTTACAACTTAAAAAAGAGCGTCTCTAATATTGAGATGTTATAAGAGCGTGCAAGATTTAAAAGTTTGATTGCTTAACCGCTAAGAATTTGATTACGTATAATTGCTTGATGGCTAAAAATTTGGTAACGTTTATTACTATACTAGACACTTTAAAATGTTGGGACTGGTTTCGTAATTCACATTATTCATTGTAAGATGTTTTTATGTAAGGGGTTTTAAGAATTTTTAATCGTGATGTATTTTTTTAGTATTGTTAACTAGTGTGTGTCTATATTGAGAAAGGGGCATTCATGTTTGTTTTTCAAATGGAGCTAGTGTCGGAGAGATGTAAGGTGAGTTTTCGGAAAAGTGTTGTGGTAGTGAAACCGATATAGGAATTAGTTTTATTATTATTGTCGGAGATACATTCTCCCATGGAATGTATATAGAGAGGCAGCAAGTTGTTATGGATACAAGATACAAAATGTTCTCCTTTCGGAAATTTTTAAATTACTGTCTCGACTCAGCGAGCAAGTTTCTGAGTCTCCTGTGGTAATTCGGGGAGGATGGATCCGAGAGTTCTTTTATCAGCCATCTCAAACGCTTTCGATCTTTGCGAGTTGGTTTGATTTCTTTTCATTATGTTATTGATACCGTTTAAGGTGTTTTTTTTTATTTTGCTCGGTAGTTTCAGAGTAAAAAAAGGTGTAATCGATTGTGTTGCTTATTTATGTATTTGTGTATTTATTGTTTTAATATTTTTAAGGTTTTTATATATATTCATTTGTTTATTTTATTTATTTATTTATTTATTTATTTTATTTTTTTAATTTAATTATGGAAGACGTTTAATACGTTAATATGTTAAAGGCTATTTTAATAATGTAGGTAGTTTCTTTTTGATATACAGTGATTCTAGGATTTTTAAACGACGTATATATATATATTAATAAAATTGATATGTAAGCCATTAACAATGCGAGATTAATTTATATGTATATATATATTTTTTACATTAATCTTATATTTCGGAATAAATTCCATCTTCAGAGGTGACCAGTTATTGAGTCATTTTTTTTTAATCAAAAACAAACATAACCAAACTTATTTCTTTGTTACTTGATAAAACGTCTCTCCGCCTTGGTGGTGTTGGCGGCCATGATTCAAATTCCGGTGTCGAACGAAGAGCCTGGCTAGCTCCTGTAGGTTAAGTAGTATTGGTTGGTCGTCCATTTAAAGCATTGTTGGATATGTTAATTAAATTTATATGTAAGCCATTAACAATGCGAGATTAATTTATATGTATATATATATATATATATATATATATATATATATATATATATATATATATATATATATATATATATATAGTCTAAAGAAGCTTTAAGTCATTTTAACAAAAATAAAGGTAAAATGCAGTTTAAATTCGCAGAGAAACTAACTAAATCCAAGATATTGCAGACTTAACATTCGTTGGAAGATTTATATATATATATATATATATATATATATATATATATATATATATATATATATATATATATATGAAAAAAGGAGAAACTAAATAATCAGTAAAGTTATCGACGTTCCGTCTTCATCAAGAGAAAGACTTCCTCGGGATGGTTTAATAGACTAAAATAGTCGGCCATGTTTCGCCCAGAAGATGAACATAAATATTTTTTACATTCTATACATACAGACTATTTCCAAGTAATATACTTGTGTTTATAACTTTTTTTATTCTTTTAAACAATCCTGATGAAGTCTTTTTATTGATAGAGACGAAACGTTGATGACTTCATTGATAATTTGGTTTCTCCTTCTTTCATTCACATTACGTTTGGAATACTATTTCCATTTCTATCATACATATATATATATATATATATATATATATATATATATATATATATATATATATATATATATATAATGTATGTGTGTGTTTTCGACAAAACAAGGTCTCATACTAAACTAATTTGTTTTAAATAAAAAAATAACAGCTGTTTCGTCGACGCTATATAAACAGAGCATTGATAATTACGACGTCTTAATTTCATAGACAAAATAAATCTTCAGATATGCAGAAAAAACGACTTACTATTGAACATTTTCACCCAGACATTCGTTTTTATTTGATACATGTAGCGAATAAATGTCCAAAATCCGACATTTTAGAGACTGAAGTATCTTACACATTTATTTTTCTTTTACATGTGAGTTATCCTATGTGAATTATCTTTTACTTTATATATATATATATATATATATTTTTCCTTCTTTTTCTTTTTCTTTTTTTTTCTCTCGCCCCCATAGACACCAACCCCTTACCCCTCTCTACCTCTCTCCCCTTTCCCTTTCTGTTTCTTTTCCTTCAACCCCCCCCCCTACCCTAGCTCAGCGTTGGATAAAAATAAAAAATAAAAATACAAATAGCTGTAAATTAAACTTTTCTAACGGCAATTATATTTTTTCCTTCTCTTTCTTTTTCTTTTCTTTTCCTCGCCCCCCCTCTACCCCAGCTCAGCGTTTGATAAAAAAATGAAAATATGAATTTCTAACGGCAAATATATTTTTTTAAATCGGTCACATGACTTTTATTTTTTTCTCCTCTTCTTCTTTGCTTAACTTCATTCTTCCTGGAATTCAACGACCAGGTTGGATCATAAAAAAATTCTCTGCCTGATGAGACCTCAGCTCTTGAGAGCTGTAGATCGATAACATCGACATGAAAGTGTAGCAGACCTTGTACATGTTTGAATAAAAACATTCACAATACAGCTCTATATTTTTATTGAGCACTCTTTTATAAGCCCGGTTTGATTCCCTTTGGATTTCTACCCTGTGGATTTTTTACCCTACCTGGATTACTATTTGCTCCATTTACTGTCGAGCACTCTTTTAACCGAGATTATTCAGCTAACATGGAAAAAAACAACTTTACCACCTCCCTCAAGAACATTCCGATAACAAACACCCGGAATTATCTTCTAATACTAACAATGAAGATGGAGGAATTCTTGAGGAGAATGGAGTGGATAGCATACTTCTTCCTAAATGGACCTACCAGCAACAACAACAAAGAAAAATACGGCTTCAAAAACCAAGGTACGGCACCGCGTATCGAATTACTTGATAACTTTGAAAATGACTTACTCAAAATTGTTAAGGACATTAAATTCAACGACAAAAAAAACATTAAAAAAAAAACTAGACAGAATAGTCAACGAAATTAACAACTCCAAACACATCTTAGTTAAAGCAGACAAAACTCAAAACTTCTATAAACTCACCAAATCAGAATACTTTAAACTACTCGACAATAATATAACTAAAAATTACAGAAAATCAAACACTGACTTAGTCCAAAACATAAATATTAATAGCAAGGAAATTACTGACAAACTCAAGATTAGTGATAGGGTTAGCAAATTAAAAGTAAGGGAAGCATATATACTCCTTAAAGACCACAAATTCGACTTTCAGACAAAGCCCACGACTAGACTAATTAACCCTACAAAATAAGAAACCGGAAAAATTAGCAAAATTATTCTACAAAAAATTAACAAAAACATTAAATCAACATACAAACTCAATCAATGGATCAACACGACCGATACAATTGATTGGTTCCACAAAATAAAAAACAAAATAAATTGTTCCTTCATCCAATTTGATATAATTAACTATTACCCCTCAATTTCTAATGAACTCTTTGAAAGCGTCATGGAATTTGTGACTCTTCTTTCGGATATATCTGAAGAAGAGATTAACATTGTGAGAAAATGTAGGAAGACAGTGTTAATTAGTAAAAAGATCAATGGACAAAGAGCAACCAATCTGGTTCTTTCGATGTTTCGATGGGTTCTTTCGTTCTGCAGATGTCACCGACCTAGTTGTCTTATACATCCTATACAACCTAACTAAATATATAGATATTGAAGACATTGGCCTATATAGGGATGATGGACAATTAGTAGTCAGAAATTCAAAAGTGCGAAAATATTAAAAAGATTATTATTAGAGAGATGAAGAGGATATGCCTTAAAGTTGAAATAACTTCCAACATTAAAATAGTAAACTTCCTAGATGTAACTCTCAACTTAACTAAAGAAACATACGAACCATATAATAAAGAACACTTTAACCCAATCTATGTACACCCTCTCTCCAACCACCCCAAAACTATCATTAAACACATCCCTAAATCTATCCAACAAAGGATAAGCAATAACTCCTCAAATGAAACAATCTTTAACAAACATAAAGAATTTTATAATAAAGCACTAAAAACAGTTGGTACAAGAATACACAAATTAAATTTACTAAACCTACAACGACTAATAATAAAAACAATAAAGCAAGAAACAGGAATATTATATGGTTTACACCCCTTTCAATCAAGCAGTTAAAACCAAACTTGGTAATAAATGTTTAAACCTCATAAACACATATTCCCCCAAACAATATCGTACATAAAATATTCAACAAAAATACACTTAAACTAAGTTACAGTTGCAGTGAAAACTTAGAAATGATAATTAAAAAACACAATAACAAAATCCTAAACAGCAACCTAAACCCTGAATTAGATAACAAAAAAACAACTAAAGTAAAGTCCTGTAACTGCATGAATAAAAATGAATGCCCCTTGCAACAAAACTGTTTAATAACAAAAACTATTTACCGAGCAACAATCTCGACTAAGAAAACTCCAGATATAAAAAAATACTACATAGGTATGGCAGGTAATACTTTCAAAGAAAGATACACCGGCCATAAATGTTCATTCAACAACCCAAGCTACCAAAACAGAACCTCACTCTCAAATTACCACTGGGAATTAACTAATAAAAATAAATCACCAACTGTAATCTGGAACACTATCAGAAAAACTAGCACCTGTAGCTCCTTAAACTCACCATGCTATTTATGCCTCGGCGAAAAGCTTGAAATAATTAAATTTACCGACAGAGGAAAGCTTTTAAACAAAAAACAGGGAACATCGATAAACTGTAGGCATAACAGATCACATCTCCTTAGTAATTTGTACAACACTTCCTAAATAATACCATTAAAACAACAACAAAAAACCAATACCCAACAACCCCCCTAAAATTAACACTCATAAAAACCTCCAAATCAAATAACTTTAACCCTCAACTACAAATACAATACAATTACCCCCCTTTTGAATAAATATTATAACACGTACAAGTAGAACTTTTAGATATATATGTATAGGTGAATTTTGTGGATATATGTATATGCATATGTATGAAAATATAAAATGTATAACTATTTATATGTGTATGTGTACGCTTGTTTATTTGTGTGTATACGTATGCATGTGTGCACATACATGTGTATCTGTGTGTTCGTGTATATTTGTATGGGTATGGGTGCATGTATGAATGTCTATATATACATGTGCTTATATGTATTTATATGTATGCACAGGCACGTGTATGCGTTCAATATCCAGCTCACAAAATCCCACAAAATTAAACCACATATTACCAGGATCACTTTTTAAATAATTATATACTGCTCACTTTACTCAAAATTAATGGCCCCCACTATTTCTAATCCCCCCACTCATAGACCATAACTTGCGTTAACAACTTTAACTAGAACACCTTACCGCTAATATTACCTTTAATCTTATAACAGGTGTTGACCCCACCATTAGTAATACAATTACAACGAATAATAAAATTTATTTATACCACTGACTTAATCCATATATGACTTCCATTAAAAATAAAAGTAATTACCAATATGTTTTATTAATTCATTACTAACTATTACTTATAATCGAAATATATTTATTTATACTCCAAAATAATTAAAACTAAATATAATAGTATAATCCATCAATATCAATGTCATAAACTTATATACGATCCTTACTAATAACCCCCACTATATTTTAACTAATTATTATCTAGAATTAAATCTACTAATACTACTGCCACTAATCAATATATAACTCTTACTAAAAATAAAGGTAATTACCACTATGTTTTATTAATTAACTGCTAAATATTATTTAAAATACATTTACCTATCCATCAAAATAATTAAAATTAAATGCCAATTAGTCAAAATATAACAGCATAATTTATTAATACTAAGGTCATAAATTACTCACTAATAATAATTTAAACTAAATATCCCTGTAGGCTTTTTGTCGTGTAACTGTTATATGTCGGCATTGAAATAGATTAAAACAATGCCATGTACAGGAAGCAGCCACATCAACCCACGATAACTTTCTTAAATGGCTACAAACATACACTCTTGACACCTTCTTTCTCTCTCTTTCTTTATCTTCTCTTTCTCTCTTGTTTCATCTCCCTAGGCCCCCTCTTCTCCAACCCAGCGTTGGATAAAAATAAAAATATGAATTTAACTCGAATCTTTCATTAACCATTCTCAGCCCGCGACAAATCCTAAATGGCTATAGACACCCACCCCTAACCCCTCTCTACCCCTCTCCCCTTTCCCTTTCTGTTTCTTTTCCTTCAACCCTCCCCCTACCCTAGCTCAGCGTTGGATAAAAATTAAAATACAAATAGCTGTAAATTAAACTTTTCTAACGGCGATTATACTTTTTCCTTCTCTCTCTCTCTCTCTCTCTCTCTCTCTCTATATATATATATATATATATATATATATATATATATATATATATATATATATATATATATATATATAAGTATTGATTTATGAAAATTACATATTTATTTAGTAAGTTATAATCTTGAACATTCTTCAACTCTCCTTAACAGTATCCCAGTTTTATGATATTAAACCAGCATTAGCCATGGCATATCCGGATACTCTCAATGTTCCATTTTTGTTTCTGTCACTTGTTCTTTTCCACTGTTTTATCTACTTTCCTTCAACTTATGGCTTCTTCACGGCTGCAGTTACTGGTCGACTTATACGTCTGGTTTTATATGAAACGTATTTATGGGCGCCTGTTTGGGCGTAAATCTTTTTAATATTTTATATTCTATGGCTATATTCTAATGATAGTTTAGTATTAATAGGTTTGTGTGGACAAAAATTATGATATTTGAGCCATCCGTCCTATAAAAGTTTGATCTTCATACAGAAATCCTTGTGTAGGAGATATGTTGTCGTTCTTCTTCTTCTTCTTCTTCTTCTTCTTCTTCTTCTTCTTCTTCTTCTTCTTCTAAATAATCACCGCCATTTTATCACATAAAAAACAATTTTCTTCTCACTCCGGCCACATAATAAAATCCGTTTTGTTTTACTTGAAAAATAAACTGGGGTCCGATGACATCGCCGTCTGCTTATAATGCCCAAATGCCAAGCAGATATGGTGACGAACGTCTGGGTGTGTGTGTGGTGTGTGGTGTGTGTGTGGGGGGAGCAAACACGCAAGGTGGGTTAGTTTTTTGTGGTGGAATGCACCGTCGATTGCGTGAAACTGCAGTTGATGTGATTTCTTGAATAGTGTTGACATTGTTATAGAAAAGACATTTCTAAAAAAGACGATAACATCAAACACTTTCCTAACAAAATGATTAACTTTACTTTCCCCACTTTTCTCTTTCCCTCCTGATTTTAACTCTCTCTCTCTCTCCCTCTCTCTCTCTCT
>OY744522.1:174219362-174224362 GCA_963556195.1 Sepiola atlantica | reverse complement strand
TCTTGGAGTTCGCCTTTCCGTCAAGATGGAAGTGGGCTTCATCTGAGGTCCAAAGGAGGTTAAGGAAACCTGGTGTCTCCTCGATCTTATCGAGCATCTTGACTGCCATAGTGCTCCTCTGCTTCTTGTCTGAGGCTGTAAGGGTCTGCAGCGTCTGTATTCTGTATGGGTAAGCCCTGATATCGTTCACCAGCACTCTCCTGAAAGTCTCACGGGAGATACCGAAGGACTGACTTCGCTTACGTACAGAGCGTTTCGGACTCTTCTGGAGAGACTCTCTCACACTTTCGACCAGCTCGGCTGTCCGCTTCTTGGAACGTCCCGAGTGGCTTGGACGGTTCTCACTGGCAGCGTTGAAGTTCTCCACGGTCCCATACTTCTCGAAGTGGTCCACCCAGTTCTGAATTCTGCTTTTGGATGGAGCCTTTTCACATTCGAACTGATGCATGAAACTGTCCTGGGTTTTCTTAAATGAGCCTGTCTTGTAGTAAAATTTTACACGGTGTATTTTTTGTCCCAGCTCCCACTGAGGTCTTGGTGTACTCACGGTCGTTGATTCTGCCATGTCCTGTAAAATAAGGGCAATCGGTGAATAAAGAAAGGAGATATCACATAAAGTGTACACGGGGGCCCGTTTTTTGGGGTCATAGATATATATGTATATGTCTCTATATATATATATGCATATATATATATATATATATGCATATATATATATATATATATGCATATATATATATGTATGAATATATAGATATATATTCATACATATTCACATATTTATATGAATATATATATATATATATTAATATATATATATATATATATATATTTATATATTATATATGTATATGAATATATATATTTATATATGTATATGAATATATATATATATATTTTTGATTTTATTCCATTAGTTGCGACAAAACAAGTTTTGTTTCATTGGTGCAAATAGCGACCAACTCATCGGGCTGGCGATGGAATTCAAATGGCATAAGTTTTAACTTCACTTTAACGGGAGATTGAAAATTGAAAATACATTGGAGGGGGAGGGAGACAGAGTTGGGGCTTTGTCTATAACGGTGACATGGGACATGAGAGCGGAGGGGGGAGGACCCCAACAAGTCGTGTTTTAAATTATCATGTGGATAAAAATGTTTGATAATTTTAATTTAGGGTATTAATTGCTACTTCTGCATTTTATTTATTTTATTTTAATGTTTTGTTTATTATTTGTAGTGAATTTTGTTGTGATTATATTTTTTTAAAAATGTGATTATATTATACCGAGATCAATACTAGTGGAATCATTTTATAAGAGAAGTTTTCTGGTGTTACTAGTTTTAGCATTAACAAAACCGATTATGATAACAATGATAACGCCTGCCAATCATACCTACGATAGTCGCAGTGATAATAGCCTTAATAAAAGCCTTAATAAAAATAAAAATAAAATTAATATATATATATATTTATATATGTATATGAATATATATATATATATATATATATATATATATATATATATATATATATATATATATGGCAAGTAAGCAAAAGAGAAGCGTCCATGTATCATTCCTGTAGGAAATCATCAGGCTAAGTGCATTTAGCTAAATAATTTCCTGCAGGAATAAAACATAAACACTCTGCGTAGCTTACTTGCCATACATATATTTTGGTATTACTACTAAGTTATACTCACGTATTTAACATTGTCGAAATAAATATTTTTAAAAAATATATGCACAATATATTATATCACTTTATATGTTTATGAAATAGCAATCATATCATATTTCTTTTATTTTCATTTACATGTAGAAGTTTCGACCTATATGGCTCCCATTAAACCAATATTTTTCAAATTTAAAACATTTTTCGTCACAAAGTAAAACTGTTATTTATTTAAGAGAATTTGAAATAATCTAATTGAAATATCAACGATCGCGTTTAACCCAAACAATAATGTTTTCGCCAATAATTCCTGGTTCAAAGATTTAATGTGATAGCTAATGAACATATTGATCATTGAAAAAACTTTTTTAATAAATATATTATCGGCAATAATGATTTCTACCTCTTTTTCGTCTTTCTTTATATCTACATTATACATAATTCCGTCGATGAAGCCTCAAAAAGAAATAATTCAAAGCTTTAACCAAAGAAAGTCGATAATAATAAATTGCAACTGAAAACTTGCTATAAAAAAGGTATACTCCCACTACCCGGCTAGAAGACTTCTCATATATATATATATATATATATATTAATTATTTATTACCTAGAGACATCGATGTTTCATGCTAACGCAATCTTCGGTGCAGGAATTTTATTCTCGATGGTCAGCGGGCTCGAACTCCGATCACAAATCGCCACTGATTTGTAGTCAAGAGCGTTCCCCCGTTGGCTACCGCGAATTAGCTAATAATTAAGGAGACATTAAAAATTGTAAATACCGAGTTGGCGGGTATTTTACAACGAGCAGTGAAAGTGATCTTACAACAACAAACTGTGTTGGACTCGCATGAAGCTATTAGTACTGCTTGTTATTAAACTCACTCAGAGTTATATATATATATATATATATATATATATATATATATATATATATATATATATATATATATATATATATATATATATATATATATATATATATATATATATATATATATATATATATGTGTGTGTGTGTGTGTATTTTGGTACAGAAAAAATAGTACAATATTAGTACCGTCGGTTTCAAGCACATAAGGACTTAGCCATCCGGCTCTCTTCAGCTTATGTTGTCATCTGTTTCCGAAACAGATGCCCCCAGAACACAGAAGTCGACAAAACCACGTAACTTCCAGACAAAGATGTTCTTTTGGCTAGCGAGACTTCAAGATCTTTTTATAAGTCAACATCGGCGTCCGAGTGGTTTTGTATCCGGGCGGATATCTTTATCTCTTTGGCTAACGAGACGTCAAACAGAAAAGACGTGCCTGGAGTGCTGTCCCCGATGGATGTCGGTGCGCACAGTGTAACTAGGTTGTAGCAGGACGAGTTATCCGTCTATCTCTCTGTCTGTCTGTCTTTCTCTCTCTCCACGCCTACGAAAGTAACCCGTCTTTCTGGTGTTTTCTGTGACTGTTCGTCTCTATGTAATAAACTTTTATTAAAAACTAAACACGGCGTCCGAGCGATTATTTCTTCAGTCAAGAAAGAACCACGTATGTAGAATCGTTCATAGATGCACCGATAAAAGAAAATATAGCATTTGTTGCATTAATCTCTGAAATAAAATAAAAGACTATCAGAAGATGCCTAATGTGTTTGTGTTTCTCGCATATACATAACATTAATAGATAAAAATTGACTTTTAAAAATTAATATTTAAAAAAATTTAAAAAAATGAAATAATGGAAAACTAAAACATTTTTTTAAAGAATCCTATTAAAACAAACGTACTTATGCAGTTTACGGACCGGGCTGAAATAATAACGTTATAATTTAGAAAGCCATTCTTAACATGGAGAGGTGGGGTTTCATTGAGTATTTTGTACTTTTACCTAACAATTTAATACACAAAAGATACTGTAAAAATGTAATTTAACTTGAAACTCCTATCTAAAAATTAGCCTGGTCCGTAAACTGCATAAGCACCATAGAAATAGTAAACATACTTTTAGTTTAAATTAATTTTCCTTAAGTCATCCACCCTCAAATATGTCTCTACCCGGGCAACACAAGTCAACTTTACTACATATTCTTCAAATATTTTTGTGTACATTTATATTCTTAGCCACAGCTATACACCTTATATTTCATAAATTCACTATACCGTGATAGTGTTTTCTAATTCAATTAATGTTTTCATACGATACTATTTACGCATAGTATTTTATATCATGGATTATAAAATGATCATTTTGGGCGAGAAGTGTTTTAACAACAATTTTCAGATCAATTTATTCCTGGCATTGCGATCAAGGTAAAAAAAGCAACCACATACCCACATACACGCAGACACAGCAAAAAAAAACATTGATTATTCCCCTTAATTAATTTCATCATGAAATTAAATTCCACCGCAATGTATTTCTGTTCAATCTTACACAAATCAGCCATCTTATTCTATTGTTTAATTGTGCATTACAAATAAAACACTCCGTCTGAAACACATCCCGATCGAGCAAAAGTGTCACTGAGTATCCCTTCTACCCCCCCCCAACTTTTATTTCTTTACGAAATTATATTCCACCATCATGCATTTCGGTTCACTCTTACACAAGTTAGCCATTTTATTTTTGTTGTATTATACATTAAAAAGCCAATATTATAATTATAAGTTAAGTATTTAAGGAATGCAACTAGTGTGGTTAGTAGTCTGTGTAACGAAAAATTAATCCGTGAGTTCTTCGATATCCGAGTTATTTCGAGATTGTATTTTGAAGAGGAGAATTCACAGGATTCGCTCTTCGTTGAACGAACTGCTCACCACGCGATTTAGATTCCTTAAACATTGGACTTATAATCATAATATTAATTCTTATATTCAATGGAGGGATTATCCTAATTTATCTATGAATAACATACTGGATTTTTAAACACTATTTTCTGATGATGGGGGAGTTTTCTTGTATCTTGTTTTAATACTGATTCATTCATGATTGTTATTAAATCCTCTTTAAATGTACGTGAAATTCGTTTTTTTTTAACTTATTTTTCATTCCGAAATTTGATGTAAATGCTATTATAAATATTTTAATTAATGTTTCTTCCATGTATACCTATGTATTCATGTTTATACATTTCTTTTTATGTCAAATTCGGAAATGGAAACATGAAGAGAACAGAATAGAAAGAAAGACGAAGAAGAGGAAATCGAAGGCGGTAAGGCAATCGCTATAGGAACAGTGAAGTCAGTCGCCAAGAAGAAGTGGGGATGGAAATAAACGTAAGAAATACTGAAATGAATCACAGTTGAATGAAGGAAATAAGAAATCAGAAAGAGA
>OY744522.1:174206862-174214362 GCA_963556195.1 Sepiola atlantica | reverse complement strand
CGCTTGATTAACTTAGATAATTCCATTCGACACTCGGCGATAGAATTTAACACAGTGTTTACGTACTCCCTCCACTTACATCCGCTCCCCCAACTCCAATCCGTCCAACTGAAAGGGAGAAAACGCACCACTGATTTCAAACTCGTTCGACACATTGCACCGCATCTCCAACCGCGAGCTCGGCAAAATGTCCCTTCTTGGCACTGGATGTGTGTCATCAGCATCGCTTAGTGCAAAAGACAGCCATTTCATTACACCAGCAGTTGAAGACTCAGAAGGCGAAACGTGAGAAATCCAATTTCTTCAACTATAGAAATTAGACTATAAAATACGAATATCGCAAATACCTACGTAAAAGTTCATTTCAATTGAAAGTAAGAAAATAACATAGATATCACGATATGAAAAAAAAATGATTAATACCAAAACTTTAAGTAGTGAATACTTAACCATTTCAAAATAGCGTTTATTGCGATTCGAATTCGAACGTTGGTACTTCTAATAATCATTTGGCAATCTAAACACGTTTCCATCAACTATGTCTATTTCTTGCCTGCTAAATTTTTCTTCGTTCCTTCTCTTCCGTCTTTATTTGATTTCTTCCCTTTTTCTTGTCCCCTATCACCCACCATACATTTCCTCCTTACTTCTTTTTTCACCCACCCGTTTATATGAAAACTTTTCTCTACACATTCACTACTTAATCTTCCACCAATCACCTTTTACACGCACAACGTATTGCCTATTATAAATAATAAATTCTCCCACTTTATCAACAGCCTGCTCTTCTTCCACCAAGCCTTCTAACTTTTTGTATATTAAATTTTTCTTTTTTTTAACATGGTTCACCCCAAACAAGGCAGGTCGCCACTGTAGACGTAAGGGGCTACTGAGAAAAAAGAAAAGAGGAGAAGGTTGGGGGGTCAGCCTAAATTGGGATCTGCGCAGCGAGATTCTGTTTACATTAGTTTTACATTTCTGCATGTTAGTACTGTCGGGGAAACAGGGGGCAGGGAAGAAATTCCAGAGGCCAGCAGCACGAGGAAAGAAGCTATTTGAGTAGAAGGCTCTCCGACATCTGTGGACCTCCACAGTGAATGGATGTGATTTAGCTGATTGTCGAGTTGGTCTAGTGAATTTACGCTGAGGGGGCACCAGAGTAGCCAATTCATCGGAGCATAGTCCATTGAAGTATTTGTAAAACAAACATTAGGATGCTACATTGTAGCGATGGGACAGGGACTGGAGCTTGGTTGACAGTGAGGGACCTATTAGGTTGGCGACTCTTTTTTGGACCTTGTCAAGGAGGGAGAGACTAGTAGATGATGCACCAGCCCAGATGTGGCAACAATACTCCATGGATGGGCGGATGGTGGCTTTGTAGAGAATTTAAACTGACTCTGTTCGAATAAATACTGTTATTGAGCAAATGTCAGAACTAAAACGAAATATCGAATCAAAAGATGCGTGATTATGTATACATTATTTACTAATCTTTTTTGTTTTTTTCTTATTAAGTTATTCAAATGATTAAAGGCAACATTTTCGGCAGTGATAATTTAACAATAAAAACAAAATGGCGTGTATCGCCTTTCGCATTCAAGCGTTTCATTGATACTTTTAATCATCAATTGACAATATGAAAACTTTCCCCCCTTTCTCTGTCTCCCGCCGTTTTCTTCGTTCTTTCTTCAACTACCTTTTTCTTTTCTGTCCTTCTTTTCTATTCTCCCACTATAACATTCCTACTTACTTCCTTTTTTCACCCATCGCCTATACGCATGGAATTTGAACGGTAATAAGCATCCCCAGGGTTCCAGCACTCTCCGCGTCTTTCCAGTGGATATATGTCACTTCAGCGAGGGAAAATAATCAATATTAGTTTGCAAGGGTTCATTATTTTAAAAGAAATTCCAGGATTCTTTCTAGTGATTCTATAATTATTAGTGTTATAGTGATTTTCTTCGTGTTACAAATTACTTTTGGTTCTCTAGCAAGTTCTATGTATTTGCTTCAGTTTTATGTCTCCTTGAGCTTCACCGTTTGAACTGTTAAGAAACCGAACTCTACGATTTGGCATGTTTTTTCTCCCTTTTCTGATTATTATAACCTACAGTCGCCTTACTTAAAATATAAAAAGTGGTAATTGTGACGTCGTTATAAACTAACACTCAAATACACAAAAATAACAAACCGCGCATGCGTGGTCCCCCTCTGTATGTGACTCGATGTGGCGAGTGTAAAATGCAATAAATTTGGGCAATGTGGGGCATTTTTGACCCCCCCCCTTTGACCCCCTGGGGCGCGAACCAGAATTTTTCTTTGGTCAAGGATGCTCATATTATATCCAGAACAATTGCCTCTACATTTTGGCCAAGTTTCAGATAAATTGAATGGATGGATCAAACGTTATGGGAGAAAAGGGTAATTTTTTGCCATTTTGGGGGCTTTTAACACCCTGGGGGCGCGAACCAGATTTTTTCCAAGGTCAGCGATACTTATTTTCTATTAGGAACAATTGCCTCCACATTTTGGCCAAGTTTCAAAGAAATTGAATGGATGGATGAAAAGTTATGGGGCAAAAAATGTCATTTTTTGCCATTTCGGGGCCTTTTGATCCTCTGGGAGCTAACCAGATTTTTTTTCAAAAATCGGAGAATGTCACTTTCTAACTTGACCAAAGTTACAACTTCATGCAAAATTTCAATGGATGGTTGCGGAAAAAAATCCGGACGGACGGACGGACGGAAATGTCTCAAAACATAGGTTCTCCGATTTTATAAATCAAGGGGACCAATTAATGATGAAACTAAGCGTCTTTGTTGTGTGTATTAGAATTAAATAATATTAGTAGATGACGATGTTTCAAACGAAATATAAAGTAAAAAGTCTGAAATAAAATAAAATAAATTGTAATTAAATGATTTTTTATTCGTCTCATGAAAATGAACTAACATACATGAATTTATGTTAATTTAATTAAAATTATTCAATGATACAAGTAAGTATAATGAATATTAAGTCATTTCAATAAAATTCAATCATAATAATGATAATTATAATAATTATCATTATTATTATTGAATTTAGTAATTAATTCAAATAATTAATGTAAAATAAAAATAGAAATAAAGTAATACAAAATAAAATGAGCTAATTGCCATGTTGTACAGTTATTTAAATGAAAAATAAAATTATATTAGAAGCCCAGCGTTATCCCGTAATAAACATAATAAAGTATGGTTGAAGGACTTTGTTTAGTGATTATAACATCTAATGAAACGTTAGTGCCGTGTGTGAATTTGTGAGAAATAAAATGATACAGTTAGTGGTATAAAATCCGTTAAATTTTAACTAAAAGATTATGAGTGTGCTTTATTAAACTGAATAAATAGTTTAAATATATATATATATACATATATATATATACACATATAATATATATATATATATATATATATATATATATATATATATATATATATATATATATAATATAATAATCCTTCAGCAGTCAAACATTCTGACGACGGCTGCCTTATACATGTTTAATTACTCGCTTATTTATCGGGTTGTTGATAGTGGCTGCGTGGGCTAAGACATCGGAATTTGAGTCTAAAACATGACTCGTGTTCCGGGGTTCAAGTTCGGCGAGCGGTATGAATAATCATCTTTACCCTGACAATTCCCAAAATGATCACAGGTATACGTATGGAGATAAACACACATACACACACACACACACACACACATATATATATATACATACATACATATATATATTGGTACAGAAAAATTAGTACAATATTCGTACCGTCGCTTTCAAGTACAGGACTTAGCCATCCGACTTTCTTCAGCTTCTGTGGTTGAAACCGACGGTACGAATGTTGCACTAATTTTTCTGTACTAAAATAAATAAATATTACGCTCTTAATTTAAAATTTTTAACTTTAATTGTCAATTAATGGAGCACTTTGCTGGGATTTTTCCTGCTATTACAAAGCAGTATATATATATATATGTATATATATATATATATATATATATATATATATATATATATATATATATATATATATATGGGGAAAAAGGATGAAGGTAATCCGACGTAATGGAAAAATGAAAAAGGAAAACAAAAAAACATCCCTTTTTGGTTTTCCTTTTATATATATATATATATATATATATATATATATATATATATATATATATATATATAATAAAATATGATATATATATATATATATATGATGTATTTATCGGGTTATTACTTTTACTTTTACCCTGGGCAAATGTATGCATCCATATATTCTCTATCCAGCTATGGATTAAAGTGTGGGATAGACTAAACTCCCAAACTTTGCTTTCACAACTAGTCAAGGAAAAGGAAAACTCCGAAATAACACAGCATCGTTTTCCTTCATCCTGGACTTTTGCTTGCCACTGGGCTCAAGTAACAATGATCCAGATGAGGTGCGTTTGGTAATTGCGCAACCCTTCCTGCACTGGTACCCTTATAGGAGGTGTCAATTGTCCTTCGAGACAGAACCAAGAGCTTTCGATATTATAATATATATATATATATATATATATATATATATATATATATATATATATATATATATATATATTAGTAGTGGTATGAAAATATATCTATGGTAATTAAGCTGCACATAAGCGTCCCTGATGATTTCCTGTGGGGATGAAACATAGACGCATTTATGTAGCTTAATTGTCATACATATATTTTCATACTACTACTACTACTTCTAAGCTCATTGTTGAGGTAAATACTGAAAATCTATACACAATATATTATATAACTATATAATATTATATGTGTATATTCATGAAATAATAATAATATATATATATATATATATATATATATATATATATATATATATATATATATATATATATATGTATATATATATATATATATATATATATATATCGTCTTCTGACATTTCTCGCCCAGCACCGGCAAAGATGTCCATGCATAGCAAAATGACAAAAATGATAAAAGGGCGTGGAGTTGGTGGTGGTCGGGTTATCTCTTTGTCGCTATTTTCCGCCCGAGTTTTCCACTCAGAGCGAATGTGAAGCATCGCTTCGGTGGCGGGAAAACGACGCTAATATCATTAATTGTATGGAAGCACTGAGGGGACATTTTGAATGTCAAGTGGAACTACAAAGAAAAAGAGAGAACACAACAAGACAGAGAAGATAAAAACGAACATACGCCGAAGAATAACAAGAGCTCCAGTGAAAGCGTTTAATAATAATGATAATAATAATCATAACAACAACAATAGAAATAAGTAAACTTACGAATTACATCATGTTGAAACACCGGTTAAGCAACATTTTATTTGACAACTACTTAAATGGGTAGCATTTGTAAATACAAGGTGCGATAATTATGTTTGCGGCAGTGGTTGGGATGTAACTTACTCTAATATCTTTGGGAAAGGTATGAATTTATTTTCTTTCTAAATCTGTCTGAAATAGTAAGATGCAGCAGCTCTAAGCAAAGAATAAACACGAAATAACGCCAATCCTTCTGTGGTCGTTTTGAATATCCCCTTGCCTTAAACAATGCTGTATCAGAAGTGCGGTTGAGGACTCCAAAACTCCTGTTGCGCTTTCAAGCCATTATGGAACACGTACCCTTTCAAGAGCTAGCCATTGTCTCTCGAGGGAGAAACGGGACCATTCAGTGAATAGTAATTTAAAAAGGTTCACAATATAAATAATTACCATAAATCGAAGCCAGTCAGATTAACCTCTCCATCAATGCTGGCAACAACAAAATAATTATCAGCTACAACCAAGGAGAAATTAAGCTAAAAACGGCAACATCAAGTCTGTTCAGGAATTTGTATACCTCTGCAGCAACCTCCCTCAGTGGAAAATATATCCAGATTCGCAAAGGCAAGGCCTTAGGTGTTCTTGATGGACTGCGTACCGCATGGACGTCTACCATCTGATAATCTTAAGAGGGATTTTCTAAGGCTATGGTAGAACCTACCTTGATCTACGATTCTACGATTTGGACACTGACAAAGCTCAAAGAAGTATCACTTGGCGGAATATATACACGGATGTTACGAGTTATATTTGAAATCAGCCGGGGAAAACACCAGGAAACGCCTATATAGACACCTACGTCCTATCTTAGTCTCACTAAGAGAGAGAACACTTTGGCTTTCTCGAGAAGTAAGTCAGAACTTGTAAGCGGCATTCTCCTATGGGAGGCATTATAAACTTAAAGATCGGTTTGAAGACTTAATCACACCTACATCGAGCAACTTGTAGAAGGGACCTACCGAGAGCAATGTCTCACAGAGATTGTTTGTGGAAACGAGTCAGGAGAACCCGAAAATAATTCTCTACCTGGTTGGTTGATTGATTGACAATGACCATACTATATAGCAATCTCAAGCGACAACCTAAGATAACTGGTTGGAAAATGCAATTTTTTAATGATACCCAGAGGACGCTTACCAACCACAGGTCATTTGAAATACAATGTGTCCCAGAGATCTTGAACACATTTAACGTCCTTTGATCTGCTAGACTATGAATGGTAGTAAGATCAGACTAGTATCATTTTTAGGCTAATTGTAATATCAATACTGTTTTTTTATATTCTTTCAGATCTAGTAATGGCGTTCATTACAGCAGAAAATAGGTTTTGCGTTCTTGAGTTTGAAAGGTAAACGAATCATGGATATTTTTTAACGTGTATTACGCATAAAATTCCCCAAAAAGAGGCACCAAAAAAGAAGTCCATATTGCGATGGCATGTTTAATTTATGAAGGATGGGTATTTGAGCTTAGTTTAGAGTGTTGCATTTCTGTTTACCTTCCTGTTGTGTGCACCCGGGTTTCGTCTTTTCAAACTGGTGTATCTCGGGTTTCGTCGCTGTTGGTAAATGCGCTGTTGCTAGAACAACCATGCGGGTGCTGATCTGGTTTTAACGATTTTATTTAACATAGAACAAAAGGTCCGACTGAATAGTTTGTACGTGAAAGAGATAGAACAGATGAATTACTTGGAGAGATACCCTTTCAATTTTAACCACCTGTGATCACCGTCTCCGACCTCTCACCTCAATCTCGGTCTGGCGAGGACCTCGAGTTCTTCACGACCAATCAATCGGCTTGTTAGCGGCCAAGATACAGAATCAGACATGAACGGAAGTGATGTCATTTCCGACTTCCACTTTTAATCCCCCCTCCGGGTACCCCCTCACTATCTAAAAAGTAAATGAACCACCCCTCAAATTCAGATGATATAGTTGAGCGAGTTCGAACTGCCTTCATGCGGAGCCACCGTTCATCGATACAAGAGCAAGTAGGGAACTTTAGCTTCATACAACAACTGTTTTGTGTCTTAAAATAACAAGTGCACATGACATTTTATAAGCTAGAGTTAACCTAACAATTGCAGGACAATGATGAATGTCAAAATGTGTCTAAGACTTCTGGGAC
>OY744522.1:174199362-174201862 GCA_963556195.1 Sepiola atlantica | reverse complement strand
TAAGTCTACTTCAAATAGACAGAAATTTGTAGAGTCAAGAAATAATTGTATGACTGTGTTAACTGACAAAAGAGAAGGTATACAGGAAACGCATTCAGTCGCAGAAATAAAGTTCTTGTGGTTTCTGGAAAATCTACAATAGTGTGGTGAACAATGGACAATCAACAATTACCCCGCTATCCAACTGAAATAATGTCGTTTGCACGACAATTGGCAAGACTAAACTACTTGCCCAGCGTTTCGCTTTAAACTCCACTTTGGTCTCCGCAAACAACTCTCTCCCTAATTTCCCACTGCGAACGGAAGCCACACTCGGCGGCCTGCTAATCACTCCGTCTCATGTCCTGGACATCATTAAAAAAAACCTTGACACCTACAAAGCATGTGGGCCTCATCTTATACCAGTAATAGTAATAAAGAAATGCTCTGCTGAACTGACCCCTGTCCTCTCCAAATTCTACAACAAATGCCTTGCTGAATTTTGCTTCCCCGATAGCTGGAAAATTGCCTCTGTGGTACCAGTCTTCAAGAATTATGGAGATAGAACTGGCTCTCAGAATTATTGCCCCATTAGTCTACTTCTGCTCTTCGCTAAAATCTTTGAATCTCTAATCAATCTAGCAATAGTCCGGCACCTTGTAAATGCTAAACTTCTGTCTGACCATCAGTATGGATTTAAGCAAACAAGGTCAACTACGGATATCCTAACGGTCATCTCTGAACTCATACCATACACTGGACAAAACAAGTGGAGCTAGGGCAGTAGCGCTTGATATATTCAAAACCTTTGACAAGGTCTGGCATAAAGGTCTTCCCATAAATATTAATTCATATAGTATTACTAGACGAATATTTAATATAATTAGATCCTTCTATCCAAAGGAAAGATCAAGGTTGTTTTTGATTGTCGTCTATCCAAACAACATGACATTAATGCATGTCTACCTCAGGGATCGATCCGTGGACCTTTATTGTTCTTGATTTTCATAAACGACTTCCCTGATGACATTGTGCTTGATATGGGTATTCTGCTGACGACACTACGCTTTACTCTCGTCATGTGGGTAAAACAAACGACACATATCCGAGACAATGGCCGAATACTTGGAAAGTGACCCCGACTCTACAGAGTGTTTCAACACCGGATTTGAAGCCGTCGTGTTGAAACACCGGGCCATGATGTTTACTTACCCATTGCGTCCAGAAGCTCAAATCACGAGAAGCCAATGCCCTTCTCCAACTGAGTCTTCCAGTCCGTCTCTTGACCTCTGGGGTACATAATTTTCCACCAGGTTTATCGTGTTGCGATACATATCTAGCAAGCGCCAAAACTCAGAGTTAAACAACTGCAGATATGCGTGGAACTCTAACGTACAGCATTGTGTTTATTACATTGTCCCGCGACAATATGTTGTATACAACACTATGGACAATAGACCAAAATGCTACGTTTCGTCTACAACAGGACACCATATTAAAGGTTAGAAAACTTTGATTACAAACTTGAATTGCCCTACGGCCATCCCCACTAATGAGTTCAACTTTGAGGAATAAACCGGAGCCAGAGATTCCAACATCGGTATAGACTATCCTTCTCGCAATTCCTGCGACAGCATTAGGACATTCTGTATTTGCCTTTCCAGTAGACCATTCTATCGATGTTTAGAAGGCGGGTCTTCTGAATGACTAACAGCCTACACTCCATATTTATTTACCTCGGCTTTGCGCTCTTGAGAGAACGCGACCCCACAGACCCACGAGATTGAAAAATGCCAACAACAAGGAAAGAATATATTTGAAATGGTAAGTTAAATCAACTCGGTATTTACTTACATTTATCTTTTTTGTTGTTTACATCTCGTTAAAACGTTATGCACCTAATACGGTTGGCACCACGGTCTGAGAGGATCGAAATCACATTGTCTAGACATCTAGAGAACACTAGAATTGTGTGGTGTTTTATCATGACTCACATTTTAAAGAGATTAATCGGCCGTTATCAGCTAGAATAGTAAACGACTGTTGCGAGAACGTAAACTGATTTGGAATGGTGATGATCGAAACAAGCGGAAAGTACTGAATATCTAGAATTGAGAATTTAATCGAGTTCATCGATTACCTTCTATATTCAGCCCGATATTTTGTTTAGTAACATACACTCTTCCAGGTATATACCAGCAAATTTAATTGGCCGTGTAGCTTAACTGACAAAATAATGTTTCATGAAAACTATCATATATTGAGCACTGTTGAAGTCAATACTAAAGCATATATATATATATATATATATATATATATATATATATATATATATATATTTATATAAATAAGATATATAATAAATTAGTTGATAAAAATACAATGCTCGATTGTAGATTATACAAAAGCTAATTTAAATATTTTATTTAAAAACTATACATTACAGTGTCTGCTGGGTGTACCGTGGTTTCATCGATCTGACCATGCAGGGTTTGGGGTAGAAACAGGCTTATAGTGGGAG
>OY744522.1:174179362-174196862 GCA_963556195.1 Sepiola atlantica | reverse complement strand
GTCCCTCTTAAAACGCTATTTAGCGTTCCTGGGGAAAATGGCGCGCTTTTTATACACAAGCAGCCCACAATAGGCAACGAGGCAAAAAAGTTGACCTTCATCGGATTCACGTCGAGTGGTCAGCCTGAAAGGCGTTCTTGTTTTTGTATACGTGCACTTGTGGTGGTGCTTGTGTTGTTGTTGTTGTTGTTACCGTCAGTCGCGTTCGGTCGTAAGAAGATGTTCAGAAGACGTTGCCGATTTGTCTGACGTCACTGAAAGAAACTTTGTGAGGGCAAATGGCGCGATTTTTCTTGGATATTAAATATGACACACGGCGATCCAAACAATATTATTTATCGAGAATTATATATCTGTATCTATAGATATATACCCCGTTAGATGCCAGTCGCTTTAACTAGACATTTTAACACATTATTTTATACGGTATTTTCGAATTAGACATTTTAAAACATTATTTTATACGGTCTTTTCGAACTAGACATTTTAACACATTATTTTATACGGTCTTTTCGAACTAGACATTTTAAACCATTATTTTATACGGTCTTTTCGAACTAGACATTATAACACATTATTTTATACGGTCTTTTCGAACTAGACATTTTAACACATTATTTTATACGGTCTTTTCGAACTAGACATTTTAACACATTATTTTATACGGTCTTTTCGAACTAGACATTTTAACACATTATTTTATACTGTCTTTTCGAACTAGACATTTTTAAACATTATTTTATACGGTCTTTTCGAACTAGACATTTTAACACATTATTTTATACGGTCTTTTCGAACTAGACATTTTAAAACATTATTTTATACGGTCTTTTCGAGCCACTTTCCATCGGCTTCTCTTAATTTCCAAATCTGATAAAATTGCAGTTGAGAAATAAAAGATAAAAGAATTGAATATTTGATAACACACGAAGTAGAATTAAATTTTCTATCAAAACGTTCACTTTTTACGTGTGGAAACTGTTTGTAGTTTTTTTTTTTTTTCATAATTTTATTTCTCTGATCGTGTGTCGTGTCTCTCATCGATACACAAAAAAATCATGGCGGCCGAAGTTATGTATTTTCCTGTGTTTTAAATGTGGGTTACAAAGTTTTCTTGGGGGTGCAACTTAGGGTTAGTGGTAGGGTAAGTAATTTATTATATTATCTTTGAAGCGTGAATTTAACCAAAGTAATGCTTCATATGGTCGGACATTTTGGTTTTAGTGCGACGATAAGCCACACGAAAATCGAAAAAAAAATTCTGAAATAAAAAAACAACAACTCACTAACAGTTTCAGCACATTACAAGTATACAGGTCTGTAGATGATTAGAATATCATTTGCTCAATCTGTCCTTGGAGGCTTCCAAAGAAATCCAAATAATTCAGCAGGGCAATAACAGTTATATTAAACTAGATGGAATTCTGACATACTACAGATCCAGATAGAATCAAAACACATTTAAATATTAGTACTTTTGATTCTATCTTCATTATTGGTACCTCTGATAATAACTGTTGATCAATAGACCTGGTATGATTAATGTCCGTGAAGCGAGGCACTTTAGTTTATCTCATCAAACTGTAATGCCCGACGTTGTTCACTCCAAGGGCAAATAACTCTCTCTACTTCGGTGCAAGGGAAATAACTCAGTGGTGTCTTTATTTTATTAGTTTTTATTTTAGGCTGTGCCTAATAATTATCTACCTATGTGGTGCGTACAAAATTGAAAAGGCAAAATCAGTTACTGTTCTATTTCAATGAATTTCTTTTTAATAATCAAGAAACAAAATAAAGCAACCGTGTCTTATTTATTCACGGTGAAAAATTAATCTTTTACTTTACAAAGATAAAAATGAATATACGTGTCTGCATTATCGACAAACGTCTGCTGTAAATTGATACTGGCGTATGGTAAACATTTGTGAACAATGTCATGTACTAAATGGCTGCTCTATTCAAATCGGTTTATTCGTTCACGCTTAAATAGTAATGTTTCAGCTAACTTCCCTGTTGTTCAAAAACTACACTTTCTCCCTCATAATGGATTTGTACCAATAAGATACATCTTAATTAGACTTCGGCTTAGACACTCTTGCATCATGAGACGCAATAGGCAGTGAAAGTGTTCCATCACAGTCTACAGTCAGATCCACATCGTTCCTCCAGCTTCTGCGTGTTGCTAGCAAATCTCTCTTGATTGTTGGCTTCCAGTTCATGTTTAGTCTTCCTCTTCTTTTTACTCAGCAGGGGTCCACTGAAGCACTTGGTTTGCATCTCTCTCATGGGCCAATCTTTGGCATGTCCGAGCCAGCCTATACATCGTTTGCAGATTATTGACGATGCAAGATGTTTGTTAGTGCGGTTTCTGACTCCCTGGTTGGTAATTCGATTGCCCCATTTGATCTCTAAAATTACTCTAAGGCATCTGAAAAAGAAATGCGACTAACTTGACTGATTTTGAGATGCCAAGTTCAACTTCTATATAGCAGTGTGGACAAATCGTTGCTGATGTAAAGTCTTATAGATGCATCTGTTATATGATAATTTAAATTATCCGCAATATCTTTCTTCTTCGTCCCTTTCCCCTGCTTTTAATTTTATAATGACGCAAAGTCACGAGTTCAAACCTCACCGAAAACTTCGTTTTTACCAGAAACTAATAAATTGTATTTGAAAATAATAATAGTCTGATTGCAGTAAGTATGTTTACTTTATACTTTTGTAAACAACCTTAAGTAACTCTGAAGAAGAGCACGAAGTGGTACCGCTGTGTTAGATTATTACATCTGCCTCGCACGCATAGAGTCGAATATTATCTTTTGGTACGAAGTAGATAAGTGCATTTGCAAAACAATCAAAATACAAACAAAAAAAGATTATAGTAAATTTGTTATTTTACTTTCTACTTTAAAAAACAACCGGAATTTACGAAACTCGAAAAGATAGTTACACTATTTATCAAGGCTAAAAGCCAATCGAGGATAAGGATGCATAAGATAGATATACTGTCAGTTGAATTATGAAAAATATTATGAAAGGAATGGAAATCATGAACGGAAACAAAATAATTCGATTACATATCAGGATGATTTATGATAAGCATTTATTTACATAGGATTTGAAGACGACTATGTTGTAACATACAGGGAAAAGGAAGTAGTTCCATGATAATGTGTTCCACTGATGAGAAGTTCTTGGAAAGCCACACACAGATGAGAAGTTCTTGGAAAGCCACACACAGTTGAGAAGTTCTTGGAAAGCCACACACAGTTGAGAAGTTCTTGGAAAGCCACACACAGTTGAGAAGTTCTTGGAAAGACACACACAGTTGAGAAGTTCTTGGAAAGCCACACACAGATGAGAAGTTCTTGGAAAGCCACACAGTTGAGAAGTTCTTGGAAAACCACACACAGTTGAGAAGTTCTTGGAAAGCCACACACAGTTGAGACGTTCTTAGAAAGCCACACACAGTTGAGAAGTTCTTAGAAAGCCACACACAGTTGAGAAGTTCTTGGAAAGCCACACACAGTTGCCTGTGAATGAATACGAACGGGCGTAAATATATTGTAATTTGGCCAAACGTTTGTCTTCGTCAAATATACTCAGTCTAATGAAATCTTATACTGACATAAACAGCCAAAGGGATGCAACTATTTGGGTGCTAAATACGCGCGAACGAAGCAAGAAGAAATACTATCGATTAAGCTTCATTCGATTAATTCTAGTCTGACAAAAGATCAAGTGTTTGAAGTACTGCATAACATTAGCATAAATAACATTTAAGTTTAGTGAAAGACATTTTGTAATTAGAGTTTATTCTATCACAAATCAGATAAAACATCGGGATGAATTATTGTCCATTGTTAAAAAGATATATTAAAAGTGACTTAATGGATACAAACACAGATTATGGGATGGGGAAACCTTGTTTTAATCCAGTCGGTTCTATTACAGTAATTTGTCAACTTAACCTTCATCCTGGAGTTGCTTTTGACTTTAATAAATGGTAAATGACATATTTCTCTCAGAATTGTCTGATTTGTTTCCTTGCTCCCCTTGTTCAAGCTTGTTTAACTAATTGGTTGATAGGTCTTCATCAATTCATGTTATTTTCTATATACAACTTCGTATTCCAGTATCTCCTTTCCAAGAACTGCAGGCTTATGGAACTCTTTTGCTGCTGACTGTTTTCCTACTACCTATAGCATTTGTCTTTTCAAGACTAAGGTCAATCGGCATCTCGTGTATTTAGTCCTTTTTAACTCCTTACATCAAGAGGCTTAAAGTCTTAAAGTTAATATTCATTCGGAGGTGTATGGAAAGCCCGAACCCTAACTCTAACCCTAACCTTAACCCTAACCCTAACCTCTTTTAACTGGCGATGAGTGAAATATCAACTCGTGTTAAATTAATAGTTTGGCATAATTTTTTTCAATGGGTATTGTGCTTAGGCCCAAAATAGCCCCAAAAAGGGCGATATGTAGTAAACGAAGTGGCAACGTGTTTGTGTTAGAGCTATGCCGTCTGGAACACTGGTTTCTGGCAATGCCACTCATTATGGACAGGTTTTAGGGCCGCAACCCGTCTGTGCCTTGGTATAAATCTAGAAGTCAGTATCGTGACCCCTCGTCATCTGGTCGACTTAGTCTCTGCATGTGGTAAACAAGGGCGTGTCAGGCGCGAAATTGCAAATATATGAACCGACGTTTCTTCTGCTCATGTGCAATCGCCAATTCTTTGCATTTTTTTGGCCAAATCTTCGCCGACGTTGTATGTAACTGCAGAGCATGGCTTTTCTTGGCGTTGGAGATGAACCTGCAGTCTTGTAGGTTGAACTAATAGCTACGACTAACGAAGGTGAATTCGTGGAGACTAGACAATAACGAGGCACGATCTTCGTGGGATCTGTTCAGAAGTCTGATTCGCTAAAAAAAGCGTCAATAACAGGCAAATATAGCTGCAAACAATCATCCATTCCATAATAAAGACCAATGTGTATTTATTTGCATACTTTTATATAAACAAATGTAAAGTTTTTTTTCCGAATTCATTGTATTAATACACATCTTATGATACGTCACAAAAATGTTACATAAATATTTAGATGAGGGGGTGATTAAATCCTGGAGAATTATCAAAACCAGGGGATTAGTTTACGTCAAACCTACATAAGAAACTGATCTTCATACTAAAATTAAACATGTATATTTTTTTATAATCTGAAAATGTGTTGCTTAATCCATATATATATATATATATATATATATATATATATATATATATATATATATATATATATATATATATAACTCAATGCCCATATGTGTGTGATGTTTCTGTGCTCACTGTAGAACACACAGTTAGAGAATCTACATAAAATCTAAGTGTATTTTCATGTAAAATTTACCGTGGAAAACAATAGAAGCATTTCCGAATCTTTAAGTGTACCCCTAAGGGCTCTGTGAGGACATAGATCCCTTAAAACTTCAAATATATTCTACTTTTATGAAATTAAAATATGTATAAAGTTTTTGGACAATAGAAGTGCTTCCAAATCTCTGCCCTCCCAACCTAAATGAAAGTTATAGTATATGTATATAATTGTCCTGGGAAGACAATAGAAGTGGTCCCGAATCTCTGTTACACTCTATGTGGCCAATATTTATGTGCCTCCACCTCTAAGTGACTAAAACTTCAAATACGTATATCTGATTTAAATGAAATTTTAAAAAAAATTTAATTAAAAATTTATTTTTTAAATTAAAAAAGATTTTTATAATGTTTTTTAAATTTTAAAAGAATTTTTAAAAAAATTAATTACATTTTTTTTTAATTTTCAAAAAGTTTAAAACATTAAAAAAAAATTTTTTTAATTTTTACAATTTTTTTTTAATTTTTAAAAGAATTTAAAAAAAAATTTTTTTTTTAATTTTCAAAAAATTAAAAAAAATATTTAAAAATTTTTTTTTAATTTTAAATAAATTTGTAAAAATTTTTTTTAAAATTAAATAAAATCTTTTAAAACATTTTTTTAAAATTTAAGACCATATATATAAGAACTAATTCAGAGAGTTTTTCAAGATTTCAGTTTCTTTCTTCTGACTATATTATTAGGGGGCGAAACAGGAGGAGGGCCCAGTAAAAACAAAGAAAGTGATATGGAGCATAGTGAAAAGATACATAGTAATGATCCTCATTCAATCCTGAGCAACGTCGGGTCTTCCTGCTAGTCGATCATTTTTCAAACAATTAAGAAAAATCAATGTACATTCACGAGATATTCTATATTATTTTTTTATTTTGTTTCTTAATTTCATGAATGTAAATCCATGTTTCGGATTTTTTTTAGATAAGGATTGATAATTTGTATTATTTGGATAATTTGGACTACCGTTCTCATAATGGATATTATTTTCCTAACACTGCTCCGACCGATGTAATCTCCGACCTTTTTCAAGTGTGTTTTGTTTAACTTGGAAATATTTCTGTCCAACTCGGGAATCTGTACGGAATTTCTAACGGAACCCTTTATTCAATCCACGGGGATAACTTTGTCCTGTTCCGTTAGCCATGGCCGGGTAGAAGTTTTAAGTCATTCGTAATTGTATTCTTAGTATCGATGAGTTTCGGTCTTTCGGATGATGAAGGTTTAATCTTCAGTACGGGCGATGCTAAGAATACAATTAGGAATTCCTTAAAATGTCTACCTGGTCATGTCTGTCGGAACGAGAGCAAGGTACAACCGCTAGTAAAATAAGTCCCGTTCGCAATTCCTTACAGATTTTTGAGTTCGACATACAGATTCCCAAGCTGAAGAAAGTCGGAGGTTACATCGACCAAAACGTTGTGAAAGTAACATCCAAAATGAAAACAGTAGTTCGAATAATCCGAATATTACTATTTGAACACATTGATATGCACAACAACCGACCGATGAAAAGGGAAACTATACAAGAAAATCTCCGATGTAAATTCAATATAAAACTTCAGCTTTTTTGTAACTAATACATCTTCATCTGTTAAAGCTAAAATAACCTCGAAGATAAGGGTTAATGAGATGGGTAGATTATCCGTTGGATGAGGAAGAATATTATGAGAGGATTACAAATAATGAATTTAATGAACGAATTGTGATTAATTATGGGAACGATTACTGACAAGTATTTATTAACATTGGGTTTGAAGAAAACCATTTTGTAGCCCGCAGGGAAGTATTCATGTGGTAATGTCTTCCTCAGATGGAAAATTCTGAGAAAGCAACTTTGGAATTACGTTTAAAGTCAGGCATGCGAAGGAAGAAAGAAAAGTTATTTGCAGTGGTGTTAGCAAGTTTTTAGCTGTGAAAGATTGACAAGAAGGAACCAGAGATTGGAGCTCAGTCGAGCAACTCTCATAGAAATAAGGATATAGAGAAAAACTAGAAGTTCTTGCTGTGAATGCCTTACAAGGAGGAACCAGAGATTGGAGCTCAGTCGAGCAACTCTCATAGAAATAAGGATATAGAGAAAAACTAGAAGTTCTTGCTGTGAATGCCTTACAAGGAGGAACCAGAGATTGGAGCTCAGTCGAGCAACTCTCATAGAAATAAGGATATATAGAAAAACTAGAAGTTCTTGCTGTGAATGCCTTACAAGGAGGAACCAGAGATTGGAGCTCAGTCGAGCAACTCTCATAGAAATAAGGATATAGAGAAAAACTAGAAGTTCTTGCTGTGAATGCCTTACAAGGAGGAACCAGAGATTGGAGCTCAGTCGAGCAACTCTCATAGAAATAAGGATGTAGAGAAAAACTAGAAGTTCTTGCTGTGAATGCCTTACAAGGAGGAACCAGAGATTGGAGCTCAGTCGAGCAACTCTCATAGAAATAAGGATAGAGAAGAAAAAAGATTAACGACGTCTTTTTTGTGAGAAAGAGATTGTAGAGAACACGAGATGATCCAAATAACACGAATGTAAATCTATTTTTTCATTCAATGTATTCATGTATAAAGAGATTTAAACTTTATATTTACTCACAAAATCTGTGACCCACGGATGGTGCATATATTTGCTAGTAACAATTATTTTAAAAATGGAATTTTAAAAATCTATTATTTATTATTGTTATAAATCTCTATCTGAAAGAATATTGAGCTTTTTGAGTATGCAGAGTCTGCTGTCTTGATTAGGATCGGTTCCGATTTTATACAAAATCTTTGATATATCGCGTGTATAACTGCGAGATTATGTTCTATATGTGTATATAAGTCGGGAAATGCTCGGTGTTCGACCGTTTAATCACATACTTATCTACATTTTCTATTGTAAACATCTAACACATATAATGTGGTTGATGGAGAACTATTATTTCTACATATGAGATAAACAAACAATACCTCTGTAACAGGATTGCATGTAAAATAAGCCTGGGCCTGATGTTGCGACATACCCTTAACACAACTATGAAAGAATGACACCAAACAAATATAACAGTTTTGGGGCTCAGACGGAAGATCTGAGCGTCAGGGTTTTTTGATCGTCAACATGATGACCCACTTGGAATCAGGTGAATGTTGGTGTTTCTTATTCCAGGTAAGAGAATACAACAGAGCAAATACAGGTAAATGCATATGATCGGTACAAACCAAAAAACACGGAGAGGAAGAAATGAACGACAAAAGAAATTAAACTAGTAATGGAGTACTATTACAAAAGCAACCACCACATAAAAAGCATCATTTACACGTATAGAACATAATCACGATGTTATACCATCTGTATATATAGTTACACTGTCTGTAGATTACTATATATATATATATATATATATATATATATATATATATATATATATATATATATATATATATATATAAATGAAGGTGAGAATTCCGAGGTAGGAGCAATGCAATGTTTACAACCGGAAGGTGGAATAAGAATATACAAAAATAAATGACAAGAGACGGTAAATCTTAGATCAATTCATTTACATTTCAAAATTTAAAAATAAAGTTACTTGTTTACTAGCAATGCTTCAAGCAAACTACCATTTCCTTATATATATATATATATATATATATATATATATATATATATATATATATATATATATATATATATAGTCATCTACAGACAGACTGTTTCGCTGTATCACGGCTCTTCAGTGCGGTTTTACAAACAACTGCCACAAGCCAGGATCGAATTCGACCGCCTAGACGACAGTCGGCATAGTCACCCACAAACATGGTGTACAAACTCCGTATAAAATAACGAAAAATATTATGCTTCGTAAGTGTTTGCATTACTATTCATATTCATATAAAAACCATCTCAATCGGTTAAAAAATAAATAAGACAGGAAGAAATGTCTCAAAATGGAATGTTTTGAAAAGAAAATAAGAAAAGAAAACGTACCAGTTGGTATAGACAGAAGGAAAGAAAAATAAGAAAAATATCTTATTATGGAAATAGAGTGAATAATTTCTTGCCGAATTCATTTCAATCAGCGAGGGGGACTTGTTATTCGCTTTCTCTCAATACTTGAAATGGTTTTGTTCGGCAGTTTTTATTCGCTAAATTTTGTATGACGGAAGGGATATAAATATATAAATGCAAACATTGTTAAAAATAACAGAATTCGTCTGTTTTCTTATTCCTTTTTTATTTTTTCAATTTTTCTGCTGGTCTCGATTAAAAATATAAAAAAAAGTATAATTAAACAGACGCATTCTGTTATTTTTAACAATGTTTGCATAAATAAGAAAATGCTGATAAATACACAGACACACACACAATATATATATATATATATATATATATATATATATATATATATATATATATATGCAAATACACATTGGTTTTTATTATAGATTGGACGATATATATATATATATATATATATATATATATATATATATATATATATATATACATATATATACAGGGTGGGCCAAAATAAGGGTCCTATCTTTAAATTTGAATAACTTGAATTTGAATAACTTCCACAAAATAAAAGTTAAACTCACCAAACTTTATGTGTGTGTAGACTGACCCTGCCGAGATTTTTTGAAATAAACAAAACAAATTTTAGCCGAAAAACACTTCTTAAAACTTACAAAAACTAAAGTATTGTTTTTTACACTGTTTTGAGTTTTTTAAGCAAAAATAATGTTTTCTAAATGAGGGTACGTTCCTTACGGCTAATACGGCTCATGCTTGCTTCGGAAGGGGTCCTTTACTTATTCTAAAAAAGAAAATTTAAAAAAATCAATAAATAAAAAAGTTATGAATTTTTAAAAATAGGACCCTTATTTTTGCCCACCCTATATATATATATATATATATATATATATATATATATATATATAATGTTGTACTAATTTTTCTGTACCAATATATATATATATATATATATATATATATATATATATATATATATATATATATACACTTGGGTTATCTTTATGCTTTACTGCATTTTCTAAACAAGCTAACGGCTTTTTCCAAATGTAAATGGCGTGATGTCACCGCGTGATATCACGTCTCAAAAAACGTGATGGCATGAAAATGAAAAACATCATAACAGTATAATATTATCAGAATATTTGAATAAAAAATAAAATCATACACAAAAAAATTAATTGTGAAATCTTAAACTTAGAAAGTTTTCTCTGATATTAATAGTAAACTTGCTGACCTCGTAGAAATATTATAATTAATTATTATTATTAATTATTATTATTATTAATATTAATAGTAAACTTGCAAACCCAGTAGACATATTATTAGTAATTATTATTATTAATTATTATTATTATTAATATTAATAGTAAACTTGCAAACCCCGTAGACATATTATTAGTAATTATTATTATTAATTATTATTACTATTATTTATAGTAAACTTGCGGACCCCGTAGACATATTATTATTAATTATTATTATTAATTATTATTATTAATATTAATAGTAAACGTGCGGACCCAGTAAAAATATTATTATTATTAATTATTATTATTAATTATTATTATTATTAATAATATTAATAGTAAACGTGCGGACCCCGTAGAAATATTATTATTAATTAATATTATTAATTATTATTATTATTAATAGTAAACTGCGGACCCGTAGAAATATTATTATTAATTATTATTATAAATTATTATTATTAATAGTAAACGTGCGCACCCCATAGAAATATTATTATTAATTGTTATTATTAATTATTATTATTAATATTAATAGTAAACCTGCGGACCCCGTAAAAATATTATCAATAATTATTATTATTAATTATCATTAATAATATTAATAGTAAATGTTCGGACCCCGTAGAAATATTATTATTAATTATTATTATTAATTATTAGTAGTAATATTAATAGTAAACGTGCGGACCCCGTAGAAATATTATTATTAATTATTATTAATAATTATTATTATTAATATTAATAGTAAACGTGCGGACCCCGTAGAATTATTATTATTAATTATTATTATTAATTATTATTATTATTAATATTAATAGTAAACGTGCGGACCCCGTAGAAATATTATTATTAATTAATATTATTAATTATTATTATTATTAATAGTAAACGTGCGGACCCGTAGAAATATTATTATTAATTATTATTATAAATTATTATTATTAATAGTAAACGTGCGCACCCCATAGAAATATTATTATTAATTATTATTATTAATTATTATTATTAATATTAATAGTAAACGTGCGGACCCCGTAGAAATATTATCATTAATTATTATTATTAATTATCATTAATAATATTAATAGTAAACGTGCGGACCCCTGTAGAAATATTATTATTAATTATTATTATTATTTATTATTATTAATATTAATAGTAAACGTGGGGACTCAGTAGAAATATTATTATTAATTATTATTATTAATTATTATTATTAATATTAATAGTAAACGTGCGGACCCCGTAGAAATTCCACTGTTCCTTCTGTGAAAGGTTATAACGTACGTACGAACATGAAATGCTTACACGTATTATTATATAGATAACTTACATTGGGTTTAGATAAAATGTATACGAATTATAAACTCTAAATAACAAATCAAATTATTAGCCCCAAATAAAAACTATAGACATATTCATAAAAGTCTACGTTGTAATTTCATTCCTGATTGACCCCAAAAAATAATTTATGAATAAATTATTTAAAATATAAAAAACTAAAAAATTTAAACATATTCATTTTTACTATTCACATACTGAAAATATAAATAGGTTCAAGTCTTTGTCCTTAATTAATTGAATCAATAAATAAAATTGAATTTTTAATATGAAAAAAAATCATATAATCGTGGGCTTCGCAAAAAAAAAAAAATTTTGAAGAACGTTGTGACGTGATTTTCATATGCAAAAAGCCGTTAGCTATGTCAGAATTTATTTTTTATTTATTTTACACGTTTTGATTTTCAAGTTGGAGATCTTTCTGTTAATCAATGATACCGTAGAACTGCAGTAAAATGTAGAGCTAAGTACATCTAATTATCATTATATATATATATATATATATATATATATATATATATATATATATATATATATATATATATATATATAATGGTAATAATCCAGGTAAAAACATCCACAGGGTAGTAATCCAAAGAATTTCAACCGGGTTTATAAAAAGTACTCAATATCAAATAGTCGGATAATTTCCAGTTTTTCATTTAAGCATAATCTACATGGAGAGTTTATTGATTTGCAGGTGCTGGATTTTTTCAAGTTTTTCCACTTTATTATGGGAGTTTCTTTTTTGGTTTTTATTTTGTGGTAGTGTAGTGAAAGTCCGGTTTGCCCAGGATGGTCTGGGTTGTTGAAGGCATCTATCTCCTCAACTGAAAACCCATCCCAGACTAACTATTATATTGGTCTGGCAGGCAACAACTTCAAGGAAAGATTCTACAACCATAAACTCTCCTTCAACAACCCAGTTTATGTAACTGGAAATTATCCGATTTAAGGACAAAAACAAACTCTTAAATAGAAAACAAGAGACATCTATCAACTGTAAACATAGTAGACTCTACCTCCTTAGCAACCCACATACCCCACCTTAACCCCACACCAACCCTACTTAACTTCAACATAAAATTAACAGTTTTTTGTTTTTGTTTTTTTACAAAAATGAATGATAACATTAAACCCCCACTATACACTACCCCAAAACACACTATAACCCCCTACCCACCCACCCAATTTTACAACCCAATCCCACCCCAACAAGTCATGATGAATCTATAAATATATAACCACCCCTCTAAACTACCAATAATATCAAATCTCTACGTACTACCTATAATGCACAGCCTCAATAACCTCTCAGCCATACTACCAATTCTAACATAAACCCATAACTGGGACAGCTATCAACACTGATATCACTTAGACTAATCTCAATTACTTAACCCCTCGATCACTACCTTGAACACTTAATTATTAACTGGTACTTAGTCCTTGTCATTGGTAGTGGAATTAAAAAAGCCTACCATCACTTGTCGACTTATTTCGCCCAATGACTTCACAAGTAGCAAGATGGTAATGATTGTGATATTTATCAGTATTACTATTATTATTATTATTATTATTATTATTATTATTATTATTACTATTATTATTATTATTATTATTATATTTTTTAATACTATTATTATTATTATTATTATTATTATTATTGTTATTATCATTAATATTCTTACAAACTTGTTATTTCTATTTCTATTTTTATTCTAACTTTATTTATATTTATCTTTATTTTTATTTTTTATTTTTTATTTTATTTTATTTTATTTTTTTATTTTTTTATTTTTTTATTTTTTTATTTTTTTTTTATTTTTATTTTTATTAAGGCTTTTACATAAGGCTGTTATCACTGCGACTATCGTAGGTATGATTGGCAGGCGTTACCATTGTCATAATCGGTTTTGTTAATGATAAGACTGGTAACACCAGAAAACTTCTCTTATAAAATGATTCCACTAGTATTGATCTCGGTATAATATAATCACAATTTAAAAAAATATAATCACAACAAAATTCACTACAAATAATAAACAAAACATTAAAATAAAATAAATAAAATGCAAAAGTAGCAATTAATACCCTAAATTAAAATTATCAAACATTTTTATCCACATGATAATTACTTATTAGAATTAAAATAAAGTAAGAATGACGGTTGTAATCATAATTTTATTCTCATTTTAAATTTAACTCACTCTGGCCGTCGCCCCATCTCCCTCCTCCCACCCCGGCCGAGATTGAGATCGACACAGCACTGACACGTGCAAAACCTCCCACGTAATAATTTGAAACACGACTTGTTGGGGTCCTCCCGCCCTCTCCCCTCTCATGTCCCATGTCGCCGTTATAGACAAAGCCCCAACTCTATCCCCCTCCCCCTCAATGTATTTTCAATTTTCAATCTCCCGTTAAAGTGAACTTAAAATTTTATGCCATTTGAATCCATTTCGCCGGCCCGATGATTTGGTAGCTATTCGCACCAATGAAACAAAACCTGTTTTGTCGCAACTAATGGAATAAAATCAATATATATATATATATATATATATATATATATATATATATATATATATATATATATATATATAAGAGTAAGTATTGTTCTTTCCTTAAGCCAAGGCTTTTCAAAGATCGAAATTTTATCATCAGAGGAGAATCGCTTGAATATTTCACCACTAAAGTCAATTATCTTTTCTTCTCTGGTCTAGGAAGATTTTAAAATGGCCAGATTTCTCATATCAAATCTCGTTTAAGTGCGCTCCATCTACGATTTGAATTCAATATCTCACCATTGGAGTTACTTCATTTTGAGCGCTTTTCCATACTACTTCTACGAAAAACTGTTTTCTTCTCCATCAAAATCTCCTTTTCATTGGACACTTTATTAACGGACAATTACCATCTGGACAAACCCCATATCTTTTTTGCACTAACATTTTTTTCTCACTCCATAATAATATTTTTTCAAATGTTTGAACTTTGGCTTTTCCACAGCCAACTTATCTATCTGTATATCTCCTCTGATGATAAGATTTCGATCTTTGAAAAGCCTTGGCTTAAGGAAAGAACAATAAACATTAGTTTATTACAGAATATACCTGGCTTTGAACAATCGAAGTTTGAAATAAACCTGGACATTCGTACATGTTAATCACTCTTCTTTCATCTATCTTTATAATTGCTCTATCTCGTATATTGAGCTTAAACCATTTCACTATAGGCTCTATCTACTAAAAGTTTACTTTTAGTTTATATTTGATTATATATATACATATATATATATATATATACATACATACGTACATATATATATATGTGCATATAATATATACATATATATATATATATATATATATATATATATATATATATATTATTAAAAATATCCGACAACTCGTGTCTGGATATTTTTGTATGAATCCCTTCTATTTTTCGGATTAAAGTCCTAATCTTGGATGAAAATTGGCTGATAGATCTGCTGTAATTTTCTTTTAGGTCCAAAGTACTTTCTGACCCATTTGGGTCCATCTTCAGTGGAATAATGTCAATCAGGTAAAGTTATAGTTAATTTTGGCGGGAAAATTTAAATACGAAACTATATTGATTAGGTATTATAAACATTTAAGTATATTAGGACTCGTGTTAAAATTAATCCTGTTAATGATCGTTTTTTTGTTTGTTTTTATGTGTAAAGCTTCTAGTATATTGAGTTTTTGTATATTAGTATTGTGTTCTAGGATTTTCGTGTGGTCTACGAGAAGTGTTCGGATTTTCGAGCGAGGACAAGAATGTTCGTTAATGAGGTGTCTGGCTATGGCACTATTATCCGATAGATACATGGTCAACCTCCTGGACTAAGTCGTGGTAGTCGAGCCAATGTATACGTTTTTTTTACTTGGTTGTCAGAGACACAGTCTCCCAATGGACATGTAAACTCGTATACCAGGCCCGTTCTATCCAAAACTCTAATCGAGGGTGAAGAGTTATTTGTAATTATAAGATTAGTGGTTTTAGTTTTATTGTAGTAAATTATTAGTTTAACTTTTTTATTAAGGTCGGTGGGGGGTACGTTTTTATTAATAATATTTTTTAGAATATGTTTTATAATTATGGTGAAATTGGTTGCGGTAAAATAGTTTAATAATCTTGTTGAGTGCAGAATTGGATTCATTATTATTTACTCACTAGGAGTTATCACACTGGTCATCGTCAGTGATCGCCCACTGCCGACAACCTGTGGTATTCCCTGGAGTCTGAGTGACAACAAGTCTCCTCAGACTTCCAGTATGCTCCACCTCTTTTCGTTCATCACCGCTGATGACCTTGCGGTATCGCAACAGCCACCTACCACCGATTTCCCGCTGGTAAGGGCCATTGGTCCCCTCTGGGGCCCGAGTGGCAACAAGCCTCCCCAAGGTCCCAGAGCTGTCCGCGCTCTTCCAGTGGAGGTCTGGTTTGCGCTTTCCCTCCTCGACCCTCTGTCCATAATTTTCGTGGCGTCAGCCTATGCTTGCGCCTCTCTCGTGCGGTTGTATTTTCCCCGGTTCTGTTGTTTTGTGCTTCCATGTGTTTGTTCTCCATTCGTTGCTTATGTGGGTTGGTTTCCGCATTCGAGGACATTTCTCAGGATTGTAGCTGTTTTGATCATTACTGTCCTTTGTATGGTCTCAGTTATCCCTTTAATTCCTATTTCTCCTAGTCTTTTCTCCATGTTTTTGGGGACTGTTCCTAGTGCTCCTATGATTATTGGTGTTATACTGACTTTCTTCATGTTCCATATTCCTTTCAATTCTCTGGCAAGTTCAGTATATTTGCTTCTTTTTTCCGTCTCTTTGGTCTTCACTCTGTGGTCTGCTGGAACGGCAAAGTCTACGATTTTGCAGGTTTTTTCTTTCTTGTTGATTATTATCATATCCGGTCTCCTTGCTGTTATGGGTTTGTCTGTTTGTACGTTCATATCCCATATGAGTTTGTGTTCTTCGTTTTCTAGTACAGTTTCTGGTTTGTGTTTGTACCGTTTTTTTGCATATTCGAAATTCAGTTGTTTGCACATTTCCCGGTGTACTTCTTTCCCCATGCTATCATGTCTGTTCTTGTATTCCTTTTGTGCTAGCTTGCTGCATTCACTTATTATATGATTTATCGTTTCGTCTCTTTGTCCACACAGTCGGCATTTGCTGTTTTCCTGGGTTTTATCTATCTTTGCTTTAATAAAGTTTGTCCTAATTGCGTTGTTCTGTGCGGCCGTCAGCAGAGATTCCGTTTCTCTGTTCAGGTGTCCTTTTCTTAGCCATGCCCAGCTGTTTTCATTGGCTTCATCGCTTGTGAGTCTTATGAAGCGTCCATGTAGTTGTTTTTCTTCCCACTTTTCCTTTCTTGTCTTTTTGTTTCTGGGTTCAGTACTTCCGGGGTTGTTTGTTGGGCTGGTGTCTCTTGCTGTGGTGATCA
>OY744522.1:174171862-174174362 GCA_963556195.1 Sepiola atlantica | reverse complement strand
TGTGGGTGTTTAGATGTTCTTTAATACGTTGGTGTAGAGGCCTAACGGTACTACCGATGTAGAATTTTTGGCACTTAGAGCATTGCAGGTTGTATACTGTATATGTGCGGAGGCAGAGGCCAGAGTTGGGGATGGGGCAACTAGCTAGAGAGCAGGGGTCTGGGGTGTAGTGGCTTTCTATATATATATATATATATATGCATGTATATATGTGTGTGTGTGTGTTTGTGTGTACGATACAAGTTTCAAATCTCGTATTTAAATTACGTACACTTTTGAAACGAACGAAGTTGACGTTAATTGAATTCCGTTTATTCAAAACTTAAGTTGAATTTGATTAAGATTAACCTCATTTTTATGCATTTTCAATTACTGCGTCATTTAAACCCCCTGTGAAATGTTTCAGATTTAATTTGGATTTTTTAGTTCTAGTGAAAGGACGGGAAGGGTGTTGGCTATCTGCAAGCTGCTTATAAGTCTGACTGCCGGGTAGACATGCCACCCGTACGGGTGCTTTATGCATAGCCTTCCCCAAATACGCAAACGTACGAGATTTCTGGGTATATTTTAATTATACAATATTCGGTTTCATGAGTTGACCACCCAAGCGACACCAGCTATTTATGAAACTTTTAAGATGCTTTTTAAACGATAAATTATCATTAAAAAATATACTTGAGTGTATTTTGCATTTATTTAAATGAGAGATTAACTAAATATGTTAATCTTTGTTTACTTGCCTCCCAACAAGAACAGAGTTAGACACAAGGTCTGTTTTTAATGTGGAGAAAATTCAGCTCCGCAAAAATGGAAACTCTGCATCGAGACAAAAAAAAAAAACAAGCCGCGCATGCGTGGCCCCCCTCTGTATGTGACTCGATGTGGCGAGTGTAAAATGCAATAAATTTGGGCAATTTGGGGCATTTTTTTACCCCCCCCCTTGACCCCCTGGGGGCGCGAACCAGAATTTTTCTGAGGTCAAAGATGCTCATTTTATATCCAGAACAATTGCCTCTACATCTTGGCCAAGTTTCAGAAAAATTGAATGGATGGATCAAACGTTATAGGGGGAAAAGTGTCATTTTTTTGCTTTTTTGGGGGCTTTTCACCCCCTGGGGCGCGAACCAGATTTTTTCCAAGGTCAGCGATACATATTTTCTATTAGGAACAATTGCCTCCACATTTTGGCCAAGTTTCAGAGAAATTGAATGGATGGATGAAAAGTTATGGGGTAAAAAATGTCATTTTTTGCCATTTCGGGGCCTTTTCAAAAATCGGAGAATGTCACTTTCTAATCCGACCAAAGTTACAACTTCATGCAAAATTTCAGAGAAATTCAATGGATGGTTGCGGAGAAATATCCGGACGGGCGGACGGACGGACGGACGGACGGACGGACATGCCTCAAAACATAAGTCCCCCGATTTTATAAATCGGGGGACCAAAAGTTGCCTTAGTCAAGAAATGTTTCTCCTTCACTGACCGATGAGAGAAAGGATTAAGTGTACTATCAGAACAGATACGACAATTTACTCTTAGCCAAAATGCCAAGCTTTCTTGCGAGTCTATATTTGTATGATCCTATTACAAGAAATTCTTTAAAAAGAAGACAGGCTTTCTACGCCATTAGAGGATTTATTGCTCATAGGTAAGCCTGATTTTTGTCTCTAATAATTGTAATAATTGTCGTAAAACTTGAACAAGTGGCCATTTGGCTAAGAGCAATGTGTAGTATCTGTTCCGATGAATACTACACCCCATAGACCGGTATTGTCTTGGCCTTCGGGTCTTGATTTCCACCGGTCTATGGGTTTATCCTGTGCAGTTCTAGGAGGTCCACCCTCCCAGGCTTTGCCTCCCTCTTTGGGGAGGAGTAAGTTTATTGCTTACTGCCTGAGGAGCCCTACCGGGGAATGCCGACGGGGCTGCCCAGGCATTTTTTGTAGGCCAGAGTTCTCACCTTCTCAGGCGCTGGCTTTGCAAATCCCACTTTCCCGACCTTGTGTCACATCTGTGGGAGGAAGATAAATAACTTGAAAGAGGTAAGGGAAGTAATATGGGGAGGGAAGAATAAAACTTTATTTTTAAGGTGTGTGCTTTTTGACGTTGATATTTTTTTTTTTACTTCTGGAGTAGATCTCCAGAGTCAAGCTCCTCCAAAAGATAGGGACAAAAATAAAAATTGCCTCATTCGCTTCACTGATTGAGGACAGCAAATATGACACAAATATGAGAGGTTAGACACAATATTCGGTGGATATTGAAAAGCCAGCACTTAAAAAAGTGCACTCCGACCTACAAAAATGCCTGAGCAGCCCCGTCGGCATTCTCCGGTAGGGGCGCTTCAAGCGATTAGCAATTAACTAACCCCTTCATAAATTACATTATTTTTTTGATACCAGATTTTCTACTGCATTTGTATACACATTTAATTTTCATTTTTAATAAGCAAAATTTATTATCTCTCTCTCTCTCTCTCTCTCTCTCTCTCTATATATAT
>OY744522.1:174149362-174169362 GCA_963556195.1 Sepiola atlantica | reverse complement strand
ATATATATATATATATATATATATATATATATATAAGATAATACAACAAAAGATATAAGAGGACACCTAATATCTTTAATTAGTGAAAATCCGGATAAAACTGAAGCTCAATATACTGGATAGAGCATTAATAGCACTGGATGAAGTGAAAGAATAAAATAAGATGCGAATCAAATTTTATTAGAATGCAATGTTCCAGCAAAGTACTTTAAAGTCCTTAACTCATGAGTTTTCAAAGAAAATCGTCTCCTCAGAGGACCATTACTGCAATGACATTACTGCATGTAATAAAATTAAACTTTGAAAATATATAAAAAAATATATATAGAAAATACATAAAAGTATATAAAACATCAAATATATCGGCCCAAAACATATTTTTTTGTTAAACTTATACAGTTCATCCAAGTCATAAAGCTTAAAACAGACCTTGGATACACTTTTCACTGTCATCTACTGCATCGATAGCAAACACATTTCCCGCCTGGGTAACGTTTTTGTTTTTGGACTACCATTCACCACCTGGATGGTTTTTTAATCAACCTCTTTGATATCTTTCTTGAAGCTGTTTTAAATAATACTGGAGACAAAACCTCTCATCATGTAACCACATATTCTTCCATCAGAGAGCTTAAAAAGTTAAAGCAGTGAAAGTACCTTCCAACCAGCAAATTAACAGCAAATGAAATAACAAATAAACTATTTTAAATATTCGCAATATAGTAGTGCACCAGGAAGAAAGAATAGATAAATAAATAAAAAGAAAATAAGGAAATTAAAATAAGAAAAAAATGAAGATTATTTATGCACTACTAATCATATTTATTTTATTTTAAAGCAAACAAAATAGAGCAGAGTTTAAATTAATGAAATGTTTAAATAATTAGTAGATCAAAAGTCTATAATAGAGTATATAAAAAAATTCCTACAAATAAAGATATAACTTTAAAATATAATTCTAATTATAAGAAAGAAATATACAATAATTCGAAAAAAGGTAAAATAATAATAAGTAAATGAAAGATGAATAAAACGTATGTATAAAACATACAAGAGTGGAACAAAAAATTCAAAGTAGAAAAAAATTCACAGTAGAAAAAATTATTTAAGTAAACGTAATTAGAAAAAACTAAAAATTAAATAATAAGAACACACTAATTATAAAAAGTAATAATCAAGAAAAAAATAATGAATAAAGAAATGGTAATTAGAAAAAATATGATAATTAGAAAAAAATAAATATAATTATATTTACATACACATGCATATATATATGAACATTTTTTTTAAAGCGCCTTGATATAGAAGACAACTTAATTATTGTTATATTTTACTCTATAAAAAAATGTATTTATCTATAAAAAAGACAGTTAAAAAATTAAAAATAAAAAATTATCAGAAAGCAATTGGAAGCAAAATAAAAAAAAACAAGTGGCCACTTATACATATATTATAAAAAAACGTATGTAGGAGTACATGTAAATGGCAAACCAATTATTAAGCAGTTATACGTCAATGATCATCCGGGAATTATGAGATCAATAAAGTCTTAGCTCAGAATATTGCTGTCATCTTAATGTGAAAACCATCGAATAACAGACTCCCATTAATCGAATCCAGGATAAATATTATTTAAATCACTTCAAACTCAGTTCCCGTGGATAAGATTTAAAGAGCCACCAATTTCAAATAAGCTTATTCGAAAGAATAACCTTCAAAAAAGAAAGGGAAGTAATTAAAAATGATTAAATATATTTTATTCCCTCATAATTGTATCACTTGTTTTTCTTGTTTCCCAGTTTTTTCCTGAAATTTGAGTGACAGTAAGTCTCTTGAATTTCCAGTACCCTCTGATTCCTTTAAGTCGACGTCTGGATGATGTTATTCTTCCTACATCTTTCCATACACTAAGAGATACCACAACCATTTTCTGTGGTGCCAACTGTTTTTTCGTGGGGTGGGGGGGAATCAGGTTAAATATTTATTATTTTGCGAAAACCAACAGGTACTCCTTTGTTTTTATTTAACATTTTCAAATTTACTTAACGGCTCAGATCCGGCGAATCACTATCTACCAGTGATTTATTCAGATCGAATTATTTTTTATAGCAAATTACTACTATCATTTCACTTTCAAAATTCTAGCGATTTACCAATTATTTCCAGGAATTGAAAAAATTTGAAAAACACAATTTAAAAAATTATTTTCTATAAGACCTTGAAATATTACTTTTCTATACAATGTACAAAGTCTGCATAATATCAAAATCGTATTTGTTGCAGTTTTTTGAGGATTGTTATACTCCTTGAACTGACCTCCCCCCCGACCTGAAATAGTAGACTTACATTAAATTAATTGCTAAGGTCGTTGGAAAAATGGTTGGATCATTCTACCGTTCCAGAAAATACGTCACTCCTGGCGCAATCTTTTACTTGTATGAGAGCCAGAATAGAGTACGTTTGTCACATCTGGTGAGGTGGCGCTCGGAGTACTTTTTCCTGCTTTAACAAAGTGTAAAACCGATTTCGCAATCTAGTGGTTAATGATTTCTTATCTTCGCTACAGCCTTTTACTCACAGAAGAGAAGATGCTATCGTTATTTTCAATGGTAGGTGCTCGACTGAGCTCTAAACTTTGATTCGATCCCGTAAAACATTCGCAGTAAAAACTCGTCTAGCAATATCCACCGTAAAAAAAATCCCTTATCCTCCGTGTACCTAAAACTAAACGGAAATTCTATGAACAAAGTATCTTCCCAGGAACTTTCCATCTGTGGAATACCATACCACGGGGTTGCTTCCTAGCTGACTACAACATGGTAGTTTTTAATTCCAATGTTAACCCTTAAATGCTTTATTTTAAAATTAGTTTGACATCGAATATACTGATAACTTATTAAGCGGGTGTGCTGATGCAACATCACACTAATACCTACTCACACTTGCCAATCGGATCGTTGCATATGTGAAACAAGTTGCAGTTTGACACATATTTGTTGACCATTATATTAAATAGGCATTTTGTTGCAATGGTCATATTTGAGACAAAAAGCATTTAAGAGTTAAATTCTTGTCGAGATGTCCACTTAAAAACTACTTTAAGCGATTGTTTTCAATCATAGCAAGATGTTTTTCATCGCCAACGAACAATTTAATTAGTCCCTATCCTCGAGTGGGTTTTGGGTCTTGATAAGCGGTAAATACTATTAAAAAGATAGAGAGTAGAGCAACTTTTAAAATAAAATATAATAACACAACCGTTTTCTGCTATTTTGAAAATTATAATAATTTTAAAAAAATTAAAATACCCCAAATGACCGTTTCTTAAAATGATTGCTTTATAAAGTGAAATATTTTGAAAATCGACAATCGTGCAATTTAAATGAAAAATTTATTTATTTAATTTTTTTTGTTGCAAGCTTTCGTTGTAGAACAACTTTGTCAGGCGAGACTGTCTTATAGTTTTTTTCTTTTTTTCTTCCTCATTTTGATGGTATTAACCCAGAGGGGTCGAATCACGATATGAGCAGAAAAAAACGTCAAGTTCTTAAAGACGTTAGGATAAGTATAATCCTGGCGATGCTATGCGCAGATTGGCGTTTTTTTTTAGTAAAGAAAATTGACAACATCTTTGAAGCACGCATTAGAATGTATTAAAGTGAAATATTTTGAAAATCAACAATCGTGCAATTTAAATGAAAAAATCATTTATTTAATTTTTTTTGCAAGCTTTCGTTGTAGAACAACTTTGTCAGGCAAGACTGTCTTTTAGGTTTTTTTTCTTTTCTTCCTCAATTTGATGGTATTATCCTAACGTCTTTAAGAACTTGAGGTCTCTTTCTGCTCATATTGTGATTCGACCACTCGGGGTTAATACCATCAAAATGAGGAAGAAAAGAAAAAAACTATAAGACAGTCTCGCCTGACGAAGTTATTTTAAAACGAAAGCTTGAAAAATTAAATAAATGAATTTTTCATTTAAATTGTACGATTGTTGATTTTCAAAATATTTCACTTTAATACGTTCTCATGCGCGCTTCAAAGATGTTGTCAATTTCCTTACAATAGCTTTATATTTTTGTAAAATGTCGTATTACAATAGGATTTCTTCTTTGTTCCATATTTAACTTTTTATGGAAATCGTACTTTCTTTCCAACTAAAACGTTTTACTGTTCCTAATTTTAATACATTTATTCACCACAATACCACACCCACCCACCCAATCTTCTCTTTAACTTTTTTCTGATGTTTGCGAGACGAAAGTTCGTTGGAGCGTCGTCTCATTTTCACATTCTTCTGCCGTCATCGGCTTTTGTTAACGGGCTTATTGACTCCAGTGGCCTTGACATTGACTCCCCGGTGGTGCGGGAGACTCGGGGTGGGTGGGAATTGTACGGATGAGGGGTGCGAAGGGTATCCTTTCTGCTGGGCCCTGTCCAGGTTTGCAGCGCATACAGCAGGTCACAACACTTTTTACAGCGAGCTCTAGGTAATTCGAGAGGCGACAACCGTTACAAACAAAAGAATATCACGTCGGCTTTTCGGGGGCAATTATTAAGTGCGGGCCTCGGTTGCAAAGAACAAAGCTCTAGCGAGAGAGAAAGTCCGAGGGTGGACAGGCGTAGATCAATCGGTAGGGGCCGGCTGAGCAGCAAGTCACATGATTCAACCCGCTAAACGTATTGATATATTCGGACTGATTTGCGTTTTATGACCGTTACCGGTTGGAACAGAGTATTGGAATGGTGGTCGCAACTAGTTCGAAAAGATTAAAACGCTTTACAGAAAGAAGGGTGTATGAGGGCAAGAAACAGTTCATGGAAGAACAGTAAAACATTGTCAATGGTTCACACAAACACACACACACACACACACACACATATATATATATATATATATATATATATATATATATATATATTATAAATATATACTAATTATTTATTACCTACAGACATCGATGTTTCATGCTTACGCAATCTTCAGTGCAGGAAGCTAATTCCCAACGGTCGGCGGGCGCGAACTCCGATCACAAATCGCAACTGATTCGCAGTCAAATTAGCTTGGAAGTTAGAAGGAATTTAACTTCGTAAATGCCGAGTCGGCGGGTATTTACAGCAAACAGCGAAGAGTGATCAACAGCAATAAACTGTGTTGGGTCTCGCAATGAAACTAGTAGTACTGCATGTTATTAAATTCACCCAGAATACTTAGTAAAGGAGGCTGTATAATGATATTTTATAAATAAATATTAATTATTTATTACCTACAGACATCGATGTTTCATGCTTACGCAATCTTCAGTGCAGGAAGCTAATTCACGACGGTCGTCACTGATTCGCAGTCAAGAGCCTTTCCCGTTGGCCACCACAAATTAGCTTGGAGTTTAGGAGGAGGAATTTAACTTTGTAAATACCAAGTCGGTGAGTATTTTCAGCAAGCAGCGCAGAGTGATCAACAACAACAAACCGTGTTGGATCTCGCAAATAAACAAATCCCAAAAGAAAAAAATTTATTTTATTTCACGAAAAAATTTTCAAAACAGACCATTTTAGTGCAATTATTTTACGAAGTCGTATCGGTCACAGAAGACCAACCTACATTAGTAGGCCAATATTGGATCTGTCTTCCTGGAGCTCTTCAGAAAGTACAAGTTCTCAGTTTAAGAAAGTATACTCTGTAACGTGACATGAAAGATAAACGTCCAAATATCAAGCTCGAACTCACATTGCTCCATAGAGAGAGAGAGAGAGAGAGAGAGAGAGAGAGGGAGAGAGAGAGAGGGGGGAGAGAGCGAGTGAGAGCGAGTGAGAGAGAAATAGAGATAGATAGAGCGATACTTAATTTTACTTCAGTGTAAAGTCTCAGAAAACAAGGGGTCCCTTGCTAATCTCAATATAACACTTGAATTCTATATGAGATAAATAGATATCTGAGTTTCCCACTGAACTCCTATAACTCTCTAACGTTGAGTTTGTAAAATACATAAATGTTCCTCTCCGCAATTGACCAGTTAACTACTATAGTATATCTTTCTTTTGGTCTGACCGGATTCCAGGACCCGAATTCACCTAGTTTGGTGGAGTATCCAGCTAAGTGCTGTTACTTGAGGTAACATCACTCAGACAAGGTGCCACATTCCTCGTATTAGCCAGTGTATAAACGTGTCGAGAGGATCTTTTTAGGGCTTTGAATACTATGTTATTTTAAATATTTCGTCAGGGTCTACTTGTAGGACTAAACATTTACATGTCAAATTGTCCTGACAAACACTTGTACAGAGAGACTGAAGACACTCGATGATGTTGTCTAGTAGGTAAGTTTTCTTCGGGGAGGATAGTTTCTTGAATCTTACTAGCTAGGATCTCATTAGATGTTTTGCTCCACTTTTCAAACTTTGAGTAGTGGTAGCAAAACAATAGCACCTTCTTTTGTGCAACAGTCCATAGTTGGGCTTTTAAGCCTCTTATATTTCTTCTTTGTTGCTGCACTTATGTTTCAAGGCCTGATGGCTGACCCTGGTTGGCCTCTGTCATGGCTGAAGCATCATTTCCAGAGGCAGGAAGGTTCACATCATTGCTTACATCTTCCCGTCCGGTGCATGAGCGGTTTGATGGGCCCTTTTTATCCTGGGTGCCGGCTTTCAAGTATTTATTTTTTATTTTAGTCATATTTTTTATCATTCATTTCCTCATTATCAACGGCTTCTAATTCATTATTCAAACCTGCCCTCTATTAATAGAGGGGTGCCCTCGTCCGCAAGTTGGGAGACGTGCTGGATGGCTTGAGGAGACAGCACACCATTTTAAAAAAATATTTGGTCAGGGTTTACTTCAAGTAAAAAATATCCACATGTCAGAGTCTCTGACAAACCTCTGTACAGAGAGACCGAAGATACCCGAGGGTGGTGTCTAGTAGGCATGCGCATATGTGTACTAAAATTAAACAGTTACTGTATATTTTTCAGATCGATTCTTAAGGGAATCAAATTCCAGAGCAGAATAAAAGATAACATTCAAACCATTAAATAGTTATTTCAAAATTTGTAAAAGAACTATAAATAAATAAATATATGAGAGATCAGAGTTATATCATAATGTGATTTAATGCCAGATTCGAATTAAAAAAATGGAGAATTAAAAACATATTTGGACAGATTCTTAGAAGTAAAACAAATACCCCTGTCACCAAACCACACCATCACAGCGAAACTTCATGCAACATGTCTTCAAATTTCCATGAAAACAACTCCAAAAACAATGGCGAAATGGAATTAGCACACTTCAGAAAATATTTCATATCACAGAAAACTTACATTCGAATGTTCAGAAAAATATCATTTGCACATCGAACGACTCATTGGATAGACTTTTAAAAGTCAATACAAGATCTAGTTAGGATAACTAAGAAAATATATCAAAATAAACTCTTATATTTGGCATCTAACAACTTATATTTTATTCCATTCGGTAGAGTTTTGAAATCGGAAGAATTCAAAACGTGAAATATGTATTTAAAAGAAGGAACTGGGAGTATATGTTATACGACATCTTAAAAATAACAAAAACACTATTCTCATAGAAAAATTGAAGTTAGGAATTAAGAAGAGAATTGAAAAAAAGAGAATTTACGAGAATGTTTTTTTTTTCTTGACATTGAAATGACATTTTTTCTTCTTCTGATTAATATCTCTTCATGGTTTTTAACGGTAGAATTATTTAAGAGGGTATAGGCAGAATTTGTTTTTTTTTGTTTTTGGTTCTGAATTTTTTTGATCTCGGAAGAACTATTTTTTAGGAAAAGAATAATTAAGGAAGAAGAATATATTTAATAATATTCTTTGAAATAGTCGTCTTCTTTTGATTAGAAGATTTAGTTTTTGTGTGGATTTAATAACAACAACTGAACAGTCTTTTGACTTATGAACCAGAAAGAGGTTCCATTAAATACGGAAGAAACAGCTGTTTGAGCAAATGTTTTAAACGAAATAATCTGATAATATATATATATATATATATATATATATATATATATATATAAAGAGTTCGAACGCAAAACGCGATAAATCCAATTCGTTTAAATTGAGACCTTAAAGAATAAAAACACGAATATATTAAATGTAGACTTCGAATTAAAGCTGACTTTAATTGAAATCGAAAATAAAATTATTTCTGTATCATATTATGTAACACATAGTGTTGGGGGGGGGGGGGTTGTCGAGTGTTAAAATGCAACACTTTTTGTAGGGACAGTTTCATGATTTTGAAAATGGCGTTTATCGTGTTTTGCACTCGAATACTTCATATATATATATATACATATATATATATATATATATATATATATATATATAGTAAATGTATTGTATTAGTTTATGTAGATGTAAGTCCGTTGAAACTCAACTGTTTATAAAAAGTGCTCAATAACAAGTAGAGCTGTTCTTAAGTATAAACAAATTTAAAAATTATACCATATATATATATATATATATATATATATATATATATATATATATATATATATATATATATATATATATATATATGGTACCTTTATAGCTGACGCACCATCTTTCCGTCACTTCGCGTCGTCAACGTTCGGGTAGGTCTCGGAAGCGACCGAGAGTTGACGAAACTATTAACCAAGAAACATTTTTTCGTTAAAATGAAAAAGAAGAATTTGCTTAAAAACAGTTATGGCGGTGTTTAAGTTTACAAAAAAACAAAATTGACAAAGAATGTAAAAAAAATGAAAAAAAAGGAAAACACGATAACGTTTGCTTAACAAATCAAACTAAATAATCATTTACAACTTTTCAGTGCACAAACAAAATTACATTTTATTTAAAAACATTTCATTAACAATGGTTCCTTTGACAAAAACAACAAAAATAACTATCTAATTACTAACAGTATATTTAGCTATGATTTGTTCGTACGTTAAATATACATATATATATATATATATATATATAAATATATATATATATATATATATATATATATATATATATATATATATATATATATATATATATATATATATATATATGTTCGTTAGATTTTTGTCGTCTGAATTTATCGGCTGCCAGTCTTCAATTTAGCGTTTTGCAGTTTTCGCTTCGTCAGCTATAAAAGTACCTTATATATATATATATATATATATATATATATATATATATATATATATATATATATTTGTATATATATATGTTTATATACATGTATATATATATGTGTATATATGTATATATATGTATATATATATGCATATATATGTATATATATGTATATATACATATATGTATATATATATATGTATATATATACATATATATACATATATATGCATATATATACATATATACACATGTATATACATATATATACATATATACACACATATATATATACATGTATATACACATATATATATACAAATATATATATATATACAAATATATATATATATATATATACATATATATACATATATATACATATATATACATCGCTATATATACATATTTATATATTCATATATACATATATATATATTTATACATATATATACATATATATACACATATATATACATATATATACACACATATATATACACATATGTATATACATACATATACATATATATATACATATACATATATATATATATATATATATATATATATATATATATACATTGATGATTCCAACTCAAGTGGATGAAACATATATGCATATATATACACATATATATACATATATATATATATACATATATATATACATATACATATATGTACATTTACATTTAGACCCTTTAATACTGAGCCTGGCGCTTAAAAAATGATAAAATTAGACTGTCAAATGTTAATGCGTAATGTTAAGTTCCAGCCAACTTGTTGTTGAACACTTTTGCTGACAGCTTTCTATATGTTTATCCTTACATGAATAGATCTTTATTCTCTCCGTTCAACGTGGTTGCTTTAGTGACGGCATCGCTCTAAGCGCTCAGACCAAAGTTAAAATGTTAACTTAGATCTTAGGGTTTCGAATCGTGTAATCACCTTCCACGCTGGTGTTACTTGGTACAAAGGATGAAACACATGTGTCTGTAGATAAGAATCCTATAACATTTATCGTAATATATATATATATATATATATATATATATATATATATATATATATATATATATATATATATATATATATATAAGATGTAAGAATAGTAAACACCTACAAAGTTACATTATTTACAAGTTTTATAAATTCAAATACAACATAAAAATATTATAAAATATAGAAAAGTTATTTAATTATATGTTTTTCAATAAGAACAAGTCCATATATTGAACTTTATATATATATATATATTGAATTTTGACTGTTTACTCATTTTCTGGACTACAATATATATATATATATATTATATATATATATATATATATATATATATATATATATATTACCATTTCATGTATCCACATAAAATTTTATAAGGAGATATAGTTTTTTATGTATCGATTTTCAGTATTTACTTCAACAGTGCTCAATACTTAAGTAGAGCTAGGTAGTAAGGCATTTTAGCCTGAAGATTGCCCCGGGGATGAAATCCGGGAGCCTCAGTGTAGCTTAATTGACATAAATATATTTTCATAGCTTTATATATATATATATATATATATATATATATATATATATATATATATATATATATATATATATATATATATATATATATATATATATATTACGTACATAAAAGTAAGCCATGCACCTGTGTTTCTGGCCCTGTCTAGAAATATGTACGATTTTTATCATCTAAATATTTAATGTATTTCATGTAAGTATTTTTATTGGTGATTGTAGCGTTCGTTATTATTTTGCTTACTATTATTTCGATTGTCTCACTTCCTAAGTGATTAAGAGGCAGAAAAATGCATTATTAATCGCCCTTAACTTTATAAGACGTATTTTTCGTTGATATATATTTTTTTATTAATTTTATACGTACATAAAAGTAAACCATATGCTCGTGTTTCTGGCCTGCAGCCTTCATCAGCATGGCTAACTTAAACAAGGATCGAATCTTCGATATTGATGTCTAAAGTCCAGCGTCTTTACCACTGGGCCAAGATGCCCTGTCTAGAAATATGAACGATTTTTATCATCTAAATATTTAATGTATTTTTATGAAATAACAAATAAAAAATAATTACATGAAAATACATTAAATATTTATAAAAATCTAATTTATTTTTTAAAGACTTGAACATCGAAACACAATTCAATGCCTTAATCGTTGGCGAACATGCATGTTCTTTTTTTTTCGCGCTTGACATCTATAAAAAGGAAATACGTTTGAAAAAAGAAACAAGTTAACAATGACTTCTAAGTGAATGAATACTCCTTTGAAAGTAGCCGTGTTCTTGGCAGGGGAATAAAGTCACAATAGCAGAAACATGTTTACAATTATTTCCAAGTGAATGGATAATCTTATGATCTTGAGTCTGCTCGCTCTGAGAACTTGCTAAAAACAGATGGACGCATGTGCATCAGCGCCTTCGGCAATTCCGGTCCTTATTGATAGTGGTTCTTACTAACCACTATCAATGACGTCTCAAGAAAAACTCAACTCAGTTTACTGGCCTGGGTTATTACGACGGTCGTGTTCCAGCACGTTAAAAGTATACAAATAATTAAATTCTGCTACGGTTAGTAATTTTTTAACGATTTGGAGATTTTTAAATGTTCTGTACTTTTACCTAAATAAACTCTAAGAAGGTTTTAAAATATTAAATTGTAGTTTTTTTTAAGCACAAAAATCCAAGATAAATATTTCATATCAACACTCGAATACCAAGATTAGGCATTAATCACTGATGTGTATGTAGAAACATTCTCTCTGTTTTGTTTGTTTGTTTGTTTGTTTGAAGAAAACGCTGAAGATTCCATGCGTCTCGAAGACTAATTAACGTTTGATCTTTGAAGGAATTGTCGGTTAATGCCGAAATGTAAGGTAAGCGACAGGAACGAACATCGTTTGATCATGCCAATTTGGAAACGAGGCTAACATCAATCAACTTCCGGTGAGTATTTTTTTTTTTAAACATCGATGACGTTTAAAGGAGCTGAAACAAAAACGCTGAGCCGGCAGACACGCAACCAGTCGGAAGCGGTCAACCGATTCAACGAACAAAACACAAATGTTATCATACACATACACACAGCGCTATAAATATATATATATATATATATATATATATATATATATATATATATATATATATATATATATATATATATATGAGTAGAATACCCGTCCCACGAGGGTTAAAGCCATAAATATAGCACTAGTTTTAAATTTTAATGTGTTGTCTTTCTTTGAGATGTATGGTACGATTTCAGTGCCCCCCTAAATGATAAAGTTTGCAAGAAATAAATAATGTGGCCACGTTACTCACCCCATTGCCTTGAATACATATTCCATAATACATTATGATAAGTTTTATAGTTAAGGATTTTACCAAGCACGTAGTATTATTTACGTCCAAGCGTTAACATGCGTTAGTTAATATAACTCAAAATTTGATGTAAAGAAAACATTTTCTGTATATAATAGTATGTATCTGTACATAACATATTTTTAAATTATGGGGGCAAATTTGGGTCGGTTAACCCTCTAAGTAGTTAAGTGAAAACATATTATGCCTATATTACTCACCGGGTTGTCGGGAATCTATATTCTAAAATTCATAATGATCGGTTCATAAAAAAACGTTATATATATGCACTTACTAAATGTTAACATTTACAACAAACAATGTACCCATGTTACTCACCGGGTTGCCTATAAAATATACTCAAAAATTCATAATGACCCGTTCATTAGTTTAGAAAATTAAACTGTACAAACACACACACACACACACACATATATATATATATATATATATATATATATATATATGTGTGTGTGTGTGTGTGTGTGTATAGTAAGTTATGAAAATATACTTATGGCAATTATTTTCATGACTTACTACCTAGGTCTACTCACGTATCGAGCACTGTTGAAGTAAATACGGAAAATTGATATATAAAAAATTATATCTCCTTATAACATTTAATGTGGATACATGAAATAATTATATATATATATATATATATATATATATATATATATATATATATATATATATATATATATATATATATATATATATATATCAAAGGAAATTGTAGTTTGCTTGAAGCATAGCTGGAAATATAAGTGTAAGTTTGAAATCCGAGGCAGGAGCAATGTGAAATAGATACCGGAAGGTTGAACAGATGAACAAAAATAAATGAGAAGAGAACATAAGAATGGAATCTCAAATCAATGTATTAATATTTCACGTAAAACAGATTAAATACAAGAACAGTAAATAAGAATTTAAAAAATAAAAATAAAAAATAAAAATTTAAAATTTAAAAAAAAAAGTGGTTACTGTCAGGCAATTAAAAGTTCCGGAATAAGGTAAACTTACATTTTCGAGAGCGTTCCTCTCATTATCAAAAGACCAAAAAAATATGACCGAGTGGTCGAAAAAACAAGGTGGACTGGCAAAATCATAAGCGCACAAGAAAAAATGATAAATAGAAACTCAGAATGAATACATAAATAAACGTTCAATTTACAAATTCGTGTTGAGTTGATTTGACAATTTAGTAAGTAAATCCAATTTTAGTTTTTGCTTTTCTTGTGTGTTGGAATAGTCCGTAGGTAATTTTCGGGAACCATTCCCTTCTTCAAGCCTTATATGAAGTGTGAATAGACAAATACCCCCACATATGACCTTGACAGGCGACCCCTGGAAGCCGGTTTGCGAAATATTAATAATATTAATTTTAGTTCGCCGTTTCCAAGAACTTTGTTCACACTTAATAGAAGGCTTGAAGAAGGGAATCATTCCCGAAATTTTTTTACCAAATATCCCAATACACAAGAAAAACAAAAACTGAAATTGGGATTTACTTGGCTTCTAAAATTGTCCAATCCTCATCAACGTAAATACACTCGACCAACACTAGATTCAGCTAAATTCCATCCATTCCCTATGGAGCTCTTTAGGTGCCGGAGAGCCTTCTACTCCAATACCTTCTTTTCTCGAGCTGCCAACCTTTGGAACTCCCTTCCTTGTTCCCTGTTTCCCCGACTGTACCGATATGCAGAAATTTAAAACTAATTAGAAGAAACATCTAGCTGCACAGCTCCATATTTAGGATGACCTCCTAAACTTTCACCCTAATTCTCAGTAGCCCCTTACGTCTACATTGACAGCTTGCCTTATTTGGGATGAACTCAGTTAAAAACATAAATAAACTAGGCACGAAATTGTAAGTGCACGTTTATTTGTTTATTCCTTTTCAGTTTTTACTTATTATTATTTTTTCTCCCACTTATTATTTTCTGTATAAATATACGTATACACATGAAGATAACGTGAACACAATACTCTAATATATATATATATATATATATATATATGACTATTCACTATGATATGACTATTCACTACTGGTTATGCGATTCGAAACCCTGGATTCCGAGTATTTTACAACTCGGATCCCGACATCTAAAACCACTGAACCAACGCTGAATAGCGAATTAACAGTGATAATTTTAACACTTTATCCGGCGGCTTGACGTCATAAGAGCGTTCAACTTAATGAAAGGAACAATGCATTTATAGCTAGCGACGTCATGCTGTGTAAATACTACACTTACAGTGCCCATCTTGACGGGGTTTCTACGAGCTACAAATAATAAATATTTGTTTTATTTATTATCTATGTACGTATACGTTTCGTCCTTTATAATCGGGACTCATCAGCATAGAGATATGACTATTCACTACTTGTCATGCGATTCATGATATATATATATATATATATATATATATATATATATATATATATATATATATATATATATGTATATATATATATATATATATATATATATATATGAAATTAAAAATAGAAAAACGGAAGACCTTTTCGCTCAACGTTTCGCCCAAATTTCACGTGGGCTTTGTCAAGAGCGGACGAAGAATACAAAAATGACAAAAGGTCTTTTGTCATTTTTGTATTCTTCGTCCGCTCTTGACAAAGTCCACGTGAAATTTGGGCGAAACGTTGAGCGAAAAGGTCTTCCGCTTTTCCATTTTTAATTTCATACCGTCGGATTATTTTTATCCTTTCATATACTCATATATATATATATATAGTAAGTTGTGAAAATATAGATGGGAGATCTTATCTAAAAATAGAAAAAAATGTGAGGTTTAATCTAAATATGGGAATAGTATATGAGGATTATTATTAAAGTAGAAAAAAATGTGAGTACGTATTTAAAAGTGGGAACCATGTAAGAATAAATAAATATAAGAACCAAAATAATTAACGAATAAGTTGGATGTAAAATGAGAAAGAAGTGTCGTCAAATGTAAAAATGAAAGAAAACGATGTTAGGTCGAATCAAAAATGGGACAAAAAGTTGTGAGGTCGAACTTACAAATGGAAAAAATATATGAGGTCGAACCTAAAAATGAAAAAAATATGTGAAGTCGAACTTACAAATGGAAAAAATATATGAGGTCGAACCTAAAAATGAAAAAAATATATGGGAGGTCGAATATTAACAAAGGGATAAGGTGTGAAGCCGAATTTAGAAATGGGAAGAATCAATTGAGGTCGAATCGAAAATGGGAAAAATAATTTGAGGTTGAATTAAAAAATGAGAAGAAAATGTGAAATCGAATAGGAAGAAACGTCAAGTCGAATCTAAAAATAGAAACCGATGTGAGGTCAAATCTAAAAATGGGAAAAATGACACGGGGTCGAATCTAAAAATAGGAAAAAGATGTGAGGTCGAATCTCAAAATGGGAAAATAATGTGAGGTTGAATCGAAAAATGGGAAGAAAAGATGTTGAGTTGAATCTAAAAGTGAAAACCACAAGATGTGATGTCAGATCTAAAAATAGGGAAACAGATGAGAACTCGAATCTAAAAATAGGAAACATGATGTGAGGTCAAATGTAAAAATAGGAAAATGATGTGAGGTCGAATCGAAGAATGGGGAAAATGATGGGAAATCGAATTCGAATATAAAATGGGAAAAATTATGTGAGGTCGAATCTAAAAATGGGGGAAAAGATGTGTGCTTTAATTTAAAATTGGAAACAGGTTGTGAAATCGAATCTAAAAATGAGGAAAATAATGTGAGGTCGAATCGAAGAATAGGAAAAATGATGTGAAGTTGAATCTAAAAATGGGAAAATTATGTGAAGTTGCATCTAAAAATGGGAAAATGATGTGAAGTTGAATATAAAATTGGGAAAAATAATGTGAGGTCGAATCTAAAAAGTGGAAAATTATGTGAATTAAATTTAAAAAAATGGAAAAATGATGTTAAGTCGAAACCTAAAAATGAGAAAAATGATGTTAAGTCGAATCTAAAAATGAGAAAAATGATGTGAGGTCGAATCTAAAAATGGATAAATGATGTTAAGTCGAATCTAAAAATGGGAAAATGATGTGAGGTCGAATCTAAAAAAGGAAAAATGATGTTAAGTCGAATCTAAAAATGAGAAAAATTATGTGAGGTCGAATCTAAAAATGGAAAAATGATATTAAGTCGAATTTAAAAATGAGAAAAATGATGTGAGGTCGAATGTAAAAATAGGAAAATGATGTGAGGTCGAATCTAAAAATGAGAAAATTATGTGAAGTTGAATATAAAAATGGAAAAATGATGTTAAGTCGAATCTAAAAATGAGAAAAATTATGTGAGGTTGAATCTAAAAATGGGAGAATGATGTGAAGTTAGATATAAAACTGGAAAAATGATGTTAAGTCGAATCTAAAAATGAGAAAAATAATGTGAGGTCGAATCTAAAAATGAGAAAAATAATGTTAAGTCAGATCTAAAAATTAGAAAAATGATGTAGGGTCGAATCTAAAAATAGGAAAATGATGTGAAGTTGAATATAAAAATTGAAAAATGATCTTAAGTCGAATCTAAAAATGAGAAAAATGATGTGAGGTCGAATCTAAAAATAGGAAAATGATGTGAGGTCGAATCTAAAAATGGGAAAATGATGTAGGGTTGAACCTATGAAGTGGAAAATGATGTTAAATCGAATCTAAAAATGGGAAAAATGATGTGAGGTCGAATCTAAAAATGGGAAAATTATGTGAAGTTGAATATGAAAATGGAAAAATGATGTTAAGTTGAATCTAAAAATGGGAAAAATGATGTGAGGTCGAATCTAAAAATGGGAAAATGACGTGAGGTTGAATCTAAAAATGAGAAAATGATGTGAGGTCGAATCTAAAAATGGAAAAATGATGTTAAGTCGAATCTAAAAATGGGAAAAATGATGTGAAGTTGAATATAAAAATGGGAAAAATTATGTGAGGTCGAATCTAAAAATGGAAAAATGATGTGAGGTCGAATCTAAAAATGGGAAAATGATGTGAGGTCGAATCTAAAAATGGGGAAATGATGTCAGGTCGAATCTAAAAATGGGAAAATGATGTGAGGTCGAATCTAAAAATAGGGAAAATGATGTGAGGTCGAATCTAAAAATGGGGGGGGGGAGATGTGTGCTTGAATCTAAAAATGGAAAAAAAGTATCCCAATTCATCTATTTTCTGATAATGGTTTTGATTGAATAGAAATCAAACGCCGAATACATTTTCATCGGTTTTCTTATTTTTCCACTTATATCACATGGTCCCATAGTTAATGTTCTTATTTTAAATAAAAAGAGAATATTACGTGGTAATTGTTTTATTTTACTAGTAGGGCTTCCTGGCGTTTCCTGATTTCCAAGAACAGAGTTAAAACTCACTTTGCTACATTTTTCTTTTAAAACCTCTCTTTCTCTCATACATACAGATAAAACACGATTTATTTTATATAATTAAAAAAAAAACATTATTATTGATTCCAATAACATCAATAATATATTTCTAATGATTCCCCAACTTCATCGCGCATTTAGTGTAAAAACTCCTTCGTAAATAAACTTGAAATAATAATAAACTCAACTTTCGCGCTCACCTTTTCAAACCGTGAAACAATGGCGGATTATATTTCCGCGAAAGACGCTCCTCGAGTTTGTCTTGCATAGATTTATGACCGGATCGATTCGTGTTTGCACTTAACAACCCGTGTGTGGCGAATTAGGCGGGAAGGAGCCAGAAGGAGGAACCGTAAGTACAGCGACATATCATGGCTGGGTAACAATAGCAGCCGACTCTTTGAAGACACAGCCAACGAAAGACAATCGAAAGCGAAGGCGACAAAAGAGGGAGTGTGTGAGCTCACCTGTCTGTGTGACATTTGTGGCGGAAAGATACATTGATATACATTCGTTTAATGCCTCGGAGCGGAGTGATATATCCGTCATCGGAGACGATCAGAAAAGTAGCGCGATTCAAGAAAAGAAGATGTCGCCTGTTATCAGACGTTTTCAGTTTTCAACTTCCGAATTTAGCGTTTGTGAAAAGTTTAAAGTGAAGCCATACAAATATTTCTTTTTTGTTTTTCTTTTAGTTGAGGTTTCGTGCGTCTGTCTGTCATGCATCATTTTTGATACAATTTTAATTGTTAAACGCGTAGATTAATGAATTGCTGCCATATCTGGGCTGGTGCACCAACCACTTGTCTCTCCCTCTTGGACAGGGTGCAATAAACACCTGTTTGCCCTAATAAGTCCCGCCCTCTCTACCAAGCAACAGCCTCAAACGTATCGCCGCAGTGTTTCATCCATGTGCTTATGTTGCAAGTACTTCCACGGACTGTGCTCCGGTGAACGTAGTGCACTTGTACACATTTAACGTAAATACCGCCGACCAACCCGTCTAGCATTAAAATCTTACCGCTTCACAGTAGATGTCCCTAGATTATGAAACAATATCTACTCTAAAGCTTCTTTACTCGGACCGCTTGCCTTTGGAATTACCTCCCTGCTTCGTGTTTCTCGGACCGTCTCAAAATGTAGAAATTTAAATATAATATCGACAAACATCTCGCCCAATTCCCCGTCCAGGTTGTCTATTATAAATCTGGCCCTTATCACAGTCACCCTTTACGCTTCTTTGGCAATATGCATTGTTTAGGACAAATAAAAGTAAAAAATAAATTTTAAAAATTACTAAAGGCGGAATGAAAGTAATTCGTTAAGTAGAAGCGTCCACGTTGGTTGGTTCGCACGTACGTCTGTCATGTTTATTTTAATCGCTAAACGCACATAATTTTATTTAGATGCGTCCAAACATCTCTATAAGAGCCAGGTCTGTTCCCTGGATCAGTTCTTAAGTCAGTCTGTCAGTTTTAAATAACGTATTCATCTCCAAACGTTATTTAAAAGTTAAGTGTGACAGATTGACGTATTAATCGCGAAACCGGTAGTTGACAGTGTTGGAATCGATAACGAAATGGACTAACGGCCTGGATATGTCATGTTCGAATCGAGTCAGTTCGATAACACCACTTTCTCTATGTATGTTGGCATCCTTCACGTAGTCCCTCCTGTAAATATCTGACTCTAGAAAGAAATCGGGGAAACCGATACAAACAACAGAATCGAACCGTAACATGCTGATCGATATAGACTTACTTGATGGGCAATTGGCTAAGAAAGCTGACCATTTCAACCAACATAAATAAACATGAGGGAATTTTCAAATATTTTATAATGATTAAACACTCTTTTACACACTGACGGAACAATGGCTTTTGAAATGGATTTACTTTATTGTTAATTTATCGACAAATTATCTACTATTTGGCACCTTTAGTGTTTCTTGTAGACTGTTATACATTATACAATAGTGAAATAGATAACGACGCGAACTGTGACCCCAGATTCGCCGGGTTCGAATCCTCTAGGTTCCATAGCATCACTTTCATTACGTATGTTGGCAACATTCACGTGGTTTCT
>OY744522.1:174066862-174144362 GCA_963556195.1 Sepiola atlantica | reverse complement strand
GAAAACAGGTTTATCTTTTAGTTGTTCATATTGTATATACATTTCAAAGTGAAATGGAACAGGTAATATTTATTTATTATAAATATCATATTAACGAATTTTATCCTCTGACGAGAAGAGTTTTATCTTTGAAAAACCATGGTTTACGGATTAGTGTAACTCCTTGCATCTGAACTTTCGATGTAATAACATGTTTTATCTTCATCTTTCCCTCTTTATATATATATATATATATATATATATATATATATATATATATATATATAGTGTGTGTGTGTGAGAGAGAGAGAGAGAGAGAGAGAGAGAGAGAAAGAGAGAGACTATCATGACATCGGCTCACATTTCGTTTCTTTAACCCTGCGGTTTCAGTTTCCAGTGTTTCCTTGAAACCGATGGTACTAATGGATGATCAAAATAATGTATAGCATCAATTGAATAAAAATTATATTCTATTCCACAAGTAATTGAGCACTCTTGTTATTACTTCTTTAAAACTGAATTACACAGCATAATATATATATATATATATATATATATATATATGTGTGTGTGTGTGTGTGTGTGTGTGTATGTTTGTCTATGTCTCTGTGTCTCTGTGTCTGTGTGTGTGCGTGTATGTGTGCGCGTGTGTGTGTGTGCCTATCGATGGATGTTTGTTCCTACGTATTGCTTGAACAGTGATTTACAATTGAGTCATTCAGTCAGACAGCTACGCTAATCAATTTTGTCCCACTTTTTTTGTTTTCTTTTATCTTTATTAAACACTGTCCCGCCATCTTGTATGAGCCTCGTTCTGGCATGATCTGATTTATGTAGCTTACGATTCTCTGCCTCGCAGACCATTATTCTACGTGTACGTTCGTACGTGTGTGTATGTGTGCATACATGCGTATTCATGTGTATCTGCGTGTACGTATGTATGTATGTATGTATACATGTGTATACCTGCATATTGGTTTATGTACGTATACGAATTGTAACCGTGCGTATGTGTACGTGATTCTGTATACGTGTACGCGTGTGTATGCAGATGTATGCATAAGTATATGTGTGTATGTATATGTGGCTAACGTATATGTGTGCGTATGTATGTGTACGCGAGTTTACGTGTTTATATGCGTACATGTGTCGATACGTGTTTGTACGTGTATTTGTATACATATGTGTATGTGTATGTAATTACGGAGGTGTAGACGTGTCTGTCAGTTTACGTGAATATACGTGGACACGTGTACGCATGTTAATGAGTATATAAGTGTGTACGTATATGCATGTGTGAATATGTGTCTACGTTCATATATTTAGTGTGAGTCTGCGTGTATATGTGTGTGTATATAAGGGTTGGTATGGATGCGTGTACGCTTGCGTGTGCGTGGCGAGAGAAAATTAGTCCACTGATGGGTGACGAAGTAGCCATGCGATCAGCCGTGCATCGAAGCTTAGTTTTTGTTATTGGCAAAAAACAAAACCAAACGCAATATAAAATAAACTAAAATTTTCGAGTCGTTTTTTCTTCTTTGTCGCTCTGATTGTTTCTAGCAGAGGAAAATTGCAAATCGACTTTTAAGAAATAAATCTAATGCAATTACTCGAAAATGAATTTAAACAACGACTACCATCATCATCATCATCATCATCATCATGGTTATAAATATTAGCTATATATATACACCTATGTTTTTAATATTGAAAATTTTTTTCAATCAGTATAGAGTATGTTATGTATTAAGCTGCCTTTTTACCGATGTTATTGTTTGCTTATTTAGTCCGCGGGGCTGGAAATAAACAATGAACACAACAAAGTGAAACTATGCACGAGAAAAACAAACTGTGAAAACGAGTACGTTCAAAAAATACCACAAAGTGAAAACTGTACGAGTCTCATTTTTTACTTTGTTATATTCTTTGCTTATTTCCATCCCGCTGACTAAATAATCGCTTATTTAGTAATATTATCTGCGCAGACAATAGCATGAAAAAGAAAAGCAGCTTAATCATATCATACTCCATACCTCCATCTAACTAATGTATATGTGTACACACTCCATCAAAAATGACGAGAAGAATTATGCTTCGCTAGTGTTCGTGCGAGTATTAACATTCATATAAAATAGCGTTTCAATCGGTAAAGTTTAAAAAAAGAAAGAATGGAAACGTCTTACAACTTTAAACAAAGAAAGGAAAAAAACGTATTAATCAGTATAGAAAAAAAGAAAGAAAACGTCTCATAATGGAAATAGAGTGAAGGATTTGTTTCAGAAATCATTTATAATGCCGGGGTATCGGGATTTCTATTTACTTTCTCCCTTCCCTTAAACGCTTGGAATGGTTTCGTCTGGCCCATTTCTTGTGCTCGCTACGGGACGCATATATCTATATCTATCTATCTATCTATCTCTCTCTCTCTCTCTCTATATATATATATATATATATATATATATATATATATATTGGCCTCTATTATAGAGTGGAAGATGCACTTATGTATAACGCGTTCCATACGTATGCAAACATATTTGTTACTAAATCCTTTTACAGAATAGCTAGCTATCGTGTTAAGCAAACCTTTCTGCCAAACCTTATCGAAGGCCTTTGATGCGGTTTGGTACAAAAGTTTCATCCATAGGCTTTCTAGATATGGAATAACTGGAAATGTCCTCTTGACCATCAAATCCTTTCTCTTTGATAGGTTTATAAAAGTAGTCGTTGATACACAGAAATCTGAAGCACATTGTATCAATGCCAGCGTTCCTTAGGGACCTGTTCTGAGCCCAACCCTCTTCCTGATTTTTATTATTTATTTCCCAAATCACATTCTAAGATAATTCGGTGACATTTATGCAGATGACACAATTATCTATGGCAACACTTTGAAGAGCATTAATAATCAACATTTCTCTGTTTCTCTCTCTCTCTTCCGACCTGGAGCACGTGGTGCAATGGGGAATAAAGTGTATTGTTTCTTTTAATACATCTAAAACCAAGCTCCTCTCATTTCACCGCAAACGCTCTGATCCTCATTTTACCCCAAATGAATGGCTCTCTCCTTGAAGAAGCCTTCTGCTTTGCTAATCTTCGAGGACTGACCTTCACTCCTGACCTCAAATTAAGATTTACATCAAACTTGTTGCTAAAGTCGCTGGAAAAATGGTTGGATCATTCTATCGCACCAGAAAGTATCCCAGTCTTGACGCAATCCTCTACATGTATAAGAGTCAAATACGTCCTAAGATGGGGAGGTACTGTTGCCACATAGAAAGGTGCCGCTGCGAGCACCCTTTTCTGTCGACTTTGAAAACTAACGAGGGTGTCATCTTCTCTTAAGAGACGTAGCTAGTCTTTCTCTACTCTATTGTTATTTCCATGGTAGATGCCCGATTGAGCTTCAATCTATGGTTCCTCATGTAAAACATTCGCAACAAAAAACTCTTCTAGTTACACGCACTGTAAATAATTTTCCTTCCCGTCTCTGTGCACCTTAAACTAAACAAAACTTCTATGAGCTAAGTTTTTTTCCCCGAGAACTATCTGTCTTTTGAACACAATACCGCAGGACTGCTTTCCAGCTGGCTATAGCATAGTCGTTTTCAAGTCCAATGTTAACAAATTCTTGTTAAGCCATCCTCTTACAAAATCTAATTCTGAACCGTCTCAACCATTGTTACAAATCCCCATGTTGTTGTTTCACGTTCCTCCTGACGAACTCATTAACCCTTTATCCTCCAGTGGCCTTTGGGTCTTGATAAGCGGCGACTCCTAAGGACATAAACAAAGTCAATTTTTCAGATTATCAACAGAAAATGTGAAAACATAAATACAAAATAAAATTAAATAAGTAACAAATCAATAATATAAATGTTACACCGGCCGTTCTTACACAGGAGAAACTACACCGGTTGTCACTATAAATCGTGAAAGTAACGCTTGATGAGATAAAGAGTAAGACAAAGCACAGTCTTGTAACTGTCTAGCCAAGAGCTAGTCACTTTCTTACTTTGTTAATACACTTGTTAAACCAACCCTCGACTTGACTTCCTTTATTTATTATTTACTGTTGGACAACTTCACAACAATAAATAAACAATAAATAGATGAAATAGAAAAATATAAACTAAATCAATCTCTAGGTATTTTTAAATATTCAATAAATTCCATTTCTTTTGAAGTATTTTAAATAGATTTCAAGAGACGTAATAAGTACATATTTCACTTTGAAAATGTACAATTGTAGATTAGCCGTAAATTTTATCCATAGTCATTAGATAACAATTACGCAGTATTTCCTGAATTTTAGTTTCTTTTTAAGACCCCTTAAGTTAACCTTAAATTTGAGACATTTTCTAGAATCAAAATCATGCAATGTATTTTGATCAAAATTGAGATAAGAATTCTAGACATAAGGTTTAGTGTTTTTATATATTTATTTTAATCTTCGTAAGGGGGTATAAAAGTGGTTAAAAACTGTTATGTTCGATGAATTAATTTTAACCGTCTTCAAATCAAATTCATTGGCAAAAAATAGCAAAGTGCAGTCAGTCATGTAAAAAAAAGAAGATATTGCATCTATATACCGTCTGAATGTTTGTCCAGGGCGACTTTAAATTTGGATATGATAAACATCATAACTACATCTGGTACAAATAATACTGCTTTTCTTTTAATGAAACTAAAGCGCCCATGGTACATCTTTAGCTGGGCCCTGTGAAGACTACGACGGCGCCGGGGTGGAAAAACTCCTCAAAAGTTATATTTAAATTCCGGTTGATTTTTTTACACCAGAATAACGTCCCCTCGCAATCTACGCTGCTTAACTGGCGGATAATGACCCAAAGATCCGCGGCCATGATGCATCAAACGCTACCTTGAAATGTTTGGTCGTGTGTAGACAGAGAACAGCTTCTGACATCATGTTCCGCGGTGTAGCGACCCAAACCGAAAAAGACGCCTTCCGATGATTAAGCCGAAATCGTCTCAGGTACAGCTTTCACGAGGCCCTCTCCGCGAATCTGGTGTAAAGAAAAAAGCAAGATGCACATTGTAGTTGCGACGCATGATATTAAAGCGAAGATGAGGACTCCACGCAACCGGCTACACTTTCTAGTTTAGCAAATAAATTAAAAGTTGAAAATAGAAAAAACGGATATACAAACACAATACAATCATGTGATGAGATTTTATATTCCGTCTAATTTGAGTCGACAAAAACGATGACATAGCCTCACAACAATCATTGTCTCCGTTCAGTCCTTAGAGACAATGGACACCCCTTGTATCGTGGCTGCATGTGTAAAATGATTCAAGGGTTGCGCAATCCGAACCACGCCTATCTTGAATCGGCACTGCTTGATTCCAGTGGTAAGTAGAAGTACAGGACGACTGGAATCAATGCTGAGATAAGCAGAGAGCACATACAGCAACTGATATTCCCAAATGGTCACCCATTTAGTACTGACCAGGCTCAACGTCTCTTAACTTTGGTGATCTTACGAGAACCAGTGTGTCAACGTGATTTATGCCGTATCCTTACAACAATAACAGACTACAAACAGGTCTAATAATTCGTTCCAATCTACGAGCTTTTCGAATATGGTCTCAAACATGCTAACGAAGAATGTAAACAAATTAAGGAATCTATCAACTATAGGAATAGGCGTAATTTTTTACACTAAATGCCAGAAGAAAGACTTTCAATATACATACAACTATCAAACAGAAGAAAACACATCTACACTTTCTGATACTCCCATCACTATACATACAAACATTAATACAAAAACTTTCTAAGGGGAATAAACTAAAATAGGAATTCAAATCATACACACAAACTAGATCATAAATCAACAACACCAAAAACTAATGCTGACATTTATTTAGGTATATGCAAAGAATGCAACAAAAAACTACATCGGCGAAATACAAGGAAACTTGGATAAAATAATACACGAGCATAAAAGTGCTAGTAAAATAAACGACCTTTTCTCTCAAGTGTTAGATTAAAACCACATATTAAATTCCACTCAAGCTACACTAATTACTGCAAAAATAAAAGTGCTCACCAACACACGAATCAGCTATCATTAATCAATCTAATCACATCATTAACGATGAATGGGTTTCTATCATATCACACCCAGTTTAGCTCAAACTGTGGTTAAAAACAAGAACATGTTTTTGTTTTTCTACCATATCACTGTACTTGTTCTTCCATCATGATAGCATTTTCGTACGCGAAAAACATTTGCTACTTATCCTCGAAACCTCACTCTTTTTCTTTTTGTCCATGTATATATTTTTTTCAGTTGTGAATATTTAAAAATATTAACTTATTTATGATTAAATATCTGGGTGTCAAGGTAAAAGCGTTCACATTGCGCCCCTGTCAACTGATTCTTAATATTACCTGCGAATTCTACCAAGCCGAGCCAAAAGATAATCGATTTCTATGGATTTACGATTTGAAGCATACAACCAGTTTATTTGTGAAAATATACGTTGTTGCCGTTAACACCAAAAAATGTACGATTACACCAAAATGACTTTGGAGCATTTTAGAGTATGATGGCTCCAGTAATGGGGCGATACAGAAATCTAATTGCCTCATGTGCTGTTAGGCTTGATGATAAAATGATGGCCGAATGGATATGATAAGATATGGAAAAGGTATTTGGAAAAAATGAATAAAAAAATTTGTTTGTGAGATGAAAAAGAAATACAGATATTCACCGAAAAATGAAAATTAAGAAATTGTAAAAATAAATGAAAATTATAGTTTTTCGATTGATTTTTCCTATTGTCACTATAAAGTAATATATATATATATATATATATATATATATATATATATATATTTATTTATTTATTTATGTATTTATTTATTTATTTATAATTATTTTAATAATAAATATTTAAATATTCATTTTATATATATATATATATATATATATATATATATATATATATATATATATATATAATTATTTCCATATATATATATATATATTAGATTTTTTAATGTTAGATGATATATAAAATTATTTTCACAATCAGACAACGTCTAAGCCCACAATCCATGAACGAAACAAACCGGAAGTCCTAAACTCGAGTTTCGCCCTCCTTTAGGCTCATCAGTAGAACACATCCGAACTCACGATTCAAAAACCGAGTCACTTGCATGCGAAGCGAGTACTCTGCCACTGAGCTACCTCGCCACATACAAGAAAGTCTATTAATTTACACAGATTAAGCAAACCGCGGCGAAGACCGACTGTGGAAAGGAGGGCAAAACTCGAGTCTAGGACTTCCGGTTTGTTTATTTCATGGGTTGTGGGCTGCAGCGTTGTCTGATTGTGAAATTAATTTTATATATTATCTAACATTCAAAAATCTAATATATATATCAAAAATCTAATCTAAGATATATATATATCTAAAATATATATATATATATATATATATATATATATATATATATATATATATATATATATATATATATATATATATAAGGATGAGAGCGAAGTAGTAAAACTTTATTATGTTAAATATATCGCACTAAATTGCTATGAATTTCTCTAACAGCCCATTTTTACTTTTCTGAGTTGGGGCTCAAACAAGTCGAGCTCACGAGGCTATCAAACGAGCGGCCATTTCCCCATCACATTATTTGTCAGGTGTTGATCACGTTTTTAGCAGACCTCTTTTTTTTAAGTCGGTTATTTTTGCTCTCTTTTTTATTGTGATTCTTTTTCACCTGATTTTTCCTTTCATTCAATTGAAAAGTCACGTTTGAGCAGAACCCCAAAACGAAAAGAACCCCTAATTTAGTTGACCGATTAATAATCAATTATTTTGTCCCACGATATGTAAAGAAATAGCAGGAAACAACCCCACGGACCCCTCGAACGCGAGAAAAGGTGTTAATTATTAGATCTTAATAAAGTGATACACCCTTGAGAAACTGGGGTCACTTGGTGTTTCCTTTCTACATTCAAAATTACATGCTAGCTATACCATGTGCGTCCGGGTCAGTTATTTCCTTAGCTGTTTTATTTTTTTTCAGAAGGGATTTGTTGATTCATCCCTTTTGTCGAGGGGAATAATATATAAGTGAATGCATGAGAATGTGTCGATTCTTCAGCCTGACTCGATGACAACTTAAAATTTCATAAAAAGGGATTTAAAAAAAAAATACGACAAACAAACATACAAACATTAAATACAAATGAAAATTAAGCTATTTCGTTCGACACATATTCCGTAGATTTTCAGTTGATTTTTAAAAGGCTGGGCAACTTAAAAGTAGCCCCGATCTCAACCACGATCTTTTTGTATGGAAATAGTTCCAAACAAGTACACTATGAAAGACCTACCTTCGCTACCCCATTCTTACTTAAATTCTTCCAGTCGACTAGTATTCAAGATACTTTTAAATTGTCCATCTGTAGAAATTCCAATTCTTTATTTCATGCGTGTATATAATGGCCACTTAAAAGTAGCCCGATCTCTCAGCCACGATATTTTGTGTGTCATATGCTGAATATGTAGTTTTATGATCGAAGTGGTGTTTGGCTAATTGTTTTTCTCATCCAAATTGTGTGCTAATAATCTAAAATTAGTGCACAATGGAAGACATACATCCGCTCTCTGGTTCTTACTTAGATTCTTCCAGTCCAAACTAGTTCCTGTGCTACTTTTAAGTATGCTAGCATATATTTCCCCAACTTTTTATTTTCGAATAGGCTTCCGCCTCCCAAGATGATGATTGAAACGCTTTCAACTTCACATTTTTTTTAGTTTTAAGATACGGCCTTTACCCGCCATCTTTCATTCGTTCTTTTGATGTTCATTTTTTCTTACTTTTGTCTTTATTAAATTTATTCCTCTTTATTATCTTTTCTTTCTTTCATTTATTTTTTATTCATTCTTTTTCTTCTTTTTTCTTTTTCTTCTTTTTTCTTTTTCTTCTACTTGATTTCCCGATTTCATCTTTTCTTCTCCCTTCTTCTCTCTTCCTTCTTTAAATTATTTCTCTCTTTTCTTTCTGCTGCTTCTTTTTCTTCTTCTTCTTTTTCCCTTTCTTCTTCTTCTTCTTCTTCTTCTTCTTCAACTTCTTCCTCTTCTTCTTCTTCTTCTTCTTCTTCTTTTTCTTCTTTTTTTCTTCTTCTTTTTCTTCTTCTTCTTCTTCTTTTTTTTCTTCTTCTTCTTCTTTTTCATGTTCGTGTTCTTGTTCTTTTTCTTGTTTTTCTTCTTCTTGTTTGTGTTCGTGTTCTTTTATTTCTTCTTCTTCTTGTTCGTGTTCTTCTTTTTCTTCTTCTTTTTCTTCCTCTTCTTCTTCTTCTTCTTCTTCTTCTTCTTCTTCTTCTTTACGTTTTTTCTTTTCTTCCAATTTGAACTAGTTTCTTTCTTTATTTTCAATTCGCCATTTCCTTTCTTATTCAGTTTCCAAAGTCTCACGTCTCTCAACTTCCCTTTCCTCATCTCTCTTCACATATTTATAATTTCAAACCGTAGTTTCATTCTTTTCTTGGAAGATTTCGTTCTTTCATGTGCGTTTTAAGATCTTCACAGTCGGTCGGTCTGTCACGCTTTAGGTTCATTAGGTTCACGTAACATTTGTATGGCTAAACGCACAAATTGAATGTATCTATCGTTTATTTAGATGCGTCTAAGCATTTCTTTGGGACGATTTTTCTGTCAGTATATCGGCCTGTTACGCTCACATAGGAAATAGCATTTTTGTCGGTCCATCATGTTTGTGATTTTCTTTAGAAATTAGATTTTTTATTGGTTTGTCACGTTTAAGTCTGAAATGGCATTTGCATCGAGTCTTAAGATTATGTATTCTCATTCTTTTTCTTTTTCTTTTTTTCTTCTTTTTCTTTTTTTTCTTCTTTTTTTCTACTCCTTCTTATTCCCATTCTTCTTCTTATTATTATTATTTTCATTCTTCTTCCTATTCTTCTTCTTCTACTACTCCTTCTTATTCTCATTCTTTTTCTTCTTTTTCTTCTTCTTCTTCTTCTTCTTCTACACCTTCTTATTCTTATTCTCATTCTTCTTCCTCTTCTTCTTCTTCTACTCCTTCTTATTCTTATTCTCATTCTTCTTCCTCTTCTTCTTCTTCTTCTACTCCTTCTTATTCTTATTCTCATTCTTCTTCCCTTTCTTCTTCTTCTTCTTCTTCTTCTACTCCTTCTTATTCTTATTCTCATTCTTCTTCTTCTTCTTCTTCTTCTTCTTCTTCTTCTTCTTCTTCTTCTACTCCTTCTTATTCTTATTCTCATTCTTCTTCTTCTTCTTCTTCTTCTACTACTCCTTCTTATTCTCATTCTTTTTCTTCTTCTTCTTCTCTACTACTACTACTTGTAAAATACTAATACTTCTTCCCTTCTTCTTCTTCTTCTCCTTCTTATTTTTCTTCTTCTCCTTCTACTACTACTAAGTTTCTTTCTCCCCACTACTACTACTACTACTACTACTTCTACTACTACTACTGCTACTACTACTAATAATTCTTCTTCTTCTTTTTTTCAAAATGTCACTTGTTTTATTCTTATTTATTCCGACCTTTCAATGGAGAGAAGAAAAAAAGGCATTTGTTTATTTATTCTTTATCTTTCATTGCTGCTTGTTTTTTCTTTGCTTCTTTTTTTTCTACTGGTGTCAATTACTTTCACCGTCCTTTAACTCAGCTTACTTGCCTCCCTTTTCCCGGCTTCTTTAGCGCAAAACCTACCACACTAATCTTAATTCCCCTCCTCCCATCACGCGCCCTATTCCCCTCTCCCTCTCTCTCTCTCTCTCTCTCTCTCTCTCTCTATATATATATATATATATATATATATATATATATATATATATATATATATATATATATGCATTTGAGTTTAAATTTATTTATACATATGTTATATATATCACTCCTTTTTGTTTCTTTTTCTCTCTCTTTTACCCTCTCTCATATGTATATCTCTAGATATTCTGTTAGGTATGGGTATCTATTTATATATTTGTACATACAGGATTCACTCGAAAACTAATTAACCGATCATTATGAACTTTGGAACACAGCTTCTAGGCGTAAGGTGTCCGGAATCTGGACTATGTTTATTTTAACTTAGTTTTATACAAAGGAGGGGGGTAAAAAAGGGAGTCAAAGCCCTGCGTGAAAATTGAGATACCTCTGATAATTCTGAAAATTAAACAGTGGGTGTTAGTCATCAATTAATAATCATTGTTCATAATATGGGCACAACTTCCCATTTGAAAAGCTGGTTGTTGAGAGAGTGCAAAAACAGAGATAATGGAGAACACGACGGCGGAGATGAACACTATTCCAAATAAGACTTCCATAGGTCTTTCCGGCAGTAGATGGATCGGTTGGCTACGTGTGTGAAAGCAGAATAGGCCTACTTTGAATGGTATTAGGGTCCCAATCCCCTCACGTATTTGAAATATTTGTTTATGGCCTAAGGTCGGATAGGTTTTAGACAGACCCTATATATATATATATATATATATATATATATATATATATATACAGGGTCGGCAAAAATAAGGGTTCTATTTTTAAAAATTCATAACTTTTTTATTTATTGATTTTTAAAAATTTTTTTTTTTAGAATAAGTAAAGGACCCCTTCCGAAGCAGGCATGAGCCGTATTAGCCCTAAGGAACGTACCCTCATTTAGAAAACATTATTTTTGCTTAAAAAACTCTAAACAGTGTAAAAAACAATACTTTAGTTTTTGTAAGTTTTAAGAAGTGTTTTTCGGCTAAAATTTGTTTTGTTTATTTCAAAAAATCTCGGAAGGGTCAGTCTACACACACATAAAGTTTGGTGAGTTTAACTTTTATTTTGTGGAAGTTATTCAAATTCAAGTTATTCAAATTTAAAGATAAGACCCTTATTTTGGCCCACCCTGTATGTATATATATATATATATATATATATATATATATATATATATATATATATATATATATATATATATATGATACCTCCAACTTTTGTTAAATTTGAACAATTGAACAATTGATTTCAGTTTCTTTGGAGAATTTTAAAGGTTTTTAGGGAGCATAATAAAAACACAAGTTGGCATTTGAAAGTTAAAATATTTCAGATTTGCATTGAATTTGATCCATAGTCATTAGACACCAACTAAGCAAGATTCCCTGAATTTAAATTTCTACTAAATACCCCATTAAGCTTAAGCCTTTTATTTTATTTTAGACATTTTCTAGAATTAAAATCATGTAATAGGTTTTTATGAAAATTAAAGAGAGGATTACAGATATAAGGCTTAGTATCATTATATATTCATTTTAATCTTCGGAAGGAGACATGAAATTGGTCCCAAACTGTTATGTTTGAGAAATTAGTTTTACTCGTTCTGCGACGAATATTCTTCGTGGATATGGTGACCACTTGCAGATTCTAGGCTGACTCTGTGAACCGGGTTCGCGCCTCCCGACCGTCTGAAATTGTTACTTTCCTGCACTGATAAGAACAATAAGCTTGAAACGCCAGCGTCTGTAGGTAATGATAATTTAATATTTATTTATAAATATTATACTAAGCCCCTTTAAGAAATTAAAGTTGAGCACTCTCGGGGATGTTAAAAATAGACTGTCAAAAAGCTCTAATGTAAAGTTCCGAATACGTTCGTCGAACACTCTCGACTAGTCTTCTATCTGTGCCAGCTTCTAAGTACATATAGATCTTAATTTCCCTTAATTACAGGACAATCCGAGTGGATATGGTGACCGCTTGCAGATTCTAGTCTGACTCTGTGAACCAGGTTCGCGCCTCCCGAACGTCTGAAATTGTTACTTCCATGCACTGATAAGAGCAATAAGCTTGAAACGCTAAATATTATATATATATATATATATATATATATATATATATATATATATATATTACAAATTTAAAATGCATTCAAGCAGTAGAAATATTTTATTCATAACAAACACGTGCGTAACAAAGCACATGACTTGGATATTACGCAGCAAACTTCAATAAGAAAAGAAGAATAAGTGACAGCATGTCGCTTAAAAAATAGAAAGAACAAATATTGTCTGTACCATCCTGATTAAGATTCTTTTATCGAATCGAAAATTTGAATTTTAAATAAATATATATATTTTTTTTAAAGCCTGCATTTATTGGTCTCCTTACAAATTTAAAATGCATTCAAGCAGTTGAAATATTTGATTTATATATATATTTGTTTTTATCTGCATACGTATACGTTTCATCCTTTCGGGAATCGTCAGTGTAGAGATGATTATTCATACCGGTCGCCAGACTCGAACCCAGGATCACGAATCACTATCAACAACCCGGTAAATCAGCGAGAGATTAAACCTGTTAAAGGCAGCCGTCGTCAGATTCTTCGACTGCTGAAGGAACATGTATTTATATATATATATATATATATATATATATATATATATATATATACATATATATATACATATATATATACATATATATATATATAAATTGGTTACTAGAAGCAGCATCTGAAGGGCCTATATTTGACATGCTCCACCTCGTCTATAACGGTAAGCTTTTTTGTTTTTTTTTCTTTATAATTTGATCGTTTGTTCACTTTGGGCAATACCGAACAGGCTGAATATTTACTACCTGTCACATCCATTTACAACGGATTCTTTTGTTTTAGTTTTTCAACTTAGAACGACATCGAAAAGGTACATTTTTATACTTTCTTCACCTCGTCTCTAACGGCTGTCTCTTTTATTCTTCTTCATTATTCCTTCTACTGCAATATCCCATGGAGCAATTAATACCCACAACTCGTCACGGGTCAACTCTATGTCGTTTTATTGATGAATTATCTTCGCATAATAAAACCTTTCATCTAAGCACTCCACCCATGATGCACCAGGTAAGGACGACTGATGTGTATATGTATGTGTATATACTATGTGTATGTATGTATGTATGTATGTATATAGATAAGTATGAATGTGTGCGCGGGAACATGGATATTTCTGGGTTAATGTCCAAACGTGCGGCTAATCAACTAGAAGTGGGATTCTCTCTAGCTGTTGTTATAGCATTTCCCTAGGTGAGGAAAACTACGATAAAAACCTGCGCATTCATGAGAATCTAAAGGTGTTGACTTCTTCTTTATGAACAAATTCCCATAGTGTTCAGTGTGTGGAAGTAGGAGTGTGCAAGATCTTTCGTTACTATAAATAATTTCACGCATGGGAATAGCTTGGTATAATATTCACACGTACTGGTACCTTATATGCGTTGGCTGGCCGAAGCCTGAAGAGGCAACCCCCTTAATTATTGACAATAATAATGTTCGAATCAATGACAATAAAGGGCCCTAGAACTTGTAATTAAGGGGTCTGGTCTGGAAGCTTGCCCACGGCACTACAATGTGGGTCCGGTTATCATTCTGACACTGAGAAAAAGTTCAGATCTATGAATATTAGTTTCTTGAACATCCGAACTTGTTAGATATCCATTCAATTGAACCTCGTCCGGAACATTGTTGCAAAAGAACGGAAACGTTACGATATGAATATTGTAGCATTATCGGACACCAGACTTGGTGATGAGGGCCAATTCACTGAGGTTTTAAGTAGGTACACGCTATATTATGGTGGCAGTGTTGGATAATGACCCTGTGGGAACGGACGCATCTTGAGGTGGGCGTATCTGTTGGAAATCGTTTGGTTTGGCTTGCGCGATTTAGTGCCGGTGGACCCGTACAGTCGGGTGCGGAATAGGGCTGTTCTCACGGTTGGAGCTCACAGACGTGACAGGCAACCATTTTGGTGTGACCTTTTGGGTCGAGAGTTCAAAGGAGTCAGGCTGTGACAAATGGGCACCTGCGCATGGGGTTTTCTGACGTCACGGGCTTTTGCGTGGGGAGCAGAATCTTTGCAAAGTCTGGGTTTTGGAGGCGAGCCGAACGGACGTGTTTCACTATGTAGTCTGCAACATGATTAGGGAATTAAATTCTCTAAGAAAATACAGACGTGAGATCTCTTTTCCCCCTCGACGAATGGCTAAGGACTTAATTAGGAAATAACTACGATAAAGCAATAATTTGGTCTCTCCCTCGAAGTTAGTGAATATCTCCAAGCCGACGGATAACTAACGCTGAAAATAAACAGAATTTAAAAGTTTAAAAGATTGTTTGTCTCCTGAGTCGGTCATGAAGCTTTTTGTTGTAGCGGCGAGGTTCACGGCAGAAAGAAAAAAAGAAAGAATTCAACCACTGGACGACACACACCTCCACGCGACGAGGAAGAAGAGAGGGTACGAGAATTTAAAGGTATGCAACATATATGACTTTTAGTGTAAACGAGAACTGCCACGACCCGTTCCGGGACGAGCATATGAAACGAGAACTGTCAAAGCCCATTCCTGGGACGGTATGAAACAGCAGGACAAACGGTTGTAAGAGTGAAGCTGTGTTCTGTTAGCCAAGCAATTGCATCAAAGTTGGAGCAACTATTATGTGGTTATAGCGATCATCTAATGTCCGTGAGGGGTGCCCTTGGTACACAATAGGTATTTGATCCTGAGAAGTGTCTATGCTCCAACTTTGAATCCAGGAGAAGATGAAAAACTTGCGTTTTCTTTATTTATTAAACAATTATTATTGAAGTTTCATCGTGCAGATAAACTTGTAATACTGGATAAGCCCGGTTTAGGACTCTGTAAGAGTTACGGTTCGTTACTTTTGCAGATGTGTACTGAGCTTGATGTTTTAGTTGGAAACATTATCTTCCGACAGAAGCAGAAGAACAAAACAACATAAATAAACCCTGGCTCCAAACACGCCATCTAACTGACTTGATGAGAAAGAGGGATATTAGGGAGGTTCAGATACTACGCGTTATGCTGATTGTGTGACCGATCACAGACTTGTACAAGCTAAGTTTCAATTTGGTGTAAGACCAGCTGTGAGGAACAGAGGTATAGTCCTCATAAAGAAACTAAATATTTGTCCTGTTAAAAAGGATACCGTAATAAATAAGCTTACACAGTGTATTTATAATATAACTGTATTGATAATATAACTACTGATTAATTCGGGTGTGTACCGGTCTTTAAGTTCTTACATATTTTTTTGTGGTAAAACATTTTATTACGTCTATATAAAGACTATATTTATTGTTAAACGAATGAAAGGACAGCTGACCGGGTTTCGGACCTCGCTTGACAAAGCTAAAACTGAGGTAAGGATTAAGCGGAAAAAACATTATATGCTATGAAGACTATAGCGAATAGAAAGGGAGAAAAAAATGTGCTTTCTATTTGATTCAATTTTTCCCCTTCTTTTCCCTCGCTAAGTGTACGAGTTATGCAGTTACAACTTTTCTCTTCATTACTATTTTTTAAATTTCTATTTGAGTTATTGCTATTAGGGTTTGGATTATTACTATTTGTAGTGCTAATATTTTTGCTCTCTTAGTGTTATTTTTGCTATATCGGTCACTTTTTACGTTATTTTTTCTTCTCTACTATTCTCTTTTAGTATTTTTTTATTGTGTGCTTTAATTATAATTTCTAGGTTTTCGCAGCAGCTGTAGTACACTTTGTCAACTACAAAATGCATGCCTAACAAAAAGTATCGTTTACCAAGCCACACAATTTGCTAAAGAAAGACCGAATAACAAGAAGTACTCCGTGGGTATGATCTCCCTTGATTTTAAAACCAGATAATACGACCACAATAGCACATTTCAAAACAAAGAACGCCGAATTAAAACAGCACTAGCAAACCATTATTGGAAGCTCAAAGAAAGCAGACGCTAACCAATAATCGAATGGAAAATAATACGATAGGCCAGTACATATAGAAATTTAGACAACCCGTGTAGATTATGGTTGAATGAGAAATTTAAAATCCGAAATATCCCCAAAACCTATTAAACTGTAGAAGTGAAATAGCAAACAACTGCTTACACAGAATAACATTTACCTCAGGTTAAAAATACATAATACATGAATAAATAAATAAATGAACAAATAAATAAATAAAATCTAAACTAAACTAAAACCTAAATTAGAAATACAAACAAGCACGTGTTGAAATAAGGTCACCCATTATTTCGACACAACAAAGAAACAGGGATGGCCCCCCTATAGAAACCAGAACAATAGAATAGGAAATATGAAGTAAAATCAACCGAACATTTGTTTGCGAGAAGCCCAATGATTGGCTAAGAGAATAACAAAGAAGCTGATTGGTTAACTAGCTTTTAAAAAATTATCTTCTTTTTCTAGCATCTTTTGTTCATTTTCTTTTCACACCAGAGGATGATTCGATGCAGAATAAAAAACGTTCGTGAAACCTATAGAACATTAATTATTTTATTTAAATACAAAAAGAGCATAAAAAAATTGTAAAAATAAAAAGGTATAATTAAACAGAAAAATTCTGTTGTTTTTAAAATGTTTGTATGAATGATAAAATGCGGCCTAAATACATACACACACAATATATATATATATATATATATATATATAAATTAGTCGTCCAAGGCTATAGCAATGCGATGTGGTTGCCGTGAGATGGAAAAGTGAAAAGAAATAAACGCAGGGAGAGAGTGAAACTCAAAACGATTTATTAATAATTTCACGAAAACTGATTAAATACCAAATAGTATTTTTTTTTTTTTTTGGTAAGTAACAGATCGGCAAAGGGTAATCTTAAATTTTCGAAAGAACAACTTTCATTATCAGAAGACAACAATAGAAGACCGAGAGGGTCGGAAAAACGTGAAAAAACCGGTGTCAGATCATCGTAATACAGGGGAAAACAATTGGCAGTAGGAACGCAGAAAACGTCAAAATTCCATTAAGTAATCATATAACTAAGGTTAAAACATTATAAACATTAGTTTAGTAATATACCAATTTTTAAAATTTTATTATGTTTCATTTTACATGACTCATCAATCTTTATTTATTTATTTATTTTTATTTTATTTTTTTTCATTTATTCTCTTCAAATCTAAATTTAAATTTACTGTCAAAGGGAGATAACTTATTCTAAATAATATATTCAGACTTTAGAAATGAGATTGGAAACTTGAGAAGGAATTTGAGTTGTGAAGTGGATAAAAGCCAAGGATGGGACCTTTTTTTTTTTTATTAGCAGGGGAAGGGGGGGAATAAGAAGCGAGAGGATTATAAAAAAAAAAAAAAAGTAAGTAAGTTGTGGGTGGGAGTGTGAGGAGGTGGGAGTGTGAGGATGTAAGAATCAGAGGATGAAGGGAGATGACAACTCGAATCTGTTATTCAAGGCAGGGCGAAATTTAGAGATTAGGATAGCTTCCGAAATTCGAAGCTGGCCTATATTGCGGACAGAGTTGAGGATGCGGACACTAATGGAGCGATGTGTGTTGCCACATGAAATTAAGTGTTTATGGAAGGAGGAAATGTGGGTGTTTAGATGCTCTTTAATACGTTGGTGTAGAGGCCTAACGGTACTACCGATGTAGAACTTTTGGCACTTAGAGCATTGCAGGTTGTATACTGTATATGTGCGGAGGCAGAGGCCAGAGTTGGGGATGGGGAAACTAGCTAGAGAGCAGGGGTCTGGGGTGTAGTGGCTTTTTTTGGATAAATGTTGTCGGAGAGAGGTGCCTGTGTGAGAAAGTTGTATGTTAAGGTTCTCACTACGTATGGCATTGCGGATAGCAGAAGTGATACGGTCACTAAAGAAGGGGAGTTTAAGGAAGCAAGTGTTGGTGAGAGCGTGGTGTCTACGTCTTCTGGTGTTGTTAAGGCTAGATATGGTAGTTAGCGGGAAGCCGTTGGTCAATAGAGTTTGGTGGAAGGCTTCGGTGTGTGTTGTTTTATCGGAAGAAGAAGAGCATTTGTCTTGTATGCGGGTGATTTCGGTTTGTGCGTAACTAATTTTGGATTTGAGGGGTAGTGCGGATTTGTAGTGGATAAAGTGATTCCTGCAGGCGGGTTTTCTATAGAAAGTGGTGTGGAGAGATCCGTCGTCATTAATGCTGAGTTTGAAGTCTAGAAGTGAGAGAGAGCCTGAGGTGTTGGGATGTTCGATGGTGAATTTAATGTGGGGGTCAGAATTATTAAATGTATTAAAGATAGAGATAGCTTCCTCTCGGGATGAAGTGAGGATCAAAATGTCGTCGACGTATCTCGAGAAGAAAATATGGGAATGGCAGGTGCTAAGTGCTTGCTGCTCCAGTCTGTTCATGTAAGAAATGGCGAGGAGGCCGGAGAGACTGGAACCCATGGGTAGGCCAGAGACTTGTTTGTATGTGCCTTGTATATATATATATATGAACTTAAAAAAGAGGAACAGAAACCAATAGTAACATATAAACTAGGGAAAACTATCCGGAATAAGGTTTTAAACTATAAAAAAAACTGTAGAGAATTTAAATATTAATGATAATGATGAAATGTATATACCATCATGTGGATGTGAATCCTCCCCTTTATGTAATACTGACATAGGGCATATAATTACCGGTAATCTAGCGATAGTTAAAAATTCTAAATTATGAAAACTCCTAAGTAAAGGCCCAAACTATAGAGAACCTAAATGTTTAAATTATGCGAAATGTGTTAAGGAAATAAATAAAGCGTTAGATAATTTCACTGCATCCATGGCATAAAAAACATAAACTATTACACTCTACATTTGACGTATAGAAAAATAATATACTTAGATTCGTAAATAAAAAAGTAGAACGTTTAAAAGAATTTAAACACCCTAAAAAAACGAATCCCCTCCTTAGAAATCCACAAATAACTACGGAGCTTGAAATACTTCAAAATAGGTTTGTAATAGTTCCTATTGATAAGGCGACAAATAATATATCTTTTATCTGTAAAAAGTATTATATACAACGCTTATTGCTAGAAGTAGGAATAATATGTGAAGTTTCAGATACTTATAAATTAAGTAATAATTATTTATTTTGGTACAGAAAAATTAGTATAACATTCGTACCGTCGGTTTCAAACACAGAGGGATTTAGCCATCCGGCTCTCTCCAGTTTCTGTTGTCATCTGTTTCGGAAATGAGAAACCGACGGTACGAATGTTGTACTAATTTTTCTGTACCAATATATATATATATATATATATATATATATATATATATATTTCGTGTCAATCCCCTGATGATATCTAAGATCAATAAAAACATATGGTCTCTGAAACGATCGTACACAAACTGTTGTTATGTTAAATTCTTGGGACGCAATTTGATCAAGTAATAGTTATTACATGAATCTATGTGATTTATATACGTATATCTGTCTATCCACACACGCACACTTCCTCCCGCAGAGTTAAGCGTTAAGCAAATCCAGTCAGTTCTAGCCGTAGTAGCCATCATTCAAAAGAAAACTTATCTCACCCAGACTTCCTAGGCAGAACGCCAACCATTTGTCCAGAGTACGCATGCGTGCGTTGAAGAAAACCAGCACGAGAAAGGGAAGAAGAAGAAGAAGAAGAAGAAGAAGAAGAAGAAGAAGAAGAAGAAAGGTGTATGCAGACGTAACCAGACTTAGGGTGGCGATGGCGAGACGGCAACAGTTACAATGAGGGCAAAAACGGGGTCATTATGCCCTGGGGCCGTGTAGAGAAAAGGGCGGCTGAACGTCATGGGGACTGGGGGAAGGGCTTGCTTCACCAGTTGATCCACTGCCTTTGCTAACAAGAACAAAAGGAGATGCGGAGTGGGGAAGAAGGTAATGGGAGCGAATCACACTTTGCAAATCTTGGAAAACAATAAGGTAACCTCATTGTTTTGTGCCCATATCATTGTAAACTGAGCAACTATAATATATATATATATATATATATATATATATATATATAATATATAATATATATATTCTCTCTCCCTTTCTCTTTTTCTCTTTTGCTCTCTTTCTCTCTCTCTCTCTCTCTCTCTCTATCTATCTCTCTCTCGCGTTTTCTCCTTCCGCATGCGTGTGTTTCATTATGATAAATCACTTGTAATTATGACTCAAAATGAACATTTTATATACGAAGTCAAGACGTTTGAAATTAGGACATTTTTTTAGATCTGTATCCTCATCCCCTCTCCCCCCTCTCCCCCCTCTCCCCCTCTCTCCCCTCTCTCTCTTTCATATTTTCTGTGTATCCTCCCCCCTTCTCTCTCTCTTTTATTCGTTCGTCTCGCTTCCCTTTTTACATCGTTTCTCTATCCCCCTCTCTCTCACACACACACTCTCATTCTTTTTCTCCCATAATCTCTCCCTCCTACTCTCTCTGTCTCTCTCGCTCCCTCTCTCTTTCTCATTATTTCTCAACTATCGGCATCTTCCTCATCGTCTCATTTTCTATTTCCTTTCTTTTGCATTTTATTTCTTATTGTTTGTATCTTTGTGTACCTCTTTTTGATATATTGTTCAATACAGGAGTTGATGTGTCTACGGACATATGTGTGTATATAAGCTAGGGACCCCCAAAGTGCATCATGAAATGACGTCATCAATAATGTTAAATATGTATGGATGAGCAAAAGAGTAAAAAAAATACTTACATTTAATACTACACTTTTAATAACTAAAAAGTATAACAGAAGTTTGGCTTAAACTTTATATATAATAAAAATCAAATTAGAAATGAAAATGTAAAAAGTATTATGGTTTGTTAATGATCTAACAATATTATTTGTCAATTAAAAATACATTAGACCATTTCAAAGTGAAAATAAGTTTTAAGTCGCGTCGCATTTTCGCAGAATAAAGTTTTGTTCATTTTAAAATGATAATCTGAATTTTTATTAGTGAAATGTTTCTGTCGATTTTGTTGACTTTCTAGAGCATATTTTTATGAATTAATTCTTATATTTTTATTTTTTTACACTTATTGACAACATTTGGTGAATTCTTTTCGGTTCAAATTTGGTTATATTCGAAAAATACTCTCCAACGTCCTCAATAAGTCCGACAATTGTCTGGTTTCGATTGGAATAGGATACGGTTCTGTTCGGTCCTAGGCGGTCTATACAGCGAGAAGGAGTTAGTTTATTGCTAATCATCTGGGTTCCCGCCTTGGCCTTTTGGCTAAGATCAAAGTGTAGTATCTGTTCCGATGGATACTGCACGCCTGTCCTGTGCAGTTCTAGGAGGTCCACCCTCCCAGGCTTTGCCTCCCCTCTTTGGGGAGGAGTAAGTTTATTGCTTACTGTCTGAGGCGCCCCTTCCGGGGAATGCCGACGGGGCTGCCCAGGCAATTTTTAAATGGCCAGAGTGCTCACCTCTCGAGCGCTGGCTTTTCAAACCCCACTTTCTCGACCCGATCTTGGGTCACATCTTACTTGTGGGAGTAAGATAAAACTGGCCTTGTGCCTAACTCTTGGGGAGGAGTAAATAAAACCACCTGAGGTTCTTTTTACTAGGGAATGCCGACGGCCCTGCTCAGGGTTTTTTTTGTAGGCCAGAGTGTGCTTATCCTAGTGCGATCGCTTCTCAAAACTACACATGACCTTGTGTCTGACTTCCTGGAAAAAAGGTAAATAATCTCTCTAAAAGTTATTCTAGAAGCAAAAGAAAAAGAATAGGATTGCGTATGTATTAAAAAAAACCATCTACTACTCGAATACATGTAAACAAAGGTAAGCAAATATTGGTGGATTTTGTGCAGGAAGTCATGCGTTTACTTTTCTTGATGAAAACTAGCATTTTCAGTTAATTTTGTTTTTTGGGGGGATGTTTATTATGGGGCAAACCAAAGTTTTCCGGCTCGTTTTATTGAGATCACAAGTACTCGTTTCATATTGATCAATCAATTGTATTGGCATAAAATAGCAAAGTGCAGCAAGCCATGGAAAAAGACAGAAGATATTGCATCTACGTACCGTCTCAATGTTTCTCCAAGTCGACTTTTAACCTGGATATGGTAGTCATTATAACGACCTCCTCTGACAGGATGGTCAAGGGGGCAAAAAACACGGAGAGATAATGCTTCCTTTCTTCTGTTGAGACGAAAACGATCAGGGCTCATCTTCTGTGGGTGACCGCGGAGGTCGCAACAAGGTGTTGAGATTTAAAACTCCTCCAAAGGTGGAGGTACAATCCCGTTAATGATTTTGTATAAAAGAACCAGGTCTCCTCGCATCCTTCGCTGCACAAATGAGAAGTCTCGTGTCCATCCTGGTTGCAAACTGTTGAACACGCTCCATTATTTTAGCCCCCTTGCCACAGTTTAAGCCACTTTGTCAGAATTTTAGCCACCTTATCACAATTTTAGCCCCTTGCTTCAATTGTAGCAACCTTGTCACACATTTAGTCACCTTATCACAATTTTAGCAATCTTTCCATACTTTAAGCTATCTTGTCACAATTTTAGCCTCAATTTAAGCAACCTTGCAACACCTTTAGCAACCTTATCACAATTTGAGCCACCTTGCCACAATTTTAGCCACTTTGTCACAATTATAGCCCTGTTGCCACACTTTTAGTCAACTTATCACAATTTTACCCACCTTGCAACAAATTTATCTACCTTGCCACAATTTTAGTCATCTTATCACAATTTCAGTAATCTTGCCATACCTTTAGCCACTTTATTACAATTCTAGCTACCTTGCCACAATTTCAGCTACCTTGCCACAATTAAAGCCACTTTGTCATAATTTTAGCCATCTTATTACAATTTCAGCAACCCTTCACATACTTTTAGTCAATTTATCACAATTATAGCCCCATTGCCACAATTTTAACCACTTTGTCACAATGTTTGCCGCTTTGTCACAATTTTAGCCGCTTTGTAACAATTGTAGCCTCAATTTTAGTCAGTTTGCCACAATTTTAACCTCCTTATCACAATTTTAGCTATCTTGCGAGAATTTTAGCCACTTTGTTACAATTCTAGCCAGTTTGCAACAATTTTAGCCGTTTGTTTTCACAATTTTAGCAACCTTATCACAATTTTAGCCACCTGGTCACAATTTTAACAACTTTGCCACAATTTTAGCCACCTTGCCACAATTTCAGTTATCTTATCACAATTTTAGCCACCATGCCACAATTTTAGCCTTAATTTAAGCAACTTTGTAATACCTTTAGTAACCTTATCACAATTTCAGCCACCTTGTTACAATTTTAGCCACTTTGTCACAATTTTAGCTACGATATCACGATTTTAGCCACCTTGTCACAATTTTAGTCATCTTATCGCAAATTCAGCAACCTTGCCACTATTTAAGCCTTAATTTAAGCAACTTTCACACTTTTAGCAACCTTATCACAATTTTAGCCACTTTGCCACAATTTTAGTCACTATATCACAACTTTAGTCACCTTTCATAAATTTTAGCCTCAATTTCAGAAACCTTGCCACACCTTTAGCCACCTTATTACAATTCTAGTTACCTTGACAAGATTTTAGCGACTTTGTCATTATTTTTTTGAAAAATATTGCTTAATTAGTGAAAAATGAGTGAACCTATGTTGAGAGAATTCAAAGACCAACGGAATTACACAAATATAGACTAACTGAAAGTTACTTGAACATATATTTTTTTCCGATTAAGATCAGTGACCAATAAAATTTTATGGCGAGTAATAATTAAATTAATCAAAAACAAATCTCTTTAAAATCAAACATCAGATTTTCTTTAACAATTTCAAAATTAATTATTAAATCAAAGTGTTAAGAAAGTAAATTCATGAAAATATTACTTTTTCTTTAAATAATGTCGTCTCATCAGTAGGAGGTTTGACCATGAACGGGCATTACACTCACCAGATTATAACCCCCCCCCCCCATATTTTAAATTTCTGCAGGTATCTCACAGATAAGGTCTATCAAAAATATCTCCAGAATAAATACTTGTTCACCGTTACAACACGTTAAATCATCACCATATTAAAGTATTACATAAATCGCTTGAACTTGCTACACAAATTTTCAAATCTCAATAATAAATAATACGCTAAGGCAATCCCTTGTCGTACGTAGGCTATCACCCTCCACACTAGGTTTTAAACATGGGATCGCCTGATCGCCGAAAACTAAATGCAAAAATAAGTTCTTTTTTAAATCTCATCTGGTGTCGCTGTTGTGTTGAACGTGAAATTCGAACAAAAATGCAATTGGTACGATACTATTGTGGGGTTGGCTTTTGCGCTGGACGTCCATAAAATGAAAATGTAACAAACTCCTACAAGAGTTTTGGAGAGAGACCGCCCCTCCCCATCAGCAGATATATTCCGAAACTACATTTACAAGAATACTTAGATAAGTACGTTTTAGTTTGAAAAAAAAATGGTCAGATAATAATTTGGGGTCTACGTTCGCCCCGGATGTTCATAAAATGGAAATATGTCACAAAATCTTTTTAAGCAGGGCAGTAATATACAAAAAGTAAAGGATACAACTGTGGAATTCCTACAGGATCGCTAGTATACATTCTTTGCAACTTTATATATAAACGATAATTTTAATACCACGTTTTGAGATTTGAAATGACAGAAACATTTACTCCCTTCATTTGTTTGTATGATTCCACTGAAGTGAATATAAACAGTTGCTTTTGTTTTATTATGCAACATAATGTAAATGTCGGGTTGAGACGATTACTTTCGAAGAGGGAAGTTTCTAGGGAATATTAAATTCACAAGCGGTCCCCAGTCGCATCCATATCCCGACCAGCGTATATGGCGGCGTTAATTTTTGCAGATTTTTTTTTGCGGGCAATGTCGCTGTCCTCCAAAATACAGCGTCTGGTATACCCAAATGGTTACCCATCTGGTATTTACCAGACTCAACGTCGCTTAACTTCGGTGATCTAACGAGAACCGGTGTGTCAACGTGATTATGTCGTATGAGTGTTTGCGTGTGTATGGGGAGAATGGTTAAAAATCACTGACCCAGTCGATCACAATAATAAAAAAAACAATATCTATATGACACATAAAGAGTGACCCATAAAAATGCCACCCATAAAATCGTTAATAAAATTTACAATTCTTTTCTACAATCCAATTATATTTGCTACAAATACACTTTAGAATATGGATGACTTTTCATCCAAGTTTCAATCATGAATGTGTTACCATCTTTGTTTTATCACCGTTCAATGGTATGGGACACACTTTGATGATCGTCTCATCAGTAGGAGGTCTGTTTATGAACAGGCTTTACACTCATCGCATCTTCCTCCCACAACGATTTTTATCTGCGGAGGTATTTCAAAGATAATGTCTGTCAGTGCAATCCCATGATTATTGTTAGATTGAAAAGGATTTTCACAGGTAAAATCAGAGCAGTGCCAAGAGTTGAATCATTGACAATTTTGCTCGTCGTATCAAAGTTTGCTTATTGAAGACGATAACACATAGACTGTTGGACATTCAAAACTTACACTTGGTGGGCAATCAAGGCATAAATTACAGTTTATTTATACCAAATACGATTGGATGGCGGAACGAGTTTTGAATTTTATTAAGGAATTTCATGGGTGTGAATTTTTTTGCTCGCTATTGGGTGTATGAGGGTGCCAGAGAGGTGTAGTACCTTTGCAAATCGGACAGCCGCATCTGTCACCTACAGGTGACCCGGTCCACTGGTCACTATGTTATTCTTACGTCTCACCAGTGTTATGCTTACGTCTCACCAGTGTTATGCTTACGTCTCACCAGTGTTATGCTTACGTCTCACCAGTGTTATGCTTACGTCTCACCAGTGGTATGCTTACGTCTCACCAGTGTCATGCTTACGTCTCACCAGTGTTATGCTTACGTCTCACCAGTGTTATTCTTACGTCTCACCAGTGTTATTCTTACGTCTCACCAGTGTTATGCTTACGTCTCACCAGTGTTATGCTTACGTCTCACCAGTGTTATGCTTACGTCTCACCAGTGTCTCGTAGTAGCTGCTTAGGCACGGCAGCGAGAATATACGGGCAACGGTCACGAATGTACGGCAAAAACTGGTGGAGAAAGTCGGTTGGCAGATGCCTTCCGACTAGGGGACGCCTTTCCTTTTCTTCAATGCTCGAAGATTGTCAGACGACAATCTCTCATTTATTGTGCTTCTCCAGTGGCAGCGGGCTTGAGTAGTGGACATAGGCAGCTCTGGAGTCTGGAATACTGGCTTCGATCGTAGCAGCGTCTGAAAGACGATTTAACATAAGGGAAAACGGCTAACTGCCCCTGAGACGGACGCCGTGAGTCTGGAAAGCAATGGCAGACCTAATCTTTCTGCCTTGACATCCACGTGACAACTCGAAATGTGGTCAACAACATGACAGTTTCAAGAATTGCTGTGCGGGATGCGACGACCTGAACTGGTTATGCTGATTACTGAACCTGTACTATATTTTGTTACTATATACTGGAATAGCTGGATTACCGTCACGGGGCTGGTTCATATTACCGCGACACCTTTGAACTGTTTTATAAGTGAAAGGACGTCGTATTGTTACATAACGAGGGTTGTTTTTTCAAATGGAAAAGTTTTAGTGACACTTTAAGGGTGTGAGGTGACCCCAGAACGGAAGTCAAGGAGACCACGGGATTTCCAGATGGAGATTTCAGTCTCTTATCTGGCGATACTTCAAGCAGAGAAGACGTCTTCAGCGTACCGTCCCCAATGGGGAGGGCGCACAATGTAACTAGGTGAAGTGAGACGAACTATCTATCTATTTATATATCTATCTATCTTTCTCTCTCTCTTTCTCTCTTTCTCTCTTTCTCTCTTCCACGTGTGCGCAAGTGGTCCGTCTGTCTGATATTTTCTGTGAATGTTTTCTCTTTGTGATAAACCTTTATAAAACCTAAACATCGGCGTCCGAGTGCGTTTTATCCACAAACGAGAACATGGGTTCGACGACGACACGGATGTATAATGGTTTATACAGCACCGGCGTGTGAAAATATAAAAGGATTTCAAAACCATCACAAACATCGACTACAATGGTGAAAACTGTGTGAAAATAGATATTTCACCACTGAATAAATTCGCTCTGAAAAAGTCTCCATTTTATAAAACGAATGCAAGTTGCTCAAATCTTGAGAAACTCTATACTTTTGTGTTATTTACATAAGATTAAATCCTCATTAAATTTAGAAAATCCTCTGTGAGAGTTTCATGAACTCTCGGATAGAACATAGTTAAATATAAATATATACAATCTCATGAGAATCTACATGGCCCGGTTATTATTGCTACGAAATTTAAAGTTTCTAGGTCCGAGATTAGCAGACAGCCCTACCTCTCTATATCCGTCTGTTCGACTGTCTGGATGTCTGTCTCTCTCTCCCCCTCGCCCCCTCTCTATCTCTCACATACTCGCACGTGCTGCTCGTCGTATATATGTTTAAGCTCTCCTATTTCCTTCATCATCGGCAAATCTAGATTAGATTTACATACAAAAATACATAGGATATTAAGTAAAAAACGTGGAAAGGAGAAGGAACGGTTCTTACGTTTTTTTTTGAAGCAGTCTAATCAAGGGAGGCGCGAGAGCGCTCTATCCCTTAATAGACTACACGAATGGCCTATGCTGGAAATCTTATTTCTTTGATCAATCATAACTCAAAAACCAATAAACCAAATTAGTTAAAACTTTGCACAACATTTTTATTTGATATGTTCTATAAGTGTGTAGAATTTCAGCATCATTAGTCAAGGCAACCCAGAGATCCAGAAAGTTTAATCATGAAATCATGTTATCTGTGTGTACGTACGTACGTACGTACGTACGTATGTGCCACCCTGTATCTCATCAACTATTTGATGGATTCAGCTGATTTTTTGGCAGAGATAGAGGTTCTAGGGTCTAGCTGATGGCATCTTAATTTCAGTTTACCATATACGTTAGTTTTCCAGAAAATTCTAAAAAACCTTACGAGAAGGCATTGTATTGAGGCATAACCTTTACAAAAGTAGTGACATTCCATGATAAATGCCAGTATACTGAAATGATATGCCCTTAATAGGGTTAAGATGAAAATTCATATACACTAAATGTACAAAAGCAAGGAAATTCCCAAATTTTTACACTTTTATTGTCATTAAGGGTATGACTACATATCAACCAAACCATTTCATTATCACATCATATATTCTTTATAAAACATGAATTAAAAAATTGAACAATGAAAGTGCTAGCTAACCGGTTTCGAAATTCGCCCAACAGAGCTGAATCGATGTTAAGTTGAGATGAAAAAAATGAGATGAGTATTACAGCGAGAGAGAAAAAGTCAATCAAATAATAACTACAATTGAATCCGAGAATATTCTCTCTTTGAGAAAGTAGCAAGAACTTTATATAAATAGTTTCTAAACATATGTATATGGAAAAGAATTAAAAAATGTTTCTCATGATATTGTTTGTAGTCTTTTAACTCTAGGACGGGCCTTTTAAGAGAATTATAATTAGGCTGTCAAATTGAATGCGTAATGTGAAGATGAAACTGTCTACAACAGGCTAGTAGGTATGTCTGCTTGTAACGATATAAATAGACCTTAATTCTGTTTCTTTACCCGTAGTTGTTAGGTTGTCCGCATCGTTCTATAGGGATCAGCCAAAAGTTAAAATGTTGTGAGGATCGTGTGACCGGCAGAACAATCATCGTCCACACTAATCATTCCCGGAATAGGATGAAACACATGTTTATGTGGATAAGAAATTAACAAACATTTATCATGATATTATATGTATATATATATATATATATATATATATACACACAATAATATTTATAAATAAATATTTATTAATTATTTTAATACCTACAGACATCGATGTTTCATGCTAACGTAATCTTCAGTGTAGGAACTAATTCTCAACGGTTGGTGGGCGCGAACCCCGATCACAAATCGCCACTGATTCGTAGTCGAGGGTCTTATCCATAGCCAATTATTTAGTAAATATAGAGGAATTTTAAATGTAAATAGCGAATCGGCGGCTAGATACTTATATTTTTTTTACTTAAACAATGTTTTAGTAAAAAAAAAGTAAACATTAAAAACCCTAAGTTATATCAATTTTCATCGTACACGTGAAACGCTAAAATAAAAATTAGATAGGAAAAATTTAGTCTACATCTAAACAAGCCAAATAAGAGGCTAGCTCAGGAAGAACGATTACTCACAGTTATAAACATGTATTTTTTAATTTCAAAAAATGAAAGGAAGTTATCATTCTTCCTCAGCTTGCATACTTCTCTTTGTTTATAAAGATGGCGACTATATTTTTCAGCCAACTTTACATTTCGGCATTTTACGTGTACAATAAGACTTGTCATACAATACTCGCAGGCATTATCTTCTCCTTTTATGGAGTGATACTCCTAGGTATTACCTCTATCTTGAAGAGGGTATTTCCGATCAAGCATAACCACATCCTTTAGCGTGTGTGTGTGTGGGGGGGGGGATACTCCGACGCTTTCCATTCTCCTTTGGTGGTGTGTGTAGTATATTTTCGTTCCTCATAATACATTCCTCCCGGGCATTACCTTCTCTTTATTTTTAGGGGGGTGGGCAAGATAATATGTTCGTTCCTCACAATATCATCGTCCCAAGATAACTTTCTCCCTGTTTAGGGGGTCCGGGTAGTTAACTATCTATTCTGTTTCATGATACCATCCTCCTAAGCATTAACTCCTCTTTTGGGGAGAAGAGGTAGTGTTTGTTCGTCATGATATAATCCTCTTAGTCATTACCTTTTCCTGTGGGGAGCTCAATGTATGCAGTTTGTTCATTATGATATCATGCTCCGGACCTAGCAAACATATTCGACCGAAAGGGACATATATTTGCTAGTATATATATATATATATATATATATATATATATATATATATATATATATATATATATACATATATATATATATATATATATATACATATATATATATATATATATATATACATATATATATATACATATACATATATATAAATATATACATATATATATATATACATATGCATATATACATAGATATATATATACATATATATACATACATCTATATATATATATACATATATATACATATATATATACATATACATATATATACATATATATACATATATATACATATATACATATATATATACATATATACATATATATATATATACATATATATATATACATATACATACATATATATCTGGTGATACCAGATCAGGCTGCCCTGTGGCTTCCTGAGACGAAATTCACCTACGTTTTTTTTGTTGTTTTTTTTTGTTTTTTTGTTTGTAAAACTTAATTATGTTCTACAAAACCAAAAACAAAAACAACAGCCCCTCTCCCTTTCTCCCTCCCCTTTTTTATTTTTATTTTTCCTACCCTACTCCCGGTCCTGGATATGACCTTAAACTACATCCGATGGTGAGATCTGGCTTACGGACTTTGGGGAATGTGGAGCCTCCTCTTAATTACCATTGCTCCCAGGTCCACCCTGACCCGGAGTGGTAGTACCTGTTAGGGTCCCAACTATGGGTTAAATAGAAACAGATATTAAAAGGGGAAAGAAACAAAAAAGAGAAGAAAACAAGACCAGATTCGGCATTAAATAACCCAAAAAGGGTTGATATGCCGTAAAACAAAACTACCAAACCAAAAACCCTGATTAAACATTTGAAGATATAAAGAACTTGAAGCATAAAAACTTTCACTATAATGACCAGATTCGGCATTAAATAACCCAAAAAGGTTGATATGCCGTAAAACAAAACTACCAAACCAAAAACCATGATTAAACATTTGAAGATATAAAGAACTTGAAGCATAAAAACTTTCACTATAATGACCAGATTCGGCATTAAATAACCCCAAAAGGGTTGATATGCCGTAAAACAAAACTACCAAACCATACATATATATATACATACATATATATACAATATATATATATATATATACATATACATATATACACATGCATATGTATATATATATATATATATATATATATATGTATATATATATGTATATATATATATATATATATATATATATATATATATATATATATATATATATATATATATATATATATATATATATATATATATATATATATATATTAGGGTAGGTCGATTTTACACTTTTTTTTAAATATTAAAAAAAGGCACGTTCCGAAAGTTGTATATAGACCTATTAAATACTCATGCAAAAAATTAGATCAAAAACTTCAGCGGTTTTTTGAGCGTTTAGTATCAAAGATCGTAGACAAGAATATACTGAAAATTCCTCGTTTTTGCAAGATTTGCTTGAATATTGGTGTGAAAACCAAATAATTTTAGCATTTAAAAGCAGGGAATGTCCTTTTATTTTATAAAAATGATATGAATTAAAGAAATCTTCAAATTGAAAATCCCCCCCCCCTCATTTTCAGTATCTGCTTTTGTAAACTACCTTTTAACGTTATGAATTAAACAGTAATATTTGAATACCTAAAAAAATGATTTTTTCTGTTATTAGTGAAAATATAACAAGCAAAGAAATAAGGAAAAACCTAACACTATTTTAATGAAGCTTAATATAGAGAGTCAAATTGCTCCATATAAGACCCCTTAGACAAAATGCTGGTCTCAATTTCTGACTCAAAACTTTGGCTGTAATGTGTTGATGCCTTGCTTCAAAACCATATACAGTTTGTGAAGCTTCTGTTAACTTAACTGCCCGTTCCATACCCTGAGAATGTTAGGGCAAATCTGGCAAGTCAAGCTTGGTTCCATTCATCAACGATTCTCGAAGTTCAGATTCAGTAAAATCTTCCGTCATTGGTGGTTCAAAAATGCCGCATAATTTTAAATCTATTAATTGTGTCCAATGTGTGGCATTAAAATTAATAGGTAGTATTCTTTTTAATCTTTTTCTGGTTGACTCCTCACTCCTGAAAGAACAAATTAATTAATTGAATTATTAAAAAATTCCAATCTGTACTGCTTTAATAATTATGGTGAAATTAGATAAAATCTTTAAAAATCATTCTATAAATTGGAATAAATAATTGAGTCAGAGATATATGAATAAATATTACTTACCTAATGGCCAAAATTCTTTTTAAAGCTTCTTCTCTTACTTCAATCTCCTCAGATTTAACCATGGCATATAGAAAGTTTTCAGGCAGTAAACAAAATGTATTACCTTGTATATTTCTAAATGTGATATCTTGGATTTCCTGAGGCTTCTCCTTAATCCTCTGGGTCATATTAAAAATGTGCACTTACTGATTGTGGAATTTACTATTTCTTTTAATTTCAAACCAAAAAGTGGCATACACATTTACAATAAAATTTACTACATAGTGTAGTTTTGTTGTGTGCCTTTGTGGGTATGCACCACGAGTCTATAAACACATAAGCCTGATGGCCAAAGTTAACCATCTTGCTTGGTTTAAAGGACCAATTTTCCAGGAGGCATATCTAGAGTCAACCTTACCTCTAGAAATACCTACTGTGTATTCATAAAGGAGTCTTTGGTCAGAACTAAGATCATGTATTTCATCAATTTTGGAAAATGATATTTGGGGTAAATCATATCAATCATTTGAGCATAATTTCCCCAGAGGGCTACTGAATGTTGTAGGGCCCTTTGCGCAACCATCTATGTTTTTAAAAAGGGCTCTGAAAGGTAGTTCATTATGATGCAAAGAGCAACCAATTGTGTGAAGAGTTTTAAAAAGTTTTTTTCTAAAATTGCAACCATTCCACCATCGCAACTTGTGTTGGTATTAGTGTTGTCAACAAGTATAGCCTTGATACTGTTCTCACTGTGGAATTCATGCAAAACATCCACCACTTGATCTGCATGAACAGCACCTGTTGCACCACTATTCGGAAGAACTCTATGTGTCAGATATTTACTTTCACATGGTGTTTCTTTTGTAAAAGTTAAATGGTGTTCTGGTCCCTTAGTTTTTTTCATAATTCTCTGTCTATTTTCATCCACAATTTCCTTATACATCAATGTGTCCTTATCCATTCTCCCATCAACTCCAATACATATATTTTAGGTGGGGTAAAAACTCCTGGCTGAAATAGTTTTATTTATCTACCTCCAACAAGGTAAGATGTGACACAAGGTCAGGAAAGTGGGATTAGATAACCCTGCGCTATAGAGGTGAGAACTTTGGCCATTAAAAAATTGACTGGGCAGCCCCGTCGGCATTCCCCTGTAGGGGCGCCTCAGACAGTTAGCAATAAACTTACTCCTCCCCAAAGAGGAAAGGCAAAGCCTGGGAGGATGCACCTCCTAGAATTACACAGGACGGACAAGCCCCAATAGACGGGCGTAAATCCAGACCCAAAGGCCCGGACGATACCGGTTTATTTGGTGGGGTAAAAACCCCTGGCTGAACTAGATTTTATTTATCTACCCCCAACAAGGTAAGATTGACAAAAGGTCAGGAAAGTGGGATGAGAAAGCCAGTGCTCGAGAGGTGAGCACTCTGGCCATTTAAAAATTGCCTGGGCAGCTTCGTCGACATTCCCCGGTAGGGCCGCCTCAGACAGTAAGCAATAAACTTACTCCTCCCCAAAGAGGGAAGGCAAAACCTGGGAGATGCACCTCCTAGAACTGCACAGGACGGACAAGCCCCAATAGACGGGCGTGAATCCAGACCCAAAGGCCCGGACGATACCGGTTTATTTGGTGGGGTAAAACCCCCTGGCTGAACTAGTTTTTATTTATCTAACTCCCACAAGGTAAGGTGTGACAAAAGGTCGGGAAAGTGGGATTAGATAAGCCAGCGCTCGACAATTCAATATATATGTGTGATAATTAAACAGAGAATCAACACGGGAAGTCAAATTCGCCCGATGAATTTTCAACCGGTGAATACCATAAAAAATATCCAATAAATAAAACGCCTATGTAAACAAATAATTATTTATATATAACATTAAATATCATAGTGTTTTATTCCTTTTTAATTTGAATATGTACATTTAATTTCTTAAGAAAAATAATAATAAACTTAAAAATATTTATTATTAAGTAATGTATTACTTTTTTTTGTTAAAACCCGGGTTTAATTTAAGGCGACACATCTGCCGGTGAAATCTCGGCAGTGATAAAAAATCTTGATTTATTTGATCTTAAAGTTGCAATGCTCAAATAAATACAAAATTTTGAAGAAAAATATTTCTTGTGGTAACTTTTGACATTATTTGGCAACTTTCTTCGAGTGCGATAATTTACAGTTTCAAAATCGACCTCCCCTAATATATATATATATATATATATATATATATATATATATATATATATATATATATATATATATATATTAGGTCGTTACAAAAATAATTACCGCCTGAAGCGCTGTATTTTAAAAAGTCATTTTAACACAGAATTTGTAGTTAATTTTTGGTAAATTTTGACATATATGAAAATTAATGCGTCAATAATTAATGTGTTCTCAATAATAAATTGTAATTTTTTTTTAGACAGAAAGTATTTTGAAGCATACAAGCCCGTCAATGATGAACATCCCAAAACATGACATTCGCCTTCTTATGCTTCATGAGTTCAAACTTGGGCACAATGCCTCCGAAACTTCTGCCAATATCAATAGAGTATGTGGAGATTAATCCACAGCGATCGGACAGTACGTAGATCGTTCCAGAAATTTCGTATTAAAGATGAAAGCCTTGAAGATGAAGAAGGTAGAAGACAACCGTGGTAATTTTGAAAATGAACAATTGCAGGCACTTGTTGAGCAAAATCCACGCCGAAGTGTCAAAGAAATGTCTCAAACACTTGCCGTCAGCACTGCAAATATTTCAAGTGATTTATAGAGTATTGGAAAGGGTCAAATATTTTCAGGAATAAATGTATGTTTCTGTAATCAGCAATTATTTTTGTTACCATATATATATATATATATATATATAAAAGGAGATTGTAGTTTGCTTGAAGCATTGCTGGTAAATGTAAGTGTAAATTAGTCGTCCAAGGCTATAGCAATGCGATGTGGTTGCCGTGAGATGGAAAAGTGAAAAGAAATAAACGCAGGGAGAAAGTGAAACTCAAAACGATTTATTAATAATTTCACGAAAACTGATTAAATACCAAATAGTATTTTTTTTTTGGTAAGTAACAGATCGGCAAATTTAGATTTGAAGAGAATAAATGAAAAAATAAATAAATAAATAAATAAAGATTGATGAGTCATGTAAAATGAAACATAATTTAAAAATTGGTATATTACTAAACTAATGTTTATAATGTTTTAACCTTAGTTATATGATTGCTTAATGGAATTTTGACGTTTCTGCGTTCCTACTGCCAATTGTTTTCCCCTGTATTACGATGATCTGACACCGGTTTTTCTTCCCGTTTTTCCGACCCTCTCGGTCTTCTATTGTTGTCTTCTGATAATGAAAGTTGTTCTTTCGAAAATTTAAGATTACCCTTTGCCGATCTGTTACTTACCAAAAAAAAAAAATACTATTTGGTATTTAATCAGTTTTCGTGAAATTATTATAAATCGTTTTGAGTTTCACTTTCTCCCTGCGTTTATTTCTTTTCACTTTTCCATCTCACGGCAACCACATCGCATTGCTATAGCCTTGGACGACTAATTTACACTTATATATATATATATATATATATATATATATATATATATATATATATTTATATATATATATCATATTAGTACATCATGTATCCACATAAAATATTATAAGGAGATATAATTTTTTATGTATCAGTTTTCAGTATTTACTTCAACAGTGCTCGATACGTAAGTAGAGCTAGGAAGTAAGCAATGAAAATAGATATGGCAATCAAGCTACACAGAGGCTCCCGTGTTTCATCCCCCGGGGGGAATCGTCAGGCTAAATATATTTACATATATATTATATATATATATATATATATATTATATATATATATATATTTTTAAACATAGTTCACCCCAAACAAGGCAGGCCGCCACTGTAGACGTAAGGGGCTACTGACAAAAAGAAAAGGGGAGAAGGTAGGGGGCGGTCAACTTAGATTGGGATCTGCGCAGCAAGATGTCTGTTTACATTAGTTTTAACTTTCTGCATGTCTGTACTGTTGGGGAACCAAGAGGCAGGGAGGGAGTTCCAGAGGCCAGCTATTGTGAGGAAAGAAGCTGTCTGAGTAGAAGGCTCTTCGACATCTGGGGACCTCCACAGTGAATGAATGAGATTTAGTTGATTGTCGAGTTAGTCTAGTGAATTTACGTCGAGGGGGCACCAGAGTAGCCAATTCATGGGAGCATAATCCATTGAAGTATTTGTAAAACAAGCACAAGGACGCTACATTGCGGCGAACTTGGTTGACAGTGAGGGACCTATTAGGTTGGCGATTCTTTTTTGGACCTTGTCAAGGAGGGAGAGACTAGTAGATGATGCACCAGCCCAGATGTGACAACAATACTCCATGCATGGGCGGATGGTGACTTTGTAGAGATACAGGATAATGTCAGGTGTGAGGAGTTTACTAGCACGGTAGAGGGAGCCAACCTTCTTTGCGGCAGCCTTGGCAATGTCTTCAGTGAATTTGTTCCAATTCATGTTACCTGTGAAGGTTAGGCCGAGGAATTTGAATGATGAACTCTCAGGTAGGGTGTTATTTGCCATGACAATCGGTGGTTGCAAAGGTTCCTTGTAGTTATTGAAGGATAGGAGCTTTGTCTTCGCGGCATTAAAAGTTACCAATCATTTATGACCCTAATCAACCACAGCCTGGAGGTCATTTTCTAAGGATTCAGCCATTGCCTCGGATATGATTGCGTCTGTTTTGCCAACATGGCGAGAGTAAAGCGTGGTGTCATCAGCAAATAAACCAATCTCAGACTCTATGCCATCGGGGAGATCGTTTATATATATCAGGAACAACATGGGTCCAAGGATAGATCCCTGGGGTACACCAGCATTTAAGTCATGTTGCTTAAATGAACGGCCATCGAGGACAACCTGGATTTTTCTTTTGTCTAGGAAGGATCTAATTATATTAAGTAATTGCCCAGTAATACTGTATGATCGTATTTTCAGGAGAAGCCCTTTATGCCATACCTTGTCAAAGGCCTTGAATATATCAAGCGCTACTGCCATAGCTTCACCTGCCTTGTCGAGTGTATGGTACATGCGTTCAGAGATGACCGTCAGGATGTATACAGTAGATCGTGCTTGTCTAAATCCATACTGGCGGTCAGAAAGAAGTTTAGCATTAACTAAGTGCCGTACTATATATTATATATATATATATGGTTACATATTATATTATATGGTTACATATTATATATATATATATATTATATTATATATATATATTATATATATATATATTATATATATATCATATACCTTATATTATATATATTTATATATATATTATATATATATATTATATATATATATATTATATATATATATTATATATATATTATATATATATTATATATATATCATATATATATATTATATATATATTATATACATATATTATATATATATATTATATATATATTATATACATATATTATATGTATAATATATATATTATATATATATACATATATTATATATATACATATATTATATATATACATATATATATGTATATACATATATTATATATATACATATATTATATATATATGCATATATTATATACATATACATATATTATATATATATATATACATATTATATACATATATACATATATTATATATATACATATATATACATATATTATATATATACATATATTATATATATATACATATATTATATATATATACATATATTATATACAGGGTGTTTCAAAAGTCTTGGGAACATTACAAATTCGTATATCTCATGAACTATTCCAGGTAGAAAAATGAAACTGGTGCCATTTTAAAGCTTGCTTAATCAAGTTTTTGGTCATACTAATGATTTTCGTGTTATCTTTCCAGGTGCAGTAATGGCGTTCTCTAAACAAGACAAGGCATTTTGCGTCCTCCAATTTGCAAAGACTGAATCGTGGACATGTGTTCAGCGTGCATTTCGCAGGAAATTTAAAAGAAGCCCCTGAAAGGAAATCCATTGTCAGATGGCATGCTAAATTTGTGAAAGATGGGTGTTTGTGCCCAAGTAAGCGAACAGGTCGCCCTTCAACTTCAGAAGATGCAGTTGAGCAAGTTCGGACAGCCTTTCAGCGGAGCCCCCGTAAATCAGTGAGAAGAGCCAGCAGGGAACTTCAGCTTGCTCCAGCAACTGTCTGGCGTGTCTTAAGGAAACGACTGCAAATGGTACCTTACAAGCTCAAGTTGGTCCAAAAGTTGAAGGACACTGATAAGCCACTTCGCCGTGACTTTTGCATTGCAATGCAAGAGAAGTTGGAAGATAACGGCTTTGATGACCGGCTTGTTTTTAGCGATGAGGCGACCTTCCATCTGAATGGCAAAGTTAACAAGCATAACACTCGCATATGGGGTATTGAGAATCCTCATGAACTTCTTGAGCACGAGCGAGATTCACCAAAAGTGAACGTGTTTTGTGCAATTTCCAAGAAAGGTGTCTATGGACCGTTCTTCTTTGAAGAGGCAACTATCACTGGTGAATCCTATCTCAACATGCTGGAAGACTGGTTAATGGCTCAGTTGGAACAAGCAGAATCTGATGACTTCATTTTTCAACAAGATGGTGCACCACCACACTGGAGTCTTAGAGTAAGGCAGTTTCTTAACACAAGGCTGCCTGGTAGATGGATTGGGAGATCTGGGCGAGGTGATGACGTTCTCATGCCCTGGCCTCCTAGGTCTCCAGATCTTACCCCGTGTGACTTTTTCCTTTGGGGCTTTGTCAAGCAACAAGTCTATGTGCCGCCCCTTCCAAGAGATATTGACGAACTAAAGGCTCGAGTAATGGCAGTTGTGGGAACCATTGACGTCAGGATGCTGGAACGCGTTTGGCAGGAAATGGACTATCGACTAGATGTCTGCCGTGTGACGAATGGTGCTCATATTGAGCAACTTTGAAGATTCTCCACAAAACTTGAAACTTTAACCTTTCCAACGGTACCAATTTCATTTTTCAACTCCTAATAGTTTTTGAGTTATTAAAAATCGTTATGTTCCCAAGACTTTTGAAACACCCTGTATATACATATATTATATATATATATACATATATTATATATATATATACATATATTATATATATATACATATATTATATATATATACATATATTATATATATATACATATATTATATATATATACATACATATATTATATATATATACATACACATATTATATATATATACATACATATATTATATATATACATATATTATATATATATATACATATATTATATATACTAGCAAATATATGCTCCCTCCGGTCGCATATTTTTGCTAGGCTGCCGCATCAGAAATGAAGGCTCACGCGTAAGCCAATGGAGCCCCAGTCATATTTCTGTGGTGGTTAGACATTGATTTTCTGTGTTTATGACAAAGAATATTTTTAGTTGAAAATAAAGAAAAAAAAAATTCGACCCTACCCCGATTTTTGTTGTACCCTCGCCCATAAATAGACAGACTTGTAGTTTAAAAAGAAAGAAAAATTTTTTTTGTACCCCCCCTCAATTTTTTTATATTACCAGTCATTGAAATATTTTTTAGTTAAGAAAAAAAAAAAATTTTTTTGACCGCCTTCCCCCAATTTTGTTATTCCCCCCCCCCTATACATGTAAATATTTTTAATTAAAAAGGAAAAAAACAAACCTAACCCTAACTGTAACGACGGGGTCAAAGTTAGCGTGGATCCTAAAATGAAAAGGCACCAAAAAATCAAATACAGTGAACGCGCGCGCGTGTGTGCGTGTGCGTGTGCGTGTGTGTGTACCTTTTTTTAATTAAACAATTTGATTCTACAATCAGTTGTATAGTTTTCCAGTACAATGTGTTAGTTTATTTTGTTGACATTAAAGAAAAAAAATCACATCTTTTTTTTTAATAAATAAAACATGGAATCATAAATTCTGTTGAGGTCGTGAAAAAATGATAATATTGGATATGAAAGTATTAAGAAATCAAATACAGTAAACACGAAAAAAATTTTAATTCTCGGAAAGAAAAAGTTTACCTGAACTGTGTGTGGGTGTGTGCGTGCGCACGCGCGTTTTTATATAGTAATTTTTAAATCAATTATTATTTTAATTAAACAATTTGATTTAATAAATTTGTGTTTTAAAACATAATGGCTAAGAATAAACAAACTTAGGACGGTTTTAAAAATGGAAAACTGAGCACGGTGTTTGCCAGCGTTGTTGTTTACATGTTTAACGTGCCAGATTAACGTCGGCTGCTTAGTCAGATCGCCATATTTAATTACCGGAGGGAGGGAGGGCATACTGATTCAACAGCCAATCAGCTGCTTAATCAGATCGCCATATTTAATTACCGGAGGGAGGGGGGGCACTACTGATTAAACAGCCAATCGGCTGCTTAATCAGATCGCCATATTTAATTACCGGAGGGAGGGAGGACACCACTGATTAAACAGCCAATCGGCTGCTTAATCAGATCGCCATATTTAATTACCGGAGGGGGGAGGGCACTACTGATTAAACAGCCAATCGGCTGCTTAATCAGATCGCCATATTTAATTACCGGAGGGAGGGAGGACACCACTGATTAAACAGCCAATCGGCTGCTTAATCAGATCGGCATATTTAATTACCGGAGGGAGGGAGGGCACTTCTGATTAAACAGCCAATCGGCTGCTTAATCAGATCGCCATATTTAATTACCGGAGGGAGGGAGGACACCACTGATTAAACAGCCAATGACTTTGCAATTTTAACAGTACTCGAGTTGAAATGGTTTAGAAAACACGCCGGTTATGATGAAAATGACTTTAATTAATTGTATGAATAATGTTTATTAATATAACCTTATCGGAAAATATTGTAAATACATATGTAAATTTGATAATAGCAGTTATAAGTGTATATTTGTAAATATTAATTTAATTGAAGGTTTAAAGGAATGACTTATGTAAATGGCAAAACCCATCTGGTGTCTAAGCGACTTTTAGTGACAGTATATAAAGAATTTCACAAAGATTAATTTCAGTAAAATAGTCATACTGGAGTTTCGGCTTCAGACAGACAGACAGACAGATACATAAACTCCATTATTAATAGATATACATACATATATTATATACAGGGTGGGCAAAAATAAGGGTCCTATTTTTAAAAATTCATAACTTTTTTATTTATTGATTTTTTTTTTTTTTTTTTTTAGAATAAGTAACGGACCCCTTCCGAAGCAAGCATGAGCCGTATTAGCCCTAAGGAACGTACCCTCATTTAGAAAACATTATTTTTGCTTAAAAAAACTCAAAACAGTGTAAAAAACAATACTTTAGTTTTTGTAAGTTTTAAGAAGTGTTTTTCGGCTAAAATTTGTTTTGTTTATTTCAAAAAATCTCGGAAGGGTCAGTCTACACACACATAAAGTTTGGTGAATTTAACTTTTATTTTGTGGAAGTTATTCAAATTCAAGTTATTCAAATTTAAAGATAGGACCCTTCTTTTGGCCCACCCTGTATATATATATATATATATATATATATATATATATATATATATATATATATATATATATATATATATATATATGTGTGTGTGGGGGGGGTGTAAGAAAAGGAAGTCAACATCCTAGAAGCACGGATCATCATGTATTAAAGTGAAATATTTTGAAAACGCCAAATTAGCGTATACAACATCGCCAGGACTAAAACAAAAAAAATAACATCGTATGACCGTGACGTGTTTTCGACCCCTCAGGATTAATACCACCAATATGAGGAGAGAGAAAAGAAGAAATAAAAACACTATAAGACAGTCTCGCTTGAGAAAGTTGTATTTACAACGAAAATTCGCCAAAAAAAATTAAATAAATGAATTTTTCATTTAAAATTGCACGATTGTTTGATTTTCAGAATATTTCACTTTAATACATTATGATCCGTGCTTCTAGGATGTTGACTTCCTTTCCTTACTTAAAAAAAGCGCCAAATCAGCGTATACAACATCGCCAGGACTAATAAAAAAAATAACGTCGTAAGATCGTGACGTGTTTTCGACCCCTCGGGATTTATACCACCAATATGAGGAGAGAGAAAAGAAGAAATAAAAACACTATAAGACAGTCTCGCTTGAGAAAGTTGTATTTACAACGAAAATTCGCGAAAAAAAAATTAAATAAATGTATTTTTCATTTAAAGTTGCACGATTGTTTGATTTTCAAAATATTTCACTTTAATATATATATATATATATATATATATATATATAATCCGCTCTCTATGCATCTTTATATTCTGTCCGCAAATACAATCAATTCCCAAGACGTGATTCGAAACGCGACCGCCAGTATGGAACCGTTACACTACTTGAACTATATACAATGGAATAAAAAGAAAATCAATCTGAGTTTGATAATAATTCTCAGAAAATATTCAATTCGACTAAATAATTTCATAAAATTTGATTTTATTATCTCGCAAAATAAACTGCTATATTATTTTTTATCATATTTATATAATTATTGAAACGAATAAACCAACACTTATTTAAAAAAACAACAACAACAACATTTAAATTGATTCAATGTTATTTGTTTCCTCGTCGAGATATCCTTATAATATATATCACTGTTTCTGACCTTTACAAAAAAGTAACAGTTTTCAACCCTTAATTGACAATTTTTTTAAATGGTTTCTTGAATTCTGTCTGTTTTTATGGACACAAAAAAGTAACAGTTTTAAACCCTTAATTGACAATTTTTAAAAATGGTTTCTTGAATTCTGTCTGTTTTTATGGACACAAAAAAGTAACAGTTTTAAACCCTTAATTGACAATTTTTAAAAATGTTTTCTTGAATTCTGTCTGTTTTTATGGACACAAAAAAGTAACAGTTTTCAACCCTTAATTGACAATTTTTTTTAATGGTTTCTTGAATTCTGTCTGTTTTTAAGGACACAAAAAAGTAACAGTTTTCAACCCTTAATTGACAATTTTTTTAAATGGTTTCTTGAATTCTGTCTGTTTTTATGGACACAAAAAAGTAACAGTTTTAAACCCTTAATTGACAATTTTTTTAAATGGTTTCTTGAATTCTGTCTGTTTTTATGGACACAAAAAAGTAACAGTTTTCAACCCTTAATTGACAATTTTTTTTAATGGTTTCTTGAATTCTGTCTGTTTTTAAGGACACAAAAAAGTAACAGTTTTAAACCCTTAATTGACAATTTTTTAAAAATGTTTTCTTGAATTCTGTCTGTTTTTATGGACACACAAAAAAGAACTAAAGTTTTGATTGTAAAAACAATTAAATTTCATCACTTCATTTTAAATCAACGATTATTACGGAGATATATTCTCCTCATAAATATTGAGTTTAATCTTCATGCCCCTGAACTGCGCAAATACATTGTCAAATACAATTTAGTTAAAAATTAGCGTTGTTATAGTTGTTAGCTAAAACAATCGCTCATCAGCCAACGGTTGTTTGAAGGAGAAATGTTTTAAAATGTTGACATAATGACGTCAATTTCATCAGTCGCACCTGTGCATATAAGCTACGACCACGAACATGGCAGGCGATAAATATATACATTGTAAACTGAGTTATGGGGTTTTAATTTTTTTTTTACCCCAACCTAAAGTTTGTTGTGTACTATTTTGCGAAATTTCGATTATTCGAACTACTGTTCTTATCTGGGATGTTATGTTCACAACGTTTCCGCCTACGTAACCTCCGGCCTTCTTCAGGTGTGTCTTGTCGAGCTCGGGAATCTTTCTATCGAACTCGGAAATCCGTCCGGGGGTAGCTTGATCTCGTTCCGTTAACCATGACCGGGTAGAAGTATTAAGTAATTCGTAATTATATTCTTAGTATCGCCCGCACTGAGGATTGAACCGTCGACCTCCAGAAGACTGTCAGTTAAAACTGATTATTACTTAGCACTGTTATCCGTTACGTCACAGACCATTGCGGACAAATGTTGTAATTTTGTTTGGAGAGAGTATCCTATGATTGCAGCACTGACTGAGACCACTCAATTGATTTTGCGACCAGTGTCGGAATCGAACAACTACTTCGGACGTGCAAAGAATGGGTTAGAATGCTTGGGCTAGTAGATGTAGATACCCAGGGACTAGTCGTCGTGCTACACAAGCGTTGGTCCCTATAACCCTTTTCCTGTGCTGGTACTTTTGAGTATGTGATCTTTATGTAGATACTAACTATGTGTGCAGCTAACTTCATCATAAACCTCTGGAGGCCTACAGCGGTAGGGGGTGGTTACTATAGCTAACATGCTAAGCTTGCAATTTGGTTATCATGCCTTTTAACTAAGATAAAAGTGTAGTATCTGTTCCGATGGATACTGCACGCCTGTCCTGTGCAGTTCTAGGAGGTCCACCCTCCCAGGCTTTGCCTTCTCTCTTTGGGGAGGAGTAAGTTTATTGCTTACTGTCTGAGGCGCCCCTACCGGGGAATGCCGACGGGGCTGCTCAGGCAATTTTTAACTGGCCAGAGTGCTCACCTCTCGAGCGCTGGCTTTTCAAACCCCACTTTCTCGACCCGATCTTGGGTCACATCTTACTTGTGGGAGTAAGATAAAACTGGCCTTGTGCCTAACTCCTGGGGAGGAGTAAATAAAACCATGCCGTTTGGCTAAGATCAAAGTGTAGTATCTGTTCCGATGGATACTACACCCCATAGACTGGTATTGTCGTGGCCTTCGGGGCTTGATTTCCGCCGGTCTATGGGTCTGTCCTGTGCAGTTCTAGGAGGTCCACCTTCCCAGGCTTCGCCTCCCCTCTTTTGGGAGGAGTAAGTTTATTGCTTACTGCCTGAGGCGCCCCTACCGGGGAATGCCGACGGGGCTGCCCAGGCAATTTTTGATGGTCAGAGTGCTCACCTCTCGGGCGCTGGCTTTTCAACCCCCACTTTCCGACCCGACCTTGGGTCACATCTTACTTGTGGGAGTAAGATAAAACTGGCCTTGTGCCTAACTCCTGGAGAGGAGTAAATGATACCATGTCTTATATCGGTTTGGTGAATCACCAACGAGTGCACGTGCAGAAGAATCAAGCAAAGGCAAGAAGGGGCTTAAATTATGGCATCCTAATCAGATCATCACAACAACTACCACATTTGTGATATTATCCGTAAAAGTCTAGCAGGCCTAAAAAAAATCATATCCGCGTCTCTTACTTGAAGGGTTTTACACATTGATACATAAAAAGTGGTCATACTTGAAAAAAAGTATACAATCACTATATGGTGTGTGTGTGTGTGTATATATATATATATATATATATATATATATATATATGTGTGTGTGGGGTGTGTGTGGGGGTGCATGTACTGCCATCTCGTCACGCAAATGTTAGCTAGTAAAACACGTGCCTTTCTTCTCGCCCCAGGGCGAAATCATTGCAAGTAGTGAGCGGAAGCAAGAAAGAAAATAGCAAGTCAGGAAACAACCCCAGACTTACCCCGCCGCCTGAAATTAATTCGGAAATAAATCTTTTACTATAATAAAAAGAAATTCAACGCTGAGTGTTTTTCTTTCTTTAGGTCATCAGAAATGATAATAATTATTCATACATTTAAAATTAAATTATTAACGAAATTCTATGATTTTATTTAAAAATTTTAGTAATATACCTCGATAAATAGCGAACACTGGCGAAGCATAATTTTCTCCCGTAATTTTTGGCAGAGGGTGTGCACTAATATAAAATAAAGTTCAACGAGTTAATTTGTTTACTTTCTACAAACAACATTTCTAAAATATAACAGAAAGGAGTTATGTGGTGTAGATGACACGTAGCAGTTGTTCCTTCCATCTTATAAAGAGAGAAGACGATCACTTCCGCCAATTATTTATAGGTTTTTCTTTTTCGCGTTCAGTATAAAGTATACATACCCCAAACTAATCCACCATAGGGGGAGAGAGCAGGTGTACCTTAAAACCTGACCTCTCTTTCGCGCACACACGCACGGTTAAGAAAAATATAAAAAATTTCTCAGCTTATACGCTCTGGTGACTTCCTGTCTATGAAGCAATAAGAAGTAAGTAGACCTTGTGTTTACTTTCCGCAGCCTCGTAACTCTAGCCTTCTTTTATTTTGTTCTGTTCTTACATTCCATGAGCGATGTTTCTGACAAAGAGGGAAGAATTGCTGTTTTCTGGGTCGGAATCTATCTATTTAAAACTTATCGTATGCTAGTTTTTGACCTTGAAGAAGTATTTTTATTTTTAGCTCCTTGCATCAAGTGGCTTCATGCTTTATCTTGAGCAATTTCAATTAAAAAAATTTCAATAAAAAAATTTCAATAAAAAATTTCAATAAAAAATTCAATAAAAAATGTCAATAAAAAATTTCAATAAAAAAATTCAATAAAAAATTTCAATAAAAAATTTCAATTAAAAAATTCAATAAAAAAATTCAATAAAAAAATTTCAATAAAAAAATTTAATTTTGTAATGACATTTAAGACTTTTTCCTGAATGTCGCCTTATATAGAAAATTCTATTTTTTACATTATTTCTACACACCCAAGTCCAATATTGCTGCAACATGAAACCATTTTTATTTTATGAATATTTTGTATCGAAAATCTTTTTTATTTAAATCCACGGGACAACATTTTAACATAATTTATTTAATCTTCAAAATTCTTGCTTTGTTTAGTGTGTGTCATAATATTTTGTAATTAAAACCATCGCATCATTTTATGACTGCATTTACCAAAATTGAAAGCCTAAATATTTTTGACAAATTTATAAAACAATTATAAACATCAAAATAAAATTACCGACTGCTAGATATATTCACAAATCGACTCCAAGATTCAGTGCATCAATACTTAAATATACAAATAACTTAGTATTGTAAAAAGCTATGATTATCTCCCTTTAACGGAACTCTTAAACCAACTTTGATAACCCAATGCTACAGAAACAATATAAGACTAATATTGACATGTCTAATAACGCTGCTATTCTATGGCAATTCGTGCGGTTGTTAATGCATAACACTATATACTACCTTTAGATCATCGTTTTAGCCTCATCAGAGTTTTTAGTGACTGTCTTACATACCGACAAAGAGGATTATTTTTCAGATGATATTTGATTAATTCTTTGGACGATTTAGTCTAGGAATTCTTAAAGTCAATACTTCTACAAAAATTATAGTTTTGTTATACAAATTATTCAAGGTCTTCAAAGATTATTGTCCATTTTAACTTTTAATACTATCAAAACTGTATTTCTGATAATAAAACGAATTCACTTGAAATAAATAAAGATAAAAATTGTTTACTGCATAATTTTTATTACGCATCTTGTTTTACGCCATTTTGTTTTACGCCATCTTATACTACGCCATCTTGTTTTAATAATTCTTTGATATTTAGATTGTGACGATAGGTTTAATCTTAGAGTTTTATTAGAACAAAGTATATTGGTTGTCAAGATGTGAATGGTGTTGATTTACTTCAACAGTGCTCAATGCGTGAGTAGAGCTTATCAGTAAAGTATGAAAAATATTCATGGCAATTAAGCTACACAGAGGCGTACGAATTTAATCCCCGCAGGGAATCGTCAGTGTAGCTTAATTACCATAAACATATTTTCATACTTTACTATATATATCATCATGGTCTCCCTTCAGTTTTGAGAGACAATGAGTACAGCCTGTAAGGGTAGCTGTGCGTGTAAGTATGAAGCAATAAACGACGACACCTCACCTGAATCAGCACTGCTTGATTACAGTGGAAAGGAGAAGTCCAAAACGACTGAAAACAATGCCAAGATAAGAGGGAGGGGGGGGCACATACAGCACATTGTATACCCAAATGGCCACCCATTTAGTACTGACCAAGTTCATATATATATATATATATATATATATATATATATATATATATATATATATATATATATATATATATATATAAGAGGTTTTTGTAGTTTGCTTGAAGCATTGTTTACTTACTTGCCTCCCCATGAGGGCAGAGTAAACCAAAAGATCGCCCTTTAATGTGGGGAAAATCCACCTCCTCTCAAAAAGAGCACTCTGGATTGGAACAAAAATAAAAACTATCTCAGTCTCGAAGAACTTCTTCACTGACCGGGGACAGTAAAGATGAAGTCTAGTAACAGAACAAATACTACACCTTGCTCCTAGCCAATGTTGATTTATTGATAAAAAATCGTATTTAGTAAATCAATTTCCTTTTGAAAACAAAATTGGATATTTAATAGATTGCTTTATGGGTTCAGCATTTTGAAAACCACGACATGCGTCCAGGTCGGAAGTGGGTGTGTCACACGAGAAGTGTTGTGTGCAGCGTCCATTGGTCGGTGCCTTTGTGGATGGCCAATTAGGATTGGTGAACGACCCACAAAAAAGTTTCGTGACACTGACGGAAGTCAGAGAAATGACTCGGGAATTCAACATACGGAACGGAAGGAAATTAAAAATGACGTTTCCAGTCACAAAGTGAAAGCATAAACGCAGATGAAATAATAAGAGTTTCAAAAATAGCTCGCAAGAAGAAAAGTCAGAAAGCCACCCCCTCTACACACACACATACACACACACATATATATATATATATATTTATTATTAAATATATATAATATTATTATTTCATGTATACACATATATTATTTAGTGATATTATATATTGTGTATCGATTTTCAGTATTTACTTCAACAGTGCTCAATGCGTGAGTAGAGATTATCAGTAAAGTATGAAAAATATTTATTGCAATTAAGCTGCACAGAGGCGTACGGATTTCAGCCCCGCAGGGAATCGTCAGTGTAGCTTAATTGCCAGAAGCAGGATTTCATACTTTACTATATATATCATCATGGCCTCCGTTCAGTCTTGAGAGACAATGAGTACCGCCTGGAAGAGTAGCTGTGCGTGTAAGTATGAAGCAAGGGTTGCGCAATAATCAACGACACCTCACCTGAATCAGAACGACTGAAAACAATGCCAAGATAAGAGGGGGGCACATATAGAACATTGTATACCACAATGGTCACCCATTTAGTACTGACCAAGTTCATATATATATATATATATATATATAAAGAGTTTTCTGTAGTTGGCTTGAAGCATTGTTTACTTGTATAAAGAAATGTGATACTTAGAAGGCAATACAATGCAGAGGTGTGACGGATAGACACAAGTTGGAGCAAATAAGACATATAATGGTGGAACAAGTTAAATAGTTTCACCCTTAATACAATGTATACATACACACACACATACACACACACACACATATATATATATATATATATATATATATATATATATATATATATATATATATTTATTTACAAACACACATATATCTGTCTATCTACACAATGCTACACTGTTATGTAATACCTGTATCAAGATGGTCTGGTGGAAACTCCGTATGATATATTTTGGGAACTCCGTCTTCTTCAGCACCGTGCTCAACTCAAGTTCAAACGTGCAACTTAAGTTGAGCACGGTTCTGAAGAACAAAAGAGTTCCCGAAATATTATATTATACGGAGTTTCCACCAGACCATCTTTATACAAGTATTACATAACATTGTAACATTGTGTAATATTATATATATATATATATATATATATATATATATATATATATATATATATATTGTGAATGTGTGTGTTCTCTATCTAAAGAAAGGGTAGAGCCCCTATATCAAAATTAAAGTGCATTCATATGTAAAATTTACTGGAATTTACGGGAAGACAATGGAAGTGGTTCCGAATCTCTAAGTGCACGCTTAAGAGACCTATGAATCCCACACCTTAAAACTTCAAATATTTTATTTTAGTTTGATGCAATTGAAATCGTATGTATTAAGTTATCCGGGGAAGACAATAGAAGTGTTCCGGAATCTCTAACTGTCCTTATAAGGGAGATATGAAGGCCAAACTTTCTCAACAGCTTGTAATATACCCTATTTGTTATGAAAGTGTAATCATATGCATCAAATTCTCTAGGGAAGACAATGGAAGTGGTCCCGAATCCCTGCGTTCTGCTCTATGTACCAGATCTCGAAGTGAGCTCTTGACACAGAACATTCTTTACCACTTCAAATAAGTGAGTTTTCAAATCAGAGAGTTTTCCAAAATTTAAACTTTTTTCGACTATATTACGGGGAGAAATTCAGTAACAAAGGACCTGTCAGTATCCTATATCTCTACAAAGCACCACTTCGCTCATGCATGGAGTATTGTCGCCACATGTTAAGTGGTGCATCTACCACTGGTCTCTCTCTATTAGACAGGGTCAAAAAAGAGTCGCCAACTTAATAAGTCTTGCCCTGTCAACCAAGTGCTTCTTGACAAGTACTTTCATGAAATGTGCTCTAACGAACTCGTGGCACTTGTGCCCCCCCCCGGCATAAATATCCTCAACTAACCCGACAAGCAGCAAAATCCCACCCCTTAAGTGCAGAGTTTCCACAGATGACGGAAAGCTTTCTAGTCTAATAGTTACTTCCCTCAAACTGAAAGACTTTGGAATTCCCTCCCTGTTTCCTGCTTACCCGACTGTACTAACATGCAGAAATTTAAATGTAATGCGAACAGAGATCCAGCTGCTCAACTCCCTACTTAGAGTGTTCCTGTAATTATGGTCCCTAATAGAATTATTTACCTCCTCTTCAGGAGGTTAGGCACAAGGCCAGTTTTATCTTACTCCCACAAGGTAAGATGTGACCCAAGGTCGGGTCGGGAAAGTGGGGCTTTAAAAGCCAGCGCCCGAGAAGGTAAGCACTCTGGCCATTAAAAATTGCCTGGGTAGCCCCGTTAGCATTCCCCGGTAGGGGCGCCTCAGGCAATAAGCAAATAAACTTACTCATCCCCAAAGAGGGGAGGCAAGGCAAAGCCTGGGAGGGTGGACCTCCTAGAACTGCACAGGACAAACCGATAGACCGATGGTCTCTAATAGTAGCCCCTTACGTCCAAGTTGCAATGTGTCTTGTTTGGTGTGAACAAGAGTAAAATAGAAATACGGTGAGGTCAGTAATAATTGATTATGTTTCCACTTGGCATGATCACAGGTTTGGTCAGGGTGAAGACCATTTTAAAGGGAGATCATTGTACAGGGCGTCTGTCGATCTCATCCTCGCAGTTGTTTCCCTGCGATTTCTAATTTTTTGTCATTTCTTGATATTGCTTTTTCTCTACAGGTTATTATAAAATAATCGTACCATTAAAACCAAAACCAACTTGAAGGGCAAAGACGAACACAGAAAAAGGAAACTAGGTAAATGCTGACGACATGCAAGAAAATACTAACGCCTCCCTCAAAGGAACACACATCGGCTGCGGCCGAAGAAACTGGCCACGAAGAGGCTGAAAGAGCATAGCAAGATAGAGGACAGATGGTACACAATCCAGACCACGACTGAAAGTGAACGCAGAGTAGCGAATTATTGCTACTAAGATTCCATATAGAATCACCGTTTGTTTTTAGCCATAACTTACTGGTAACAGTTGGTTACTGGTAACAGTTGGTTACTGGTAACAGTTGGTTACTATATGGAGAGTAGAAAGTTTACCTTGGATTTACTTTCGGCAACCTAATAACTCACTCTTCTCTTATTGTGTCCTTTAGTTCTTACATACAATGAGCGATATTTCAGACAAAAAGGGGAAGAATTTTCTGGGTTGGAATCTATCTATATAACATTTATTGTTGGCTAGCTTGTGACCTTGAAGCGGTATTTTTTTTTAGTTCTATTCATCATGTGGCTTCATGCCTTGTCTGGAGTGAAATCCATGAATAAAAAGATTTAACGAAAAACAGTTGGTTCACAAACACCGATAACAGTTGTTTACTATTAACAGTTGGTGCACAAACACCGGTAACAGTTGATTACTGGTAATAGGTGGTACACAAACACCGGTAACAGTTTTTCCTGGTAACAGTTGGTGCACAAACACCGGTAACAGTTGATTACTGGTAATAGGTGGTGCACAAACACCGGTAACAGTTTTTTCCTGGTAACAGTTGGTGCACAAACACCGGTAACAGTTGATTACTGGTAATAGGTGGTACACAAACACCGAGAACAGTTTTTTCCTGGTAACAGTTGGTGCACAAACACCGGTAACAGTTGATTACTGGTAATAGGTGGTGCACAAACACCGGTAACAGTTGATTACTGGTAATAGGTGGTGCACAAACACCGGTAACAGTTGATTACTGGTAATAGGTGGTGCACAAACACCGGTAACAGTTGATTACTGGTAATAGGTGGTGCACAAACACCGAGTAGCTTACAATAATAGCGGAATTAAATGGAAAGTACTTGGATATTGAGAAGGATTGCTGTCATTCAGATTCCATGGAAAGCTACCGGTCGTTATCATAAATAACTGAGAACAACTGATCCGAGAACTTCACGTCGGTACTAGTAACAAATATAATTTACAGACATATATAAATATAAAAATAATTAAATAGAAATTAATAAATGAAAAAATCAATGAAATCTGCCACTCTATAAATATCAAAATGTATTCATTTGCATATATATATATATATATATATATATATATATATATATATATATATATATATATATTGGTACAGAAAAATTAGTATAACATTCGTACCGTCGGTTTCAAGCACAGAAGGATTTAGCCATCAGGCTCTCTTCAGCTTCTGTTGTCATCTCAGCTGAAGAGAGCCGGATGGCTAAGTCCTTCTGTGCTTGAAACCGACGGTACGAATGTCGTACTAATTTTTCTGTACCAAAATAAATAAATATTACGCTCTTTATTTTTTTATTTTTAACTTTAATTCTCAATTAATCGAGCACTCTGCTGGGATTTTTCCTGCTATATTGCAAAGAAGTTATATATATGTGTGTGTGCATATATATATATATATGTGTGTGTGGATAGAGAGAGAGAGAGAGAGAGAGAGAGAGAGAGAGAGAGAGAGAGAGAGAGAGAGAGAGAGTAGGTTGAGGTAAATAAAATGGGCACATTATCTATATCATTTCCTAGAATTGAAACACAACAAATATTTGCGTACGATCATTTCTAAAACGATTTGGAATATTTTATTTGATACTTTTAATGATTCCAAAAAGTGTCTTCTTCAGTGCCCTTTCATAACATCACAAATAGAATTGGCTTCTTGTAAGAAAAAACATCTAAGTATATGATTTATACTACTCCATTTATAACATCAATAATAATAATAATAATAATAATAATAGTATATAGTATTTTAACTAAAAATAAATAAAGCTAAATAAAATAAAATACAGTACAGGGTAACAGATATTCCGTCACGCAAATGTTATCGAGTAAGCAACTGCCGGACGAAACCATTTAAAGTGTTTATGGGAAGGAGGAAAGCCTAAAGCAAGCCAGGCAACCCTTCGCCGTCTAAAATGTATTCGAGAAAAAAACCCTTCAATCTATGTCCATAATGAGACGTTTTCTTTCTTTTTCTATCTCTTTTCTATACAGATTGATATGCTTTTCTTTGTTTGTTTCTTTTTTAAACTTTTGAGTTGGAGACATTTTCTTTCCTTCTTTTTTTTCTTATTTCTTTTTAGATTCACCGAATGAGGCGTTATTTTATATGAATATAAATATAAGTGCGAACACTGGCGAGGCATAATATTAATAATATAGTAAAACTAAATAAACAGCATAATTTTAATCAATGACGTAAATCACGGTAGTTAGTTTTTGTGGATCTGTTGTGTACATGTATACATCTGTCCCGAAATACATCATGCAACTTTATATATATATATATATATATATATATATATATATATATATATATATATATATATATATATATATATATATATATATATATATATATATATATATATATACAGGGTGGGCCAAAATAAGGGTCCTATCTTTAAATTTGAATAACTTGAATTTGAATAACTTCCACAAAATAAAAGTTAAACTCACCAAACTTTATGTGTGTGTAGACTGACCCTTCCGATATTTTTTGAAATAAACAAAACAAATTTTAGCCGAAAAACACTTCTTAAAACTTACAAAAACTAAAGTATTGTTTTTTTACACTGTTTTGAGTTTTTTAAGCAAAAATAATGTTTTCTAAATGAGGGTACGTATCTTAGGGCTAATACGGCTCATGCTTGCTTCGGAAGGGGTCCTTTACTTATTCTAAAAAAATTTTTTTTTTAAATCAACAAATAAAAAAGTTATGAATTTTTAAAAATAGGACCCTTATTTTTGCCCACCCTGTATATATATATATATATATATATATATATATATATATATATATATATATATATATATAATGTGTATATTGTTTTCGTACTTTTTAAAGGAAATATAACTCTGTGATGAAGAACCTAATATTGACCTCTCTAACGTTGAGAAATTAACAGAGATTGAATCTTATTCGCCGCGCGTATTAATGGAAAAATCGAACGTTTTTCTGTAGGGTTAGGGTTTTTCATGTAAATCTTAAAATACATTTATCGTTAAAATTAAGACTTGTTTTTAAATACTATTCTGATTGTATTTAATATGGAAAAACAGCTGTAATTTGTAGATAAAGATTAATTTTGCTTGTTACGAGGACTTTTATTTGTCGGAACATATCTTAATTTATAAATTAATACACACATACACCCCCCCCCACACACACATATATATATATATATATATATATATATATATATATATATATATATGATTATTTTTATTTACACAGACATGTACAAAATATGCGACACTGGCATGTCGATGTTATCGATCAACAGTTATTATAAATTGAGATCTCATCCGGCAGAGTTAGAATCCGATCTTAACCTCAGATCATATTTTCTCTCCAAATATGATCTGAGGTTAAGATTGGATTCTAACTGATGAGATCTCAGTTTATAATAACTGTTGATCGATAACATCGACATGCCAGTGTCGCAGATTTTGTACATGTCTGTGTAAATAAAAATAATCATATATAAAGCTCTATTTGATATTGAGCACTTTTTATAAACCCGGTTGAAATTATTTGGATTACTACCCTGTGGATGTTTTACCTGGAGTATTACCATTATATATATATATATATATATATATATATATATATATATATATATATATATATATATATATATATATATATATATTACCTTCACCAATGTGATATTCCCAGATGTGGAGCCACATATATACTTTTATAATATCATTATCCACGGACACGTGTTTCTACTTTTTATGACTCATCGTTAAGGTCAGCCACGCTGTTGAGTCGTAAAACGACGAAGCACGTGTCCGTGAATTATTATATTTAAAAAAAATATATTTCGGTCCTCATCTAGAAGCATAACATTAGTGAAACTAGCATTTAGGTAATTTCCGTATAAATAATTGAACTCGTTCAAAAGTATCACAAACACCCCGACGATGAAAAATTGAAAAAAAAAAAAAGAAAAAATGTCTTTATACAGTGAAGCTAACATATTTTGTCGCAATATATGATTAATATAAAAAGGAATAAATGTTTCATTTATTTGAAAAACTCTCGAAGTCTTGTTTTCAATGTGATTTCATAATTTTAACTTGAATATGCTTAGAAGTACCACAACGGATTTATTAAAACATCACGTGCCAGCGTGAAGCTACACCGGATCGGACTTTTTAAAACTCACTCCATTAACATGTAGGGAACTTGTGATTTTTCGGCGGCGTCGCCGTTCGGGAGATTTCGACAATGAAAAAGAAAAGAACAAAAGAACAAAATGTTTGTATACACTGAAGATGAAATATTTATGTCGAAATATATGATTCGTATAAAATAGAAATAAATGTTTCATTTAATTAAAAAAATCACGCATCTCGTAATTTGGTTTTCAATCTGATTTCACACACACACACACATATATATCTATATATCTATATATATATATATATATATATATATATATATATATATATATATATATATATATATATATATATATATATATATTTTAGAGGAAGCATTATTAAAATCAATGAAACAGACGAGTGGGGGAAAAAAAAAAGGAAAATTGTTAAAATTACCTTAAGGCCTTGTCGTCTGACCCTCTGAGAGGAAACGTCAGAATGGTAAATTAAAAACTAAAAGTCGAATGAGAAATGAAGGGGAAAAAAAAAAAAAAAAAAAAAACTTATTTCAGTTGGAGGAAACGAATGAGAAGGGAAAAAAAAAAAAAAAAAAAAAAAAAGTAAATCTCTCAACGTTATGGTGGCTTTGAATCATTAAAGATCTCCAACTGATGTTTCAAAATCTTTTGTCTACACAGGCTAGGTCGATAGTTGTTAATGACTAACGCCTCAAGAATATTGAGATGGTAGTTCGACCTGGCACTGTGTAAAACAGAAAACCACCCATCGGAATACCTGTCAGAACAACTATTTGTACTAACGAGGTGATTACCGATGGCTGATTCCTGTGCCTGGAAGTTCCCGGATGATCTCGAAACCTTGTGTAGGCGAATATCACGTGGTATCACGTGGTATGTCATTAACAACTATCGACCTAGCCTGTGTAGACAAAAGATTTTGAAACATCAGTTGGAGATCTTTAATGATTCAAAGCCACCATAACGTTGAGAGATTTACTTTTTTTTTTTCTTTTTTTTTTTTTTCCCTTCTCATTCGTTTCCTCCAACTGAAATAAGTTTTTTTTTTTTTTTTTTTTTTCCCCCTTCATTTCTCATTCGACTTTTAGTTTTTAATTTACCATTCTGACGTTTCCTCTCAGAGGGTCAGACGACAAGGCCTTAAGGTAATTTTAACAATTTTCCTTTTTTTTTTCCCCCCACTCGTCTGTTTCATTGATTTTAATAATGCTTCCTCTAAAATTAATCCTACCATTCTGTTGTACACGTAATTTACTTACATATATATATATATATATATATATATATATATATATATATATATATATATATATATATGGCACACACTATTGCAAATTAATCGACCAATTCCCCTCCGAAACTAAGATTCTGATTCGGACTATTGAAAGGATCTACCAAAGGATATCTAGACATGAGTTGTCTCTTATATTATAAAATACTTGCCTGCAAGAGAAGATGCTGCCTAGATTTTATATTTATATATATATATATATATATATATATATATATATATATGTGTGTATATATGTATATATATTTATGTATATATATGTATATATATGTATATTTATAATATATACATATATATGTATATTTATAATATATACATATATATATACATATATATGTATATATGTATATTTATAATATATATATATATATATATATATATGTATATATATATATATGTATATATATATGTATATTTATAATATATATATATATTGGTGTGTGTATATATGTATATATATAGGTATATATATGTATATATATATATGTATATATAATATATATATATGTATATATAATATATATATGTATATATATGTGTATATATAATTTATATATATATATATGTATATATATATGTATATATTATATATATGTATATATAATATATATATGAATGCATATATGTATATATATATAATATATATATATATGATATATATATTTATATATATATGTTTGTGTGTGTGTGTAGCGATCAATCATTCATCAAATCCAAATCACTTCCTCTGTCATCAATATGTCTCTTTATATTGATCTTTACTCAAATATCTTAACTCGGTTTTGCCTCTCCTGAGAACTGATCATCAAAACTATGGATTTATTATGCGTTCAACATTTCAATATACGCACCTCCCCGCACACAAATAGAAAAGTCAAAGGATGAATTCCATCATATCCGCCCCACGGGATCTTCCCCGTCCATCCCCACAAAAAAAATCATAAAGGGAATTAATTTCATCTCAAACATTGGTCATCAGATGAACAAAAGTCGTGATTAGACATGGAAGATCTTGTCGCACGACCAAAACGAAATCTGTCATGCACCAGTGTCCCCCCCCCCCTCTTTCAACCTGTTGGAAGCAGCGTGGGGAGGGGGGGGGGTCTCGGTCAAACAGCCTCGCAGATCACATATTGTAAGTAGCAATAATGACATCTACTGTATCTTGTCCCCGGCCGCAAATTCCCCGTCGACCCGGTGCAAAGAAATATATATGTTTCGGCGGATATATGAAATCTCTGCCAGCACGATATCGTCGCGGGTTCGAACCGGGGTTTAATCCTTTTCCTGAGGAGGTCACTAAGATGCCGTTAACGTTAGGCAGATTATAAATATGGACAAGCGCCTTTTGCGTGACTGTGTCCGTTCGTTAGAGGAAACGGATAAGGTTTTAGAGAGAAGATACGAAAATGAGAACTAAGTTTCTGAAGGAGCGGGGGTGCTTGATGATGTGAGAGACGTGTACGTACAAAAGTGTATATATATATATGTATATTATACGTACAGAGATCTAAGCTGGAAGGACCTGATTGATGGATCAGAAGATGCAGTGGTGAGATGAAAGGGAGTGACGAAGCGGTGGTGTGGGCGGGAGGAGGGCGAAAAAGATTGATTGGTCGATATTCAAACTGATCCTCTCAGCAGACGGAGAACGAAGGGGAAATGATAGGGGGAGAAGGTCGATAGTCTGGACTGGGAATACTTAGTAGAACTTAAAAACAAGCCTCATCGGTTACGAATTAAAACAATATAAATTACAGATAAGTAGTTGGACATTATATATATATATATATATATATATATATATATATATATATATATAATGTTAGTAGTCAGCTGAGCAACAACGCGTGCTTCTGACTTGATAAAGTTATACCCGACTGAAGCAAAACTTAGGGTGGGAAGGGATTAATATCAATAGCGTGATTTCAGATATTGATAATTGATTTTACGTTAACATAATGAGGGAAAGAGAGAGAGAGAGAGGGAGAGAGGGAGAGAGAGTGAGAGGGAGAGAGGGACAGAGACTTAGACATCGGATATGAATCGAAGAAAAAAACATACAGATAGACGCAGACGAGAGAGGAAGTAGGAAGGAGAGAGGGGGGGGCGAGAGAGACTAAAGGAGATTTAAGAAAGGGAGAGAGAGACAGACAGATCGATGGAGAGGCAAGGAAAAATAAAATAAGTTAGATATATATATATAGAGAGAGAGAGAGAAAGAGAGAGAGAGAGAGAGAAAGAGAGAGTTGCAGCATGTTCGAGTAGGTATTTATCTACCCCCCCCCCACAGGTAAAATGTTACACAAGGTCAGAAAGTGGGATTTGATAAGTCAGCACTCTAAAGGAAGAGCACTTATGACACTCAAAAAATGCCTGGGCAGCCTCGTCAGCATTCCCTGGTAAGGGCGCCTCAGGCGATTAGCAATAAACTAACCCCTTCTCAAAGGGTGAGAAGGCAAAGCCTGGGAGGGTGGACCTCCTAGAACTGCACAGGACAGATCGATAAACCAGCGTAAATCAAGCCCCAAAGGCCTAGACAATACCGATCTATGGGGTGCAGTATCAATCGGAACAGATACTACAGTTTGATCTTGGCCAAAAGGCCAATATGTTATAGGATTTATTTACTCCTCTCCAGGAGTTAGGCACAAGGCCAGTTTTATCCTACTCCCACAAGTAAGATGTGATCCAAGGTCGGGTCGGGAAAGTGGGGTTTGAAAAACAAGCGCCCGAGAGGTGATCTCTCCGGCCATTAAAAATTGCCTGGGCAGCCCCGTCGGCATTCCCCGGTAAAGGGCGCGCCAGGCAGTAACCAATAAACTTACTCCTCCCCAAATAGGGGAGGCAAAGCCTGGGAGTGTGGACCTCCTAGAACTGCACAGGACAGACCCATAGACCGGCGTAAATCAAGCCCCGAAGGCCAAGACAATACCAGTCTATGGGGTGCAGTATCCATCGGAACAGATACTACACTTTGATCTTAGCCAAAAGTGAGGAAGTATTATTTACTCCTCTCCAGGAGTTAGGCACAAGGCCAGTTTTTTCCTACTCCCACAAGTAAGATGCGACCCAAGGTCGGGTCGGAAAGTGGGGGTTGAAAAGCCAGCGCCCGAGAGGTGAGCACTCTGACAATTAAAAATTGCCTGGGCAGCCCCGTCGGCATTCCCCAGTAGGGGCGCCTCAAGCAGTAAGCAATTAACTTACTCATCCCCAAAGAGGGGAAGCAAAACCTGGGAGGGTGGACCTCCTAGAACTGCGCAGGACAGACCCATAGACCGGCGTAAATCCAGCCCCGAAGGACAAGACAATACAAGTCTATGGGGTGCCTAGCAAAAGTGCCAGGTAAGTGAGGAAGTGCCGAATGAAAGACAGAGATATTAAAGAAAACAGAAGAAGGGTGGACCAGACGTGGTACGCAAAAATAACGACGAGATTATATATATATATATATATATATATATATATATATATATATATATATATGTGTGTGTGTGTGTGTGTGTGTGTGTGTGTGTGGTGTATTTAGACAGATTTTTTTCATTAACGCAGACACTGTTAAAAACAAGTTTTTTACTCTTAAATATAACTTTTTTTATTTTTTCAATTTCTCTAATGATAATTTCTGTGTTAAAATAAAACAAAATACATGTTTCATATGTCTCACGGAAGTTTTCGATTCTTCGTCGAATCATCTTCAGGTGACAAAAACAAATGAACAAAACTGCTGGAGAAAAGAAAGGGATTTCAAAAGATTAACGAGAAACGTCTGAACTCAGAATTTTCCACAGCTATCGTTATCATAGGAACTTGTGTTCAACTAATCGTATGCAACGAATCACTGCGTTGCATTCAATAACCTTACTACGGGTGATACGCCATAAACAGACAAACAATAAACCGGATTGAAACAGAGACAGTCAGGGAAAGTAGCAAGAAGCAGAGGTTCTGTGACCCATTGTAGTGTGGAACAATCGGATGACGGAAGGTAGTGGCATTAGTGACACTTTTGCATCTTCATTAATGAGAAAGTTTGGTTGATGGCAGTGTCCCTAATGATGGGGGCCTAAACAGAGCTGAAAGGGAGAAAATAACAAAATATCAAGGTCTAATGTATGGTATGAAAAGAAACTGGAACCTCAAAGAGATCTCCATCATTCCAGTTATCATAGGAGCCACTGAACCCATGAAGAAGAACTTGAAAAAGTATTTAGCAAGTATACCTGGTGAACCAAGTGCAAGAGAAATCCAAACAACTGCACTCAAGGGAACAGCCAGAATCCTTAAAAGAGCTTTCGGTTGGAGTCTGTAAATAGCAGGGTATCGAATGGCATTTGGAAGAATGCTCCGTCTCGAGCAAATGAATGAAAAGAAAAAGAAAAAAAAAGAGAAAGAGACTTAATATTTTGATTTTGCCAGTCTCTCAAGACACCGTATCTCCCAGTTAATCTCATGCCCGCATGCAAGCTGAAAAGGCCCCCTTTTCTTTGATACCCAATTGGAAGAAAATAATGGGACCCGTCATAAAGCATAACAACCTCACTCCCTACATGCAAAATTAAGTCACATTAATTCCTATTTTTTTCGGTACCGTGGATCAAGTTCTCATTATTAGAGGTGTGGAGTCGGAATGTATAAGACACCGACTCAGACTCCTATAATTCAACAAATTCCGTCTCCAACAACTAGAATCCCTTAATTATCTAACTCCAACCTCAGCTCTTTATTTTAAAGTCTTCCAATATTCAGACTGCCTTTTGATTCTTCGGAGATAAAAAAATCAGACCCCGACTCCGTTTGCAGCTCCTAGCATTCTCACAAGTCACACTGCAACTCTGACTCCTTCCAAACCCCCCGACTCCGCAACCCTAGTCGTTACAAACTTGAAGATGGGCGGTTGGTCTCATTTTCAGATATGACGAAATAAATACGAAACGTTTATCCGAAAGTATTTGACGTTGACAGGCAATTGCTTTATAGTATAGTATAAATAAAAATTTTAAAAAATAAAATAAAATGAAACGAAGAAAGAGAAATTATTTAAATAAACATGACAGAAATAAACAAGAACAATAAAAAAAGAAAAGAATAAAAATCCCGAGTCAACATTCCCTGTGAATGGAGGTGGAAAAGGCTAAGCAGTTGTATTGGCCGTCTGACTCAGTCAGACACCGCCAAGCCGACCCCAACTCGCCCAACAAAACACACGCCACCACCCACGGGTGCATGAGTGGTCGGGGAGAGGGGGGGGGTTGAAGCGAAAAGAGATGCAGTAATAACTGCTTGGGTCGGATTGTTACTAGGAAGAAAAGCTGGGTCACTTTTGGTGGAATATTCCGTCGCTGATGCCAATCCATTTTGATAATCACGCACACACACACACACACACACACACACACACACACACATATATATATATATATATATATATATATATATATATATATATATATATATATATATATATATATATACTAAGCCCCTTTAAGAAATTAAAGTTGAGCACTCTCGGGGATTGTTAAAAATAGACTGTCAAAAAGCGTGACAGTTTCCGTTGACCGAGTGGATATGGCGACTGCTTGCTAGTCTGACTCTGTGAACCGGGTTCGCGCCTCCCGACCATCTGAAAGTGTTACTTTCCTGCACTGATGAGAGCAAAAAGCTTGAAACGCTAGCGTCTGTAGGTATAAATAATTTAATATTTATTTATAAATATTATATATATATATATATATATATATATATATATATATATATGAATATATATATATAAAACATTCAATGAATTAAAACATTACAATTGTTCCAAGAATGAGAACATCAAGTTCAGTATGGCGTACGATCGTTTCCAAAACATTTTGGAAATACTTTATTTTATTTTATTTTATAAATTAATACAGCTAATCCAAAACGTATCTTACTCAGCGCTTTTAGCAACACGTCTTACTAAAAGTCAGAGAAAAATCAAAAAGTTCGTTGTAGAGAAACATCCACTGACAGAAAAGGTCAGCGGTTGATATGTTAGTAGCATGGGGGAGGGTAGAACACAATGGTACCTATAAACCAAAACACTGGTACATACAGATGAAATAATCCAATATTTTCCATAGATTTACGCTTTCAAATTATGCAATAAATTAATTCAAGTTACAAATTCTTTTGTCATTTAACAATGATAAGTTAAATTCCTATGACTATGACAAAAACCTTGTTTACTTTTGAGGAACTAGGTTCTATGTAAAATATATGAACATGTGTTTTTGTGTATTTAAAATAAAAAAAAATTTGCTCGAAGGTTCTGCCGAGAGCGATTCTTGGAATTTTAATGAGCTGTCCAAATAAAAGTTCCTGGAAATTTAAAGCTTATCCCGTTTTTTTTTTTGTGTGTGCGAAACGGTCGTCAAATTAAATTGAATTGTTTTGAATTCGGTAAGAAAAAATGAATAAATGCATAGTCATTGGAATTTAACATACATTTGTTCATTTATATATATATATATATATATATATATATATATATATATATATATATATATATATATATATATATTTATATATATATATATATATATACTCTGTTGTTAATGTTAACTTGACGAGTTTTGGTAAATTAAAAAAATATATATACTTAAATATATATTTTCATATCTATCGACATATCTATTTCTCTCCTCCTTCTCTCTCTCTCTCTCTCTTTCTTTCTCTCTCTTTCTGTATATATATATATATATATATATATATATATATATATAACTTCTTTGTAATATAGTAGGAAAAATCCCAGCAGAGTGATCGATTAATTCAGAATTAAAGTTAAAAATTAAAAATTAAGAGCGTAATATTTATTTATTTTGGTACAGAAAAATTAGTACAACATTCGTACCGTCGGTGTCAAGCACGGAAGGACTTAGCCATCCGGCTCACTTCAGCTTCGGTAGTCATCTGTTTCGGAAATGAGAAGTCCGAAACAGATGACAACAGAAGCTGAGGAGAGCCGGATGGCTAAGTCCTTACGTGTTTGAAACCGACGGTATGAATGTTGTACTAATTTTTCTGTACCAAAATTAATAAAAAAATAAATATATATATGTATATATATATATATATATATATATATATATATATTATTTTTAATAAATAGGTGTTTTACTAACAACTATCAGTATGAATGATGTAACTGTACCGCCGGTCGAACGACCCGAATCCAAAATCCAAATAACTAGAATCATGACAGCCAGATTGCAAATGCGAGAGAAATAATATTTTTATTTGTAAACATAGTAAGAAACAGACAGTGTTCTATTGATCCAAGAAAGAGAACTCGCAATCTTAATAAATTGGTCGACTTGAACAGAGCTGAATAGTTAGTTTTAACAAATAAATATTTTTAGTATCATATGGACATATATGTTTCATGTTCACCAGCAATCATCAATAAGTGTATATATATATATATATATATATATATATATATATATATATATATATGCATTTTTTGTTTTCAAGATATTAAGCTAACGAAACTCCAGTATTTATAAAAAGTGCTCAATCACAAGTGGAGCTGTTTTTTTTTTTAAGAATAAATGTTAACTTTAATTTATGGTTTTGTTTTTATATTTTTTTAGTATAAATTTAAATTCTTAAATTTTCTATTCATACAAAATTTTTGTATAACTAAAAATGTGTACTATATATATATATATATATATATATATATATATATATACATATATATATATATATATATATATATATATATATATATATAAGTATGAAACTAAAAGTAGAACGTATACTTTTTAAATTTTAACCTGTCGTGAAGAGAAATAAAAAAGTGAGAATGACAAATCTATAACGTCTTCAGTTGTTAAAAACAAGGTATATTCAATTAAAGAATATTTCATTTTCCTTCATTAAGCCAGGCTTTTCAAAGAATAAATTCTTATCATCAAAAGAAATGTAAATAGATAGATAAGTTTGCGAGAGGTTAAACCAAAAGTCATAATTTGAAAAAAGTCATAATTTCAAAAAATGTACATGTAAGTGTGTAAGAAGAATGGCAAACATGCGAAAAGTGTCCAGTGAAAAAAGATTGAGAATGGAAAGACAAAGATTCACCGTCTGATGGTTTCTATTTTTCTTCTTCCATTTGTCTACCCCCCCTCTCTCTCTCTCTCTCTCTCTCTCTCTCTCTCTATATATATATATATATATATATATATATATATATATATATATGTATACATATATGTTTATTGTTAAAGGTAAAGTGGCATTGTTGTGTTATTAGATGGCATATTTTGATAATTTGAGTCGTGGGGAGGGGGAGTTTAATTTTGGATTTGATAAGATGAATTTTTAGAAATCTAAGGCATTTAGATATAGGTACGTTAGTGTAGAGAAATTTAATATCTAAACTGGCCACAGTTAGGTTATTCATGTTTATGTGTTTGAGTCTTTGTAGCAGGTCTCCGGAGTTTTTTTTTTAGATGGGTGGTACTAATAGAGCCGAGAGGGGGGGGCGTAAGTATTTCCGCTAGTTTTTTGGCTAGTTTGTGGGATATATATTATTATTAATTTTAAATAAATAATATTAAATTTATATATATATATATATATATATATATATATATATATATATATATATATATATATATATATATATATATATATATATATATCTGGTGATGCCATGGAGTATTTCTTCTTTTTAACTGTACTGCCATTTTGATCTTGTAACTTTGCTTCATTCTGTAAAGAGGATTGTTAAAGTTAAATCTTATTATCACGGTATTCGGTATCGTTTCATCATTAAATTAGAAATTGAAAAAATTGTTTTAATTTTATTACGGTAATGTTTTTACAATTTGTATTCATACCATTAGTGGATGTAAATAGCTTAGAACTAACTTTCAACCATTTAATAGATGAGGAATTATAAATGCTTCAAAGGGAAGCTACTCTTCGGTAACAAAATCTTTTGTCACCTTTTCCCTCCGTATTCACTATAATGAACGGTAGAAGTGTAATGCTTATGAATAATGAGAAGTTTAATGTGTAGAATATATGTGAAGTTTAATGTTAAAGATAAATGTGAAGTTTAATGTTAATGAAGAATCGGCGAGTAAGAAAAAAAATTGGGGGGCCGGAATAAGTATTTGTAGAGGAAAACTCGTGTTAATAACATGGTTGAAGATGGAAATGAAAAAATGGGCTGTTTCGCATTAGATATCGCTGCACCAGACGAATTGCTATTTAGGTTAGATATGAAAAATCCTCATGTTAACTTATTTATCATCGACTGTATAATAAACACCAATGTGTATTTATTTTGTATATACATGAATATAAATATGTTTCATCACACGAAAGTTAACTACCCCCAGACTAAGCCATTTCCAGTGGTGATTGAAAACGAGAAATTAAACAGCAAGTCAGACAACACCAGCCGCTTGAAATGAATTCGGAAAAAAAAGAAATACTCCACTCTAACTAAAAAGTCAACGTTTGCTAATCAGAAATGGTAATATATATATATATATATATATATATATATATATATATATATATATATATATATATATATATATATATATATAGTAAGCTAGGAAAATATATTAATGACAGTTCAGCTACACAGAGGCTCCCGCGTTTCATCCCCGGGGGAATCTTCAGGCTAAAATGCATGGCATTATTTTTGCCGGGTGTTTTTCTATACACAGCTAGCTAGTGAACCAATCAGATACTTTGCTGTTCTCTCAACCAATCGTGGGGTTGCCCACGAACAAAGGTCTGGTTAGTGTTACTTCCTATATCCTGTTCTATTGTTCTGTTTTCTATAGATGGGCTTATATCCTGTTTCTTTGTTGTGTCAATATAATGGGCGAATTTATTTTAACACGGTTCCTTGTATTTCTATTTTGGGCTTTACTACCTTGCTCTACTTACGTATCGAGCACTGTTGAATAAATACTGAAAATTTATACATAAAAAATTATATCTCCTTATAAAATTTTTTGTTGATACAGGAAATAGTAATATATATATATATATATATATATATATATATATATATATATATATATATATATATATATATAATTAATTAAATTACCTAATTCTCTGATTTTATATGAATATGCATACACATTCTGCTTCGTTTCTGTATGTTGTCTTGCTTATTCATCATCAGCAGCATCATAATCAGCAGCATTACCATAATTATTTCATAGTAGTCTCAGCACTTGAACGTTTTTAGTTCGATTTTTTCCTTTTATTAACATCGGGTCAATACCTTTGACTAGACATCTAAGCTGTACCTTAACACTTTCGCCGTTCCTAACAGGCACGCTGTTTACAGAATTGGGAAATAAATTCCCTCGTCAATATGTTTAAGTCATTTATGCTACGGTTCCAAGCGTTCCAATTACAACGGGAATCACCTTGACTTCTTTACATTTCCATAGTCTAACTAATTCCTATTTTAGATCCTAATATTTATTCATCTTTTCCTATTCTTTCTTCCCGCAATCTGGTATGGAAGGGATAGGCTATGTCAATAACTAAGCAAGTTCTCCTGTTTTTGTTTAGAAAGATTAAGTCGGGTGTGGAATGCTCAAGAAGCGTATCAGTTTGTATGTAGATGTTCCAAGGAAGTTTGACATTGCCGTTCTCCTGTACCACTTCCGGCTTATGCTCATAACACATCTCATTGTAGTCCAATTCCCATAATTTGCATATATTCCTGAGCGACTTTGTCATGTCTTTAATCTTATATTACTGTTGTGCTATTATTATCATCAATAATTACCGGTAGTGTCTCCTGGAGTCTGAGTGACAACAAGTATCCCCAGATTTCTAGTACTCTCCACCTCTTTCGATAACCCTTGCAAATGACTTTGCGTTATCGCAACAGCCGCTTACTATTGATCTTCTCTCGGATTTGGGCGGCAATAAGCTTCTCCAATGTCCCAGTATTCTCCGGACTTTCAAGTAGAGGTCTGGTTAGTGCTATCCCTCCTCAGTCTTTTAATCCTCCTTGACCCTTCACGACAATTTTGTGTGGAATCAGCCGAGGCTGATGATATTTTTTGGGGGAGGAGGACATTTAATAAGATTTCTTGCAGATTCAGTTACCTTAAGTTCGCGTGGTGTTCTCTCTATTTTTGTTTTATTTCTGTTGTAACTCCCATATTGTTACTTGTTCATAGTTTATGTGGGTTGGTTTCCGAATTCAAGGATTTCCCTTAAGATTTTAATTGGTTTCATCATTGCTGTCTGTTGTATGGTCCCAGTCTTCCTTTTGATTCCTATTTCTCTTAGCCTTTTTCCGTGACTGTCTCTAGTGCTCCTACAATACTTGGTAGTATACTGACTTTTTTCATGTGTTATATTCTTTTCAGTTTTCTGGCTTGTTCCGTGTATTTCCTCCGTTTTTCTGTTGTTTTTTTCTTTAAATTATTTATTATTATTATTATTATTATTATTATTATTATTATTATTATTATTTACTCACTAGGAGTTATCACACTGGTCATCGTCAGTGATCGCCCACTGCCGACAACCTGTGGTATTCCCTGGAGTCTGAGTGACAACAAGTCTCCTCAGACTTCTAGTATGCTCCCTCTTTTCGTTCATCACCGCTGATGACCTTGCGGTAATCGCAACAGCCACCTACCAACGATTTCCCGCTGATAAGGGCCATTGGTCCCCTCTGGGGCCCGAGTGGCAACAAGCCTTCCCAAGGTCCCAGAGCTGTCCACGCTCTTCCAGTGGAGGTCTGATTTGCGCTTTCCCTCCTCGATTATTATTATTATTATTATTATTATTATTATTATTATTATTATTATTATTATTATTATTATTATTATTATTATTATTACTACTACTACTACTACTACTAGCAAATATATGCTCCCTCCGGTCGCAAATTTTTGCTAGTTGTTTGATTTAATTGCTCAGTAAAATGTGTTTTTGTTTTTTTACAAAAAAAAAAGAAAGAAAATCACCCTATCATTTATTTTAATAAATAAAACACGGAATAATAAAAACATATTTTTTAAACAAAAATAACGCTTTACGGCGTAAAATGTAAAACAAAAAAAATCCTAAACTCACTTAAGGTCGTAAATAGATAATAATATTTGAAGTTTTTCAAATCGAAAAAAGGTGTACCTAAAATAAAATCAACAATTAAAAAAATAAAATACAATGAACACGATTATAAATCCAATTATTTAATTGCTCAGTAAAATGTGTTTGTTTGTTTTCTACAAAAAATAGTAATTTTCAAATCAATTATTTTTTTAATTTAACAATTTAGTTCAATAAATGTGTGCTTTAAAACATAATTTCTAATAAGATTTTAAAAAAGCAAAAAACCTCAAACGTTTCAATCAAAAAAATCAAAGTAAATATATCATTTTTGAGCGACTCGTACCATACATCTTAAAGAATGTGTTGTTTACATGTTATTAATGAAATAACGCGCCCCTGTCTTGTGTCCATCTCTCTCTATTTCACTCTCTCTTTCTCTCTCTCTTTCTCTTTCTTGAAATAGAACTTTCTGTGCTTTCGAAATAGAACGTTATGCTTAATTATCAGAAGGCGTGTAACCAAATGTTGAGGTGGGCGCCGGCTGTTCCATAATATTCCATTAGAATCTAATTTAATTACGTAATTCAAGTATATAGATTAAAAGAAAAACAATGTCTTTCATTAATTCTATTTATAATTTTTATTAATATTATTATTATCGAGGAAAATATTTTAAATACATCAGGAAACCTGAAAAAAACAATCATGGGTGTATATTTGCGAATATTAATTTATTAGAAGCTTAAAAAAAATTAATTATGTAAATTTGAAAGACGCGTGATGTTTGGGGAAGTTTTGGAATGGGTATATATAGGAGCTGATAAGTAGATATCATTAGTGTAAATTTGCGAATATTAATTAATTAGAAGCTTTAAAACAAATTAATTATTTAAATTTGAAAGACGCGTGATGTTTGGGGATATTTAATAATGCGTATATATATAGGAGCTGATAAGTAGACATAAACAGAGAGCGATCAAAACTAATAATATAGTTTCTGATTCAGACGGACAGACAGATACATAATCTCCATTATTAATAGATTATTAGTGTACGCCTCCCAGAAAAATTATGCTCCAAGTAGTTTTCTCAGTTTGCTTGGTTCATGTTACAATTACTTAACGGTATTCAACCGACGTTGTCTGGGTGGAGAACAATCAATTATGTGTTTCTATTTACATTTACTTAATCTGTTATCCGTATAGTGTTTGAGTTGATATGGGCATCGCATACACTCCAGATACTGCAAATGGTTATTATCTACATTAGTCTAATTTACGCGTCGCGATGAGTTTAAAGTTAAGACAAAGCGTACAAACAACGTTTTCGCATTTCTTCAAAGATATACACGTTTACTTGCAACTTTTACCGACACAGGATATGATAGTTCAGTCGCTTGTGAGTTAGACTGAATAACTAAGGGTGCATGGTTCAATCCCGGTGTGTGTCGTCGGATAGTTTTTTTGTTTGTTTGTTTTCTTTATTATTATTCGCTATATAATAGCATAAATTATACTGATTTTATTCAAGGTAGTCAGAATCAAATATTGATCAGATTAATTGCTTTCGATGACAAACTCCGAAAATCCGACAAGATAACTTTATATATTATATCTTATAAACTCGTGATTTTTATATTTTTTAAATTACTAAACATATTGTATATTTTTTTAAATTTTAAACACTACGGACAAAGACCAGAAATAATTTGTGTAAAAATTTGCAATTTATTTTTTTTAATTTATGTAATTACTAATTTATTTGTTTTAGTTTTAAATATGAAACGCTACGAATGAAGTCATACTTATTTGTGTTTAATGTTATTTGATTTCGTTTCTATCTATATTATTAATTATTTTATATTTTGTTTAAAATTGAAATGCTATGGACATTTGTGTTTATATAGTAGTTAAAGGTTAATTAAGGCGTGAGAATATATATATATATATATATATATATATATATATATATATATATATATATATATATATATAGTAAGCTATGAAAATATATGTATGGCAATTTAGCTACACAGAGGCTCCCACGTTTCATCCCCGGGGGAATCTTCAGGCATTTTAGCCTGAAGATCCCCCGGGGATGAAACGTGTATACCTCTATGTAGCTTAATTGCCATAAATATATTTTCATAGCTTACTACTTAGCTCTGATTACTATCGAGCACTGTTAAAGTAAATACTGAAAATTGATACATAAAAAATTATATCACCTTATAAAATTTTATGTGGATACATGGAATACTAATATATATAAATATATATATATATATATATATATATATATATATATATATATATATATATATATATATATATATATATATATATATATATATATATAGGGTACCTAAGCTTTTTTTTCTTTAAATGTAACTTTTATTCCTATATAATTTTACTGTTAGCTACCATATAGCAGAATGGTTCTTGAGTGTATTATTATTATTATTATTATTATTATTATTATTATTATTATTATTATTATTATTATTATTATTATTATTATTATTATTATTATTATTATTATTATTATTATTATTATTATAATAATTTATTTATTTATGTATATATAAGTTAAATTGAAGCTGAATTATTTCTACATTTGATTATTGGGGAAGTGGTCATTTGATCCGTACCATTGGAGAACCATGGATTTTATAACTGTCCTGTTTTTAAATCTCCGAAACAGTTACATGGTAAACAGCTGATGATACCCGTTTAATATTTCACGGTCAAGTTAAGGTACCCTGTTTTTGTTTCACTGTGATATACTTGAATCCCCTTTTTTATTTTTGAATTTTCCAGCGGTAAGTCAGTTTATGAAAGTGCTAAGTCTGCGATATCTTGGATTTAGTTAGTATCCCTCGGTAATTTAAACTGCATTTTCTTTCTTTTTTTTAACTGTTTTAACTGACTCAAAGTTTATTTAGACTATATACACACACACACACATATATATATATATATATATATATATATATATATAAAACTAATATATTCATATTATGATTATTAGTCTATTTTCTTATTTTGCTTAATCAAGACTTGAATAAGAAAGCAAATATTTATTTATATGTCTGCATTAGCTAAACATATTCTTATTTGTTGCTAAAGTATTTAATTTAGTTTTTAATGTAAATAATTAATAATTTCATATTATTTCTAAAAATATAATTTCATGTTTATACTATTAATATACAAAAAAGATGCTAATTTTAAAATTTCCTAATTAATATCCCTATTTATGTTTTTATTTATTGTCCCATAAGTATTTGATATAATGTAGCATTATTTATATACTTTCTATTTTCAAATGCCATTATCTGATAACTATTTTAACATTTAATGGCATTTTTCTAGCTTTTATATATACTTTCTCTTCAATATAAATATTGGTACAGTTACTTTATGTATTATATTAGGTATTAGATATGTATTCCTTATTGGGCAATTGTTTTTTATTCTGCAATTACATAATTTGGTATTAATATGAATACTATTGTTGTTGCCATTAACATTATCGTAACTATTAAGGTTACTGCTATTGTTATCCTTATTATTATTTTGAATTATGTTTGGTTATTATTGTTTTTATATTTTCGATACAAAAATAGCTGGATTTATTATTGTTCTCTATCGAACATATTAGATAGCTTATTATTTCTGAGAAGATACGAGGGGCGTTCAATAAGTAATGCCCCTGACCCACTTTCAGTTGTCTGATCTAGATGAAATTTTCATGTGTAATGATTTATATCTGCATGTGTTATGTTGCAAAAAACAGCTCTGAACTAATTGTGGTTTCTCATCTACAGGTGTTTGAACTTAGTCAGGTGTGAAATGCAGCCAGTTGAGTGTCGCGCAGTGATCCGGTTTTTGTATTTGAAAGGACGCACACTAAAGGAGACTTTTGATGAAATGAAATAAACTTATGGTGATGATGCCCCATCATATGACCTTGTAAAACGCTGTCTTCGTGAATTCAAACATGGCCGAAGGTTTGTGGAAACAGCTCCAAGACCTGGTCGCCCCTCTTCTGCCATTGATGAGGCATATGTCCGTCAAGTTGAGGCTGCCATTTTAGAAGATCGACGCATTACTATTCGCCAAATAGCCCAAGAGGTCAAGATTAGTACAGGGTATGTAGAAACTATCATTCATGGCCATTTGCATATTCATAAGGTGTCTTCCAGATGGATTCCCATGTTGCTCACGCACTTTTCCAATAGTAAGAACGTATCGAGTGCTCGAGCATTAATTTGGAGATGTGCCAAGAAGATGAGTCAGAGTTTTTCAAAAGACTGATTACACAGGATAAAACTTGGGTCCATCATTATGATCCAAAGACCAAAACCCAGTCAATGCAGTGGAAGCACTTGGACTCACCACCTCCAAAGAAGGCAAGGGTGCAGCCCTCCGCTGGAAATGTCATGCTCACAGTCTTCCGGAACCAGGATGGAGTAGTGATGACATATTTCCTGGCAAAGTGTACCATAATTACAGGACCCTATTACGCTTCACTTTTGATGAAATTAAGAGAAGCTATCAAAACAAGAGGCGGGGCAAAACCAGCAACGGCTTTGTCCTCCTGCAGGACAACGCTCCAGTCCACAACTCGCATGTCGCGCATCACTGGCGTGTTGCTATGAACTCCTCCCCTATCCCCCTTACTCTCCTGCCTTTGCACGTTTGACTTTCATCACTTCCCAGCCATGAAGTTATTTTTTAAAGGAAGCGTTTTTCAGATGATGCAGCTTTGATTTCTAGTTACGACGTGGTTGGAGGGCCAACCGTGTGTGTTCTACAAAAACGGTGTCCAGAGCGTCATCAAACGATGGGAGAAATGCATAACTCTGGGAGAAAGACTAATAACTGTGCCAAGTTTCATTAATCTACTGCTATGGGAAATGGGTCAGGGACATTACTTATTGAACGTCCCTCGTATTTATCTATGATTCAAAAAGTACTTCAGCAATCTGTTATTTTACTTCCCTGAATAAAACCAAATTATACTTCGTTTTCTGTTTTTTTAATTATTATTGTTAAAATGTGTTAATTTAATTCTGTTTAATCCACTGTTTTTCAATGCCGTGTCATACTGTTTTGGCTAGATATATTTATATTGCGGGAACTTGGAGATAGTTGATATTTTATTGAAGTAGAGATGTGTTTGCAAACTTCTAAGAACGATTAAAATGTTTATTAATATATAGTGGGGTGTTATTTTTTCTGTCAGTCTTATATGGTTCGTTATTTAGATAAAACATTATATCTAAAAATACTTCTTTTAAATTCAAGTTTATGTCTATTCTAAAACCAAGATTTCAAACAAAAATTATTTTAATCTTTTCCTTATATAAAAAGAATAATGTATTTATTAAATTCTGGCTGTCCCGACCGACGTTGCCCGGTAGTACTTGTAGTTTTAATTTTGTTTCACAAACAAAATAATCTTAATTATGCATCTATATGTAAGACAGACAAACAGAAGTAATTGAAAGCAACAAATATATGAAGTTGTTAAAAATGTCTATTATATCGTTCCCTGTTTTAAATTCTAAACATAAACTAAAGCGACCTCAAGAGATATAACTAAAAAGAATAAAGTTTTCGTCGATTAATGTTATTGTAAAACCAATATTTAAAACATGTCCATTATATCGTTTAAAAAATGTCCATTATATCGTTCGCTGTTTCAAATTCTAAACATAAACTAAGGCGACCTAAAGAGATATAAATAAAAAAAGAAGAAAGTTTTCGTCGTTTAATCTTGTTGTTTTAACAGACAAAAGAAAGCAACTTCATTTTTGCTAGTACGTCACTACTGCACGTAAAGGAGAAGGTAATCCCTGGGAAAATAGCGTCATGACGCAGCACAAATACTACACTATCCCCTAAAAGGAAAGGTAATGCCTAGGAGGATTGTATCATTATGAACGACCATATATTACACTATCCCCTAAGGAAGGAAGTAATGCTTGTGAGTCTCATGAAATCAGAATAGATACTACATTTTCTCCCCCAAAACGAGAAGGTAACGCCTGGAATAATGGTACAATGGCGACAGAATTTATACTATACTACCTCGCAGGATTAATCATTGCAAAATAGTATATTAGTCTGATGAAGTCTACGAAATCAAGGGGACCCTTTCTTGAGACTTACACTTAATCTCTATATGAGATACATAGATATCTGAGTATTCCATTAAAGTACTCCCTTACCTCTCAAACGTTGAGTTAGTCAAGAAGTGATGAACATTAATGTTCCTCTCCCCGATTGACCAGTTAAGTATGTTATAGTATACTGATATTGTGGTCTCTTAGTCTTACCAGATTTCAGGATCAGAATTCATTTAGTCTGGTGGAGTATCCAGTGTAGTGCTGTATTTGAGATACCATCACTTGGAGAAGGTGCACCATTTCTCGTATAGGACAGTCTGTAGCCATGTCGAGGTGATCTTATTTGGACTTCGAATACTATGTTATTTTGAATATTTGGTTAGAATGTAATTGTAGGTTGAAGTGTCCTCATGTCAGGTTGTCCTGACAAAGCCTTGCACAAAGAGACCGAAGACACCTGAGGATGATATCTAGTAGGTAATTGAAACTTTTATATATATATATATATATATATATATATATATATATATATATATATATATATATATATATATATATATATATATATAAATTGTGAAAATAAATACTTTTTATGTACTATATATATATATATATATATATATATATATATATATATATATATATATGTGTGTTTATTTGGGCCCATTTTACTTCATAAAACTTCGTTGCGTTAGGTTAGTAAAGAAGTGACGAACATTAACTTTCCTCTCCCCAATTGACCTGTGAACTACGTTATAGTGTATCTTTCTTGTGGTCTCTTGGTCTTATCGGATTCTAGGACTATAATCCATCTAGTCTGGTGGAGTATCCAGCTAAGTGTTGTTACTTGAGGTAACATTACTAGGAGAAGCTGCACCATTCTCTCGTATGAGCCAGTTTATAGCTGTGTCGAGGGGATCTTATTTGGGCTTCGAATACTATGTTACTTTGAATATTTGGTCAGGGTTTATTTGACAAACTCTTGTATAGAGAGACCGAATACATTCGAGGATGGTCTCTAGTAGGTAATTCAAACTCTCTGCATATAGCATAGGAAACTGAATTGAGCATTTAATGTATTACGATAGTACGATTAATATAATTAATATCAGAGTTCCGGCTTCAGGCAGACATATACCAAATCTCAATTAGTGGTTGATAAACAAAAATAGAAAAAGAAGAAAATTAAGTATTGTATTTATATCCTCTTCAGGAGGTTAGACACACGGTCAGACGCGGGT
>OY744522.1:174034362-174061862 GCA_963556195.1 Sepiola atlantica | reverse complement strand
TCGGCCGTTATGCCGCGATCATGAAAGGATGGGGACTCAGGGACTCGGTTGTCTGCGACTGTGGTCCCTCTGAACAAACAGTAGACCACATCATCGAGTCATGCCTTAAACATTGACCACCCAACGTCGAAGCCGGCATAGCTGCGCTAGACAACAAAACATTAGCATGGCTTTTCTCAACCGAGCTGGTGATCTAACAGTGAGATGCTGTGAAGCAAACGAAAGAAGAAGTCCGGGGAGTCTTGCCGTTTGGACTTCGAGCTAGTCGTAGGGTAAGTCATTTTTTTACTATTTGTCTTCGGAATAAAGTACCACCAAAACAGGGTGTCAGACAGCCATTTTTTCCTCTGTGCCGAAACATATTAATTTTTGAATAAACAACAAACAGTTTATGAACGTTTTAAGTATACAGGTCGGTATTAAATGTTAATGCGTTAGTTAAAAAATATTAGTTGTATATTTTATTTTGTTGATGATAATACTGCAACTTCACCACAAGATGAATAGAGAATGTAGTGGTGAAATCTGAATGGATTGAACGTAAGAAGATTCGTAGAAAAAGTTTCAAAACAGTTAACATTAGTATAAAAATTGAGCTGGTACAGCTTTTGAACCAGACAAAACTGACCTTTTCTTCGGCATCTTCCGGTCGTTTAAGAAAACAGCCGCAAAATGTCGAAGCATTTAGCTAATCAGAAGGCTTAAAAGGTAGACAACTTTACCTGTACTAACCTAACCCTAAACTAATCCTAACTTAGTCGGTTCTCGTCCGGTTCAAAAGATGTACCACTACCCCCCCCCCCCCCAAAAAAAAAGAAAACGAAAGGAAATGTTTATAAATCGTTGTTTCATAGATTATGTTTTTTTATAAATTTTTACTTTATTCATAAAAAATAAAATGTCATAAAAATAAACTTACGGTGTGTGGTTTTCTTTCATTATTGTTTTCGTTTGAAAAGCCGCCTCGTTTTCATTTGTATGCCGGTTCGTTTCAATTCGGCTTTTTCCGGCTGTTTTCGTAATTTTGCGTCGGCAAAAGTCGGGTTTGTCTGGTTCAAAAGCTGTTCCAGTACCTAACAATGAATTACCTATAGTGGACAAACACAGAGAAACATATTTCAAAAATTAAACTTCTTCAACAAAAAAAACAACAAAAAAACAGAAACAACTTGTATATACCAGATGGAAGTTGCGTTGTTGTCCACCTTTCGTGGATACGGTTGAAGCTGTTTTCCTTGTTCCTCCATTTCAACTTAAAATATGCTTCGTGCATCTTAACTCTGCAGCTCCATTCCTGAGCTAGAAATTGGTTCTCGTTGTGCCATATCAACTTCAAATCGTTTTTGTGTCTCATTATTAAACTAACCAATCAGATCCGGCTTACATATATGCGGCCACGCTGAACCTTGAACCAAACCCTGTTGATCCGTCATAATAATCTCGCATTTAGTGAATTATACCTACGCCTAACTTTAATCATATATTACTACTAAATAATATTTAGCAAAATGCTGACACTCGACGACCTAAAAACAGTGCTTTATGTAAGTAATTTTTACATTCGCGTTCGTCGCCACTCAATTACAGGGATTAAAATACACATTTGGTTGAGAGAATCGTTTTGATCAAAATTGTAACTTGATCCTGGGATTTAAATTTTAATACAGTTGAACCTCGGTTTTCGAATATAATTCGCTCTGAAAACGTGTTCGAAAACCTAATCATATTTTCCTATTATAAATAATGTACAAGAGATTAATTAGTTCCTACCTTTTTTAAATCTCAACGAGAATTCGCCGATGCAAAGCAATGCTAATTCGCATAAACGAACTCTCGTCATCGCATAAAAACATAATCCATTTTTTAAGCGGAACTTTCTGGGTTCAACCTCCGATGGACGACACACAGCACAACCCTCATTCTTTTTCCTTGTGGATCTGCATCATGGCCGCTACAGCCTGTCAAATAAATCAAGCTCAGTTAAAAAAAACAAACCCAAAAACAGAATCAAATACATTTTTTTTTAAAAATAATTTAAAATATATTAATACGTTAATTATTATGCATAGACTATTTTTAGGTATTTAATGGGTTAATATATAAAATTATTAAGGATCAGTTATATTATTTTTTTCAATACTAACCATAATTTGTAATATAACACCTTATTTCGTAAAAATATATATTATCTATGATTTTTTATGAATTAAGATAGTCATGTATATTTTGACCATTTTATTACACATTTTGTAATATGAATTTTTAAAGATTTTTTAGCAGGTATTTAAAAATATAGTTCTCAAAAATACAAACTCAGATTCAAAATATTTTTTTTAAAAACAGATTGATATTAAAAACTCAGATTTGGATTTAAACACCCAGGAGTGACAATTCTACACCGTTTTATCAATTCTACATCGTTTTATCAATTCTACATCGTTTTATGTCGAGATTTTGTTAGAAAACCGAGGCGTTTCTGGTTTGAATTTTCTGTTCAAAATCCGAATTGTTCAAGTACCGAGACGTTCCTAAACTTTGACTAAACTTTTAGACGCATTCTGACTCACGTAGCAGGTATTTAATTCAGTCCCACCGCAGGAATATGTGACACAAGGTCGGAAAGTGGGGGAAGAGTCAAGTCAGCGCCCCTAAAGAAGGAGAACTCTGGCCTAGCAAAATAGCCTAGGCAGCCCCGTCGGCATTCCCCGGTCAGGGCGCCTCAGGCAGTAAGCGATAAACTTACTCCACTCCAAAGAGGGGAGGCAAGGCCATGGAGGGTGCACCTCCTAGGACAACCCAGGACAGTATAGCTCAGCCCGGCAGCTGACTCACGTACCAAATTTAGTACATGCATTTTAAGACATAAATACACTGTTTTCTTGGATTCAGAATTTTTTAATCTCTATTTAGAGAAGACTAGTTTGTTTTTGTTTGTTTGCATTATTCTTGGAGGTATACGACCTTCTGTGCTACTAATTTATTCTTGGAGGTATATGGCCTTCTGTGCTACTAATTTATTCTTGGAGGTATATGGCCCTCTGTGCTACTAATTTATTCTTGGAGGTATATGGCCCTCTGTGCTACTAATTTATTCTTGGAGGTATACGACCTTCTGTGCTACTAATTTATTCTAGGAGGTATATGGCCCTCTGTGCTACATTTTCTCAATACTGAACAACATATAGGTATTCCGTCTTCAGTTGCAAGACAAATGAGCGTCGATTGTATAATTTGGATTATTCGAACTACTATTCTTATCTTGGTTTGTATTTCCACAACGTTTCGGCCCACGTAACATCTGACCCTCTTCAGGTGTATCTTTTCGAACTTGGTGATCTTGATGTTGAACTCAAGAACCTATACGGAATTTCGAACTCCGTCCTCTATTTATTCTACGAGGTAACTTGTTCTCGTTCCGTCAGCCATGACCGAGTGAAAGGGTTAATTATTTGTTGTAATTCTGAGGTAATATTCTCATATGGAACCTTCAACCTCCAGAATACTGCCTTTTTGAATTGTCTGTTAGTCAATGCCTTTAAACGTTATGCTATGGGTCAATATGGACAATATTAGTATACATTTGTGAAGCTTCAAATCTAATCTTGTCTAGATGTGTAGTATTCAGCCCATTTGGCATAATGGTTAGAGTTTTCGCCTAATAGGCTGGGAGACCAGGGTTCAATACTTGATGGAGGCATACCAAAAAAATTTTTTAAATCGTACTTGGTGCTCCATTGTGTATAGGTAAAGGAGTTATCTACTCCTGTGTTGAAAGAGTAAACGGGAGTTATCTCCCCTTATTATTATATATAGCAATCTGTGGAAGCGACTATCTTGCTTTTTAGTAGTAAACAGTGACGGCCATTGGAATGGGCATCTTCCATACTCTACATGGCGCTACGAACAGGATCGTAAATACTGTAAACGTGAAATTATTTTTTCAAGCCCTACATCGAACATTGAACTTACCTACCACCAGTCACCATGGATCATGAAAGTGTACTATTAATGAAACAACTTATCGAGCTGCAAAAAGAAAATATCGAGCTCCGAAAATAAATGCTTCGCGGTCAGTCTAATACGTTGCGGGTTAAAAAAAACAGAACGACCCTCAATAGGATTAGATACCACAGACGGAGAGTGGGCATTATTTTTGGATACATGGGCATTGGTTTTGGACACATGGGCCCGATACAAAGATGTATGTGGATTGGAAGAACCAGCCGCAATCCGGAACGAACTACGGGAGACATGTACACCGGAAACGAACAGGCTACTCTTCGAACTAGTAGGGCCAGAAACGCTCAACTCTGCCACGGATGAGTACCTTTTACGTCAGATACGACTGGCGGAAGTAAGAGGATTACACAAAGAAGTCCACCGACAGGAATCCTACTCCATGAGGCAGAAAGAGGGTGAGTCGATAACGCATTTTTTTATCGAGATTACGTGGCCATGCTAAATTCTGCGAATTCATGGTTCGATGTCCAAATGAACAAACTTGCAGACAGCAAGTAAACTACTCAGATGACATGGTCGCCGGACAAATGATAGCAGGACTTAGCAACGTAAAACATTAAAGGAAGTTACTGGTGGAAGTAGCGTCACTTGACACTTTGAACCAGAAGTTCACACGGTTGGTCTGTCTAGAGGCAACAGACAAGTCAACCCCTCACTTCTACAATGCCACACCCTCTCTTACCTTATCCAACGTACAAAGGTCGAACCTGGAACAGCACTACCAGGGGACCAGGGGCCTCTCAACTTCACGATACACTAAACCTTGCAATGGATGTGGAGAGACTTCACATCCCAGAGGATCAATGAACCGGAAGGATTTCCCGGCAGTTGGACTCAAATGCCACTTTTGTGGAGTGATGGGGCACATGAAAAAAGTGTTCCGTCAACTTGTGGGGTCCAAAACTGAAACCACGTGTAAAATGTCAAGGAGTGTGGAGTCGTTCAATGCTCCGGATAATTGTTCTGCTCGCAAGGACAGCAGGTACAACAAAACACAATCGACAAACGTGCCTCACCTCGAGTGGGATGGGGAACCATTTCAGATGAGCGTCCCAGAGCTACCCCCTTCGGTAACAGTGGAAGTCACCATGATGACTGGAACTCATGAAAAATTTAGACGAATACCAAAGAAACCGGTGAGCCAGCATGGTCATCGCATCCCAGCCTTTGCAGACACAGGGGTAGACTTGTTCGAGTGGACCTGAGATTCAGAAACTCCTTGGATACCCAGATGGGTACCTCGTGTCAACTACCCATCGGATACGGGGCATAACAGACAACTGATTACAGTTCAGAGGTGTTTTGTTTCTATGCATAAAAATGGGAACAAAAAGGACACGACAGACGGTATATGTATTCGACAATACATCAGGATTTTATTTGTCACAAACTGCCTTGAAGGATCTGGATTTGTTGCCTTACAATTTCCCAACTTCATTAGCTCGTTAAGGAACATAAGGAAAACTACCCCATGTGAATGTCGACGCAGAACGTCTGTCCCGATGAAACCAGAAACCATCCGATTCAAACCAGCAGAAGCCAACAGACACGAACTCGAACAATGGTTAGTGAAATATTTTAAGTCAAGCGCATTTAACACATGCCAACATCAACCACTGCAAACAATGGAAGCTAAACCCTTAGAGATAAAATTCGTCCCGGAAGTTACACCGACAGCAATTCACACACTAATACCCGTTCCTCATCACTGGAAGAAGGTGAAGGAGGACCTGGACAGAGACGTCGCACTGGGGATAATAGAACCGGTACCGGTAAGCACACCTACTACTTGGTGTACAAGGATGGTTGTCACGCCGCAAAAAGATGGGTCTCCAAGGCGCACGGTTAACCTACAAAAAGTTGAATGATGCTACTATGAGAGAAACACATCACACCTCATCACCATTCAATCAGGTTTCGATGATACTGGGATACGCCAGGAAAACTATTCTTGACGCACAGAATGGAAACCCCAGTCTACCCCTATCTCTAGCTGCACGGGAATCCACTACATTCATCACCGAGTGGGGCTGATATAGGTACTGTCGGGCCCCTCAAGAATTCTATGGATCAGGGGACGGATACACCCGTCGACTTGATGACATCACAGTGGATATGGTTCGTAAGACCCGATGCATAGACGACAGCCTCCTATGGGACGATTTAATAGAGTCATCGTTCTGGCACACGGTTGACTATATCAGTCGCTGCACAGACAAAGGGATTGTATTTAATCTGGATAATCTGGATAAATATCAAACCCGGAAACAATGGAAAGAAATAGGCGAACAAAATGAGTTGGCAATGAGGAACGAGCAGTTCTATAATCAGCATTGTCGCCTACTCCGGGAACTCCAAGGTGGAGAATTCGTCCAGATCCAGAACCAGGATGGTAATTATCCTCGTCGATGGACGAAGACAGGGAGGATCGTGGAAACACATGGTAACCGGCAGTACCGAGTGCGGATAGATGGGAGAAATCGAATAACGCTGCGCAACCGTCAGTTTCTCCGTAAAATCTACTCAGTTATGGATGGCCCACATTATGCCACTCCAGGGATCTCAAATCCGTCCACAAATCCTAAACCCCCACAGGAACAACCCACTGAGGAAGCAATGAATGTCGAACCCAGTGAGCCTGAGAAGGAAGAAATGGAAATTAATGATACCGCAGGAATGTTGGAGAGCAACAGAGAAAGAGATACACACCCGGTTAGTCCTCCACCATTGAGACAACCGTCATGTCACAGAACAATTAGCGTCAAGAAACTTGTCTCCTACAAATGCGTGGAAAATCGCATGGGTTCTCTGGTGATGACCAGGCCAATTCATACCGTGGTCACGGTGGGAGGGGGGGGGGGCATGTATAGGTAAAGAAGTTATCTACTCCTGTGTTGAAAGAGTAAACGGGATTTATATCCCCCTTATTATTTTATTTATCTACTTCCCACAGCGGTAAGATGTGACACAAAGTCGGGAAAGTGGGATTTGATAAACCAGCGCTCGAGAAGGTGAGCACTCTGGCCATTAAACATTCCCTGGGCAGCCCCGTCAGCATTCCCCGGTAGGGGCGCCTCAGGCAATAAACAATAAACTTACTCCACCCTAAAGATGGGAGGCAAAGCCTGGGAGGGTGGACCTCCTAGATCTGCACAGGACCAGTCTCGTGCAGTATCCATCGGAACAGATACTACACTTTGATCTTGGCCAAAAGGCCAAGTTGCTTTATTTATCAACTCCTACAAGGTAAGATGTGACACAAGGTCGGGAAAGTGGGATTAGATGAGCCAGCGCTCGAGAGGTGAGCACTCTGGCCATTTAAAAATTGCCTGGGCAGCCCCGTCGGCATTCCCCAGTAGAGGCGCCTCAGATAGTAAGCAATAAACTTACTCCTCCCTAAAGATGGGATGCAAAGCCTGGGAGGGTGGGCCTCCTAGAACTGCACAGGACCAGTCTCGTGCAGTATCCATCAGAACAGATACTACACTTTGATCTTGGCCAAAAAGCCCAAGTTGCTTTTTAGTAGTAAACAGTATTGATTAACTCCTCTCCAGGAGTAAGGCAAAAGGCCAGTTTTTATCTTACTCCCACAAATAAGATGTGACCTAAGGTCGGGTCGGGAAAGGAGGGTTTAAAAATTGCCTGGGCAGCCCCGTCGGCATTCCCCGGTAGGGACGCCTCAGACAGTAAGCAATAAACTTACTCCTCCCCAAAGAGGGGAGGCGAAGCCTGGGAGGGTGTACCTCCTAGAACTGCACAGGACAGACCCATAGACCGGCGTAAATCAAACCCCGAGGGCCAAGACAATACCAGTCTATGGGGTGCAGTATCCATCGGAACAGATACTACACTTTGATCTTGACCAAAAGGTCAAGTTGCTTTTATTCATCTACCTCCCACAAGGTAAGACGTGACACAAGGTCGGGAAAGTGGGATTAGATAGGCCAGCGCGCGAGAGGTGAGAACTCTGGCCATTTAAAAATTGCCTTGGCAGCCTCGTCGGCATTCCCTGGCAGGGGCGCCTCGGACAAAGAGGGGAGGCAAAGCCTGGGAGAGTGCACCTCATAGAACTGCACAGGACAGACCCATAGATAAAAAAAAGCCAAGTTGCTTTCTAGTAGTAAACAGTGACGGACGTTGGAAGGGACATCTTCCATACTCTACACCTTGTTAAACATTCAACATAATATGATGAAGAGTCAAAGATCAGTGGAGTAATCATGGAAAAGTATTGGCGCCTTCGGGTCGTCATCGAGTACGGTCGACTACTTTACTACAAATATATATACACACTGAAATTTAAACCATAGGTCCACCGAAAATTCAAATAAGTCCAATTTCAATGAAATGTATACCTCATTTAATACATATTAAATAAAGATGATTTACACACACACACACACACGCACACTATATATATATATATATATATATATATATATATATATATATATATATATATATATATATATACAGGGTGGGCCAAAATAAGGGTCCTATCTTTAAATTTGAATAACTTGAATTTGAATAACTTCCACAAAATAAAAGTTAAACTCACCAAACTTTATGTGTGTGTAGACTGACCCTTCCAAAATTTTTTGAAATAAACAAAACAAATTTTAGCCGAAAAACACTTCTTAAAACTTACAAAAACTAAAGTATTGTTTTTTACACTGTTTTGAGTTTTTTAAGCCAAAATAATGTTTTCTAAATGAGTGTACGTTCCTTAGGGCTAATACGGCTCATGCTTGCTTCGGAAGGAGTCCTTTACTTATTCTAAAAAAAAAAAAAAAAAAAAATCAATAAATAAAAAAGTTATGAATTTTTAAAAATAGGACCCTTATTTTTGCCCACCCTGTATATATATATATATATATATATATATATATATATATATATATATATATATTGCGTCTATTGTAAAATATCACCTACAACATAAATAATCTTTATGCAATAAATCAAAGATTCCAAAATGGAAGACAATTGTGCTTATATTTATATAAACGAATATGTAAAAGCTGACAAAAGGTATTTATTGTCGACGACTTGTAATGTTTATCGTTTTTCTTTACTGGACTCCATTTTGTTTTTTGTTTCATTGTAACATTCTTGCGAGTGTACAGTGTGGTTTATGATCTTCAATATACGAAACAGGAACGGTGCATTTTCGAGGTATCCACACAAAGTTGCTAATAAGGATTTATAGCATTCCCCGCGGGCCCGACTGGCATTTATAACGCTTTGAGTAGATGAGGACTGAAGAGTAAACCGTCTCAAAGAGAACTATCGTCTCGTATCCTGCCTGGCGGGCCATTCCATTCGCGTTAGAGTGAATTTATGTGTTGTTTTTGCGCGTCCGACGCTCTGTTTAATGTTCGTCAAATTGTTGTGTGAACCCTTTCTTTGTTTTTTCATTTGCTCGACAAATAGTTTTCTTTTATGCTCTTAACATTTCAGGAAAGATTTCTTTCTCGTTCATATCGAATTTTTTTGTTGGAATTCCCGCCTATTTACATTCATTTCCAAACGACATTTGACTCGCCATTTTATTTTATTTTTTTTTTTCTGTTTTTAATTTTGTATGAAATTTTAAATGATTTAATATTTTATACTAGTGTACACTCTCCATCAAGAATAACGAAAAAAAACTTATGCTCTGCCAGTGTTCGCACTAATATTCATATAAAATCATACGATTGCATCATCATTTTTATAAAGTATTATTATCATTTTCTGATGACCTAAAGATAAGAAAAACACTCACAGTTGACTTTTTATTTTAGAGTGAATGATTTTTTTCCCGAATTCATTTCAGACAGCGGTGGTTGTATGACTTGCTATTTGCTTTCTCGCTTCTCCTCACCACTTGAAATAGTTTCGTCCGGAGGCTAGAAAAGGGCACAGTTTTATTTGCTAACGGGATGGATATATTATATTTATTTATATAAAAATATACAAATAAATACACATTGGTTTTTATTATAGAGCGGAGGGTCATTTTGTACGTGATTTACAATCTTTTAAACTAATATAAAAATAGATCAGTGTCAAGAGGCTATTATCTCAAGGATTACATTCTCCTTCAGGGCGAGGGGCTTTTATTGCCGGTCGCCTAAAGCGACACTACCGGGGATTGCGACGCATCCGATCCAGGGTATTTTTATAAGTATGCAGAGTACCAAGTCTAACTTTGCATACTATTTTTAGTTTGGGAGAAACATAAAACTGAAATTAGCCCCCCTCCCCTCCGTAAAATACGTCCTCCGATCATGGTGCCGTATTCATCCTGGGCGGTTTAAACCAACCTCCTCCTACAAAGGGGGAATTCTTTAGGGAATATTCAATTCACAAGCGGCCATAACTTGCATGTATCCCAGTCAGGGAAAGATGATTTTGACGACGTCAGTTTTTGCAGGAAAAAATGTCGATGTCCTCCTACATACAACGCCTGTTTTTATTTATCTTCCTCCCACAAGGTAAGATGTGACACAAGGTTGGGAAAGTGGGAATTGAAAAACCAGCGCTCGAGAATTGAGCGCCTTGGCCATTAAAAATTGCCTGGGCAGCCCCGTCGGCATTCACCGGTAGGGGCGCCTCAAGCGATTAGCAATAAACTAACCCCTTCTCAAAGGGTGAGAAGACAAAGCCTGGGAGGGTGCACCTCCTAGAACTGCACAGGACAGATCAGACAGATAGACCGGCGTAAATCAAGACCCGGAGGCCCAGACAATACCGGTCTATGAGATGTCCCCTACGCCTGGTATTCTCAAATGGTAACTCATCAGGTATCGACTGGGTCCAACGTTGCTTAAATTCAGTGATCAATGGAGAACCGGTATGTAAACGTGATTATGCCGTATGATTAAATAGTTGCGTTACATACGCCGTTTCTAACTAAAAACAAGAACGAATATTAATAAGATGCGTCCATTGAATCTGCGCGGTTAACGATGATAATTCTATCTCAAACCTAAATGGAAATGTCGATGCCTGTTCGCATCTTATTCGAAGCAAATGGGTCAACCATTTCTGCTTGGCTCATTTCAAGCAGCATTACTTAACTTTTTGAATATCATGGATCACTAAATCTATACTTTTAAATTTCGCTGACGACTAATATGAATTTAGAAAATAAGGTAAACATATTTATTTATTTATTTATATATTATTATTATTATTATTATTATTATTATTATTATTATTATTATTTACTCACTAGGAGTAGATGACTTGGCCTTTTGGCTATTATTATTATAATAATTGTTGTTGTTGGTGGTGGTGGTGGTGGTGGTGGTGGTGTTGTTAGTGTTGGTGTTGGTGTTGGTGTTGGTGGTGTTGTTGTTGTTGTTACACCGGCCGTTCTTACACAGGAGAAACTACACCGGTTGTCACTATAAATAGTGCGAGTCACCAGAAGACAAAGCACAGTCTTGTAACTGTCTAGCCAAGAGCTAGTCAGTTTCTTACTTTGTTAATACACTTGTTAAACCAACCCTCGACTTGACTTCCTTTATTTATTATTTACTGTGGAACAACTTCACAATAATAATAATAATAATAATAATAATAATGATAATAATAATAATAATGATAATAATAATAATCGGAAAACCTTTATTTTATTAATATAAAATGTACCATTAAATTACACAAAGTTATAGTGTAATTATTTTAACTAGCAAATATATGCTCCCTCCAGTTTCATATTTTTGTTAGCTTGTGAAGATGGTATCATGGCAAACAAACATATACTACACTAACCCCGCAAGGAAGAAGTAATTCCTGGGAGTATTGTTCGTCATGAACGAACATACACTTAAGTACCCGCCCCCAAAAGGAGGAGGTAATTCCTGGGAGGATAGTATTATGCAGAATGAACATATACTAGGATGTCCCCTAAAAAAGAAGGCCAAACCCGGGGGATGGCGTCATAACAGATTCATATATACTACACTAACTCCTACCAAATAAGATGTAATACCTGAGAGGATTCCCCCAATAAAATAGGGTAAATTCTGGTAGAACGGTAATAGTACGAAAGAATATATACTACACTTCCCCTCTACCAAAGGAGAAAGTAATGCCTGGGAGGATGGTATTATGACAACAGAATCCATACTACACTACATTTTTAAAAGAGGAACTAATGCCTGGGAGAATCCCTCTTCAAAAAAAAAAAGAATTATAGTCTCATGAAAATAAAAGAGATATTACATTACCTCCCACCAAAAAGCAGGAGATAATGCCTGGGAGGATGGTGTCATTATAACAGAACAAAGAATACACTATCTCAAACACAGGAGAAGGCAATGTCTGGAAGGATGGTTGCATAACAACAGAACATATATTACACAAAAATAAATAATGAAAAGGTAATGCCTGGGAGTATAGTCGCATGACAACAGAACAAATACTTCACTACCAGCACCCCCTCAAAAAGGAGGAAATAATGATGAACGAATGCCTGGGAGTATGGTCGCATGACAACAGAAAAGATACTACCTCCCACACAAAAAGTGGTACTGCCTAGGATGATGGTCTCATGGCTACAGAACAGATACTACACACACACCTAAAAAGAAGGTAATCCCTGGGACGATGGTATCATGACCATGGGACAGATACTACACTGCCCCCTAAACACGGGAGGAGGTAATGTTTGGGAGGATGTTATTATAACGAATGAACATATACTACACTGCTTCCTAAATGAAGAGATATTTCCTGGAAGAATGGTCGCATGACAACAGAACAGATACTATACTACCCTCCAAAGGAGGATGTAATGCTTGGGATCATGGTCTCATGACAATAGAACATACACTACAATACCCCCGGCAAGAGGGGATAATGCTTGAGAGGATTGGATCATAACGAACGAACATATACTGTGTTGAATCTTCACACGACGAAGGTAATGCCTGTGTGTATGGTATAATGACAGCAGAACAGATACTATCCTCCCCCTCTATCCCCATAAAGGATAGTATAATGACAACACTGATACTACATTACTGCACCAAAGGAGGATGTTACGCCTGTGAGAATGCCCCCCCCCCAAAAAAAAATGAGGCGAAAGTGTTGGGAGAATGGTCTTATGACAGCAGAACAGATACTAGACTATACCTCACCATTAAAAAATAATAAAATAAGGGAGTTTCGATTAAATCAGTTTTTTTCCATTTATTTAAAAATGCCTGAAGATAAAAAAAAACGTTATTTTGTATGGTTCCTTGGCTTTTTGTTTCAGATTAAAGTGTAATACCTGTTCTCGGCATTCCAGTGGCATTGTTTGCAAAAATAGTCAAATCTTGTGATACTCCACTGTCCAAAGGAAGAAGTAATACCTGGCAGGTTAGTATCATAACGAAAGAACAAATACTACACTACGCCCTTCCACAAAGGAGGAAGTAACGTCTGTGATGATGCCATAATAATAACAGAACATATACTACACTACCACACTCCTGCCAAAAATAGATTAAGATTCAAATGTTATTTTTGACGGTGAATGACTAATTGCACAATACTATTCTACACTACCTCCCCATTACTATTTTATACTAACTACGTTATACAATAGTCTTTAATAGTATAGTTTGGGTTTCAGACAGACTAATACATAATCTCCATTATTAATACAGAAAAAAACCTCGTTTCATGAATGTCTCGGAACTGGAACAATTCGGATTTTGAACAAAAAATTCCATCCGGAAATGCCTCGGGTTTCTAACAAAATGTTGATTCCTGAACCCCGCCGACGACAATCGAAGCATGCTGACCATTGAAATATTAACAGTTCTGGACAGGGATGCCACTTCTGGGTTTTTAAATTAAGACCAGAGCTTTTGTAAATCATTCTGGGTTTTTATTATTTTAATCTGGGTTTTTTTCTTAGGCACTATATTTTTGAATACCTGTTAAAAGTTCGAAAAAAAAAATTACAAAATGTTTAGTAAAATGTTCAAAATATACACTAAAAATAGTCTTGATTCACAAAAAGTTGACGGAGAATACATTTATTTACGAAACAAGGTTTTATTTTATACATTATAGTTAGTATTAAAAACAATAATATAACTGATGCTTAATAATTCTGTATATTAACCCATTAAATATCTAAACAAATAAGAATTAACGAATTAATCCTCTTTACATTATTTTTAGTGTAAAAATCTGATACGGGTTTCGAACCGCTTTTCAGAATGAATAATGTTCGAAAACCGAGGTTCCACTGTATTTGAAAACAAATTGAAAATGTGAAGTTTATTCAAGTATTACACATATTTAGTGTAATATTTGTTCAGGCTCATCAAAATCTGAACGGACAAATAGTGGTCCGTATACCACCGGTTAGCGACCACTTGTTTAAAGGACTGAAATATGATCATGTATGAAGCAATTTTATCTGACTGCCTTGAAAAAATTAATAAATATTTCAGTTCAGTCGTTTGATTATGTGGATGAATCGCCGCAAATCTTTGTGTTCACATGTACTTACTGTAATGAACAATTACGGATAACTTTCCACATTTTGAATTATCTCCCTTTTGGAGAACTCTCATGTGTTTACTTAACAATATAAATAGTAGCACTAATATTGTACCGACATTGTATGTCGAATAAATTGGATCCGCCCCATCCCGTTCAGTCTTTCATTAACTTCGGTTGATTGAGGACGTCAGCATGGGGTTATACCAGTTGAGGATTCGTTCTTGACAATCAATCCGGCAGACACTGGTCCATTTTGGTGGTCTTTTATCTGCCGGGCTGAGGTATTTAGTCATGGGTTGTCCTAGGAGGTGCACCCTCCCAGGGCTTGCCTCCTCTCTTTGGAGCGGAGTAAGTTCATTGTTTACTGCCTGAGGCGCCCTGACCGGGGAATGCCGACGGGGCTTCCCAGGCTATTTTTTGCTAGGCCAGAGTACTCCTACTTTGGCTTGACTCTTTCCCTACTTTCCGACCTTGTGTCATATTCCTGCGGTGGGAGGGAATTAAATACCTGTATGCCGAATAAAGCTTTCTTAAGTTACGTCTGTTCTCGTTTGTCATTACACTTACTTCCTTAATTCTATTGTAAGATTTTGTGTATGTTACGTAATGTGAGAATTATTTATCCAGGATATTACACCATGATTTGGTATTTATTCCCAAAGAGTTTAAATCTCGATACTTAAATAAAACAAAACTCTTGTGTATATTGAAACATTAACTCAAACAATAAAAAAAAAGAGCACGAGGAGGATGGTACTAGGACAACAAAACAAACGCCACACTACTCCCCCCAACAATCTAGAAGGATAGTCTCGTGAAAACCGAACAGACACTACACTACCCCCAAAGCAAGAAGTAATACCTGGAAGGATGGTTTTATGACAATATAACAGATATTACACTACCCCAACACTTACTACCTCAGTTCTATTGTAAGATTTTGTGTATGTTATGTAATGTGAGAATTATTTATCCAAGATATTACGCCATGATTTGGTATTTATTCTCAAAGAGTTTAAATATCGATACTTAAATAAAACAAAAACTCAAACAAAAAACAACAAAAAAGCACGAGGAGGATGGTATTAGGACAACAAAAACAAACGCCACACTACTTCTCCCCACTCCCAACAAAAAATAAGACGGTAATCTCAAGAAGGATAGTCTCGTGAAAACCGAACAGACGCTACACTACCCCCAAAGCAAGAAGTAATACCTGGAATAATGGTTTAATGACAACATAACAGATACTACACTACCCCAACATGAACCGACAGATACAAAGTACCCACATCAGGTTATGGTATTTTCAAGGCCTTCCTTTTGATTAAAAGCTCAAATAGAACGTGTTCCTCTTCGAGCTTTATTCACGTTTCTCATAGTCTGCAACATTCGCTAATTCTTAATAAATAACAGTGGCCAACACATTCTGTTTATATACAAATTAAGGAGCTTTAAGGATTGTAAATAATGTTACCAATATGATTCCTCATTTTATACAATTTGAAAACAAATAAAAAATCGTTTACGTAATTTGACAAATAAAACAGTTCTATAGTTTTTCGTACACCGGGAAAATTCTTGGGTGGTGTTCAAAATCACGTAACAAAATTGCCAACGCGATAAATTGGACCATAAATATCATATTAAGAATGGATTATTATTTTCGCACTCGGAATTTATTTCATTTTAAATACGTTTTTTTACTTTTAATATCTGATTAGGGTTGCGTGGATTGGGTGAGTCTCTGCGTAATGGCGTTTCGTACTGGCGATATTAGGTTCATATTCTCAAAAATACATTGAAAATACAAATGTAACATTAACTCCTGCACACACTCCGATCTTAACCTTAGATCATATTTGGAAAGAATGAAATTATTTTTGATTTTGATTTTGAGATTTTGATCCCAACCACGTGACTTTCCAAGTTTATATTTTAAATTTCTTTCTTTTTTTCTCCATTTCATTCTCTCCAAATATGATCTAAAGTTAAGATCGGATTCTAACTCTGCTGATGAGATCTAAGTTTGTAATAGTTGTTGATCGCTAACATCGAGATGCCAGTGTCGCAGATTTTATACATGTCTGTGTAAATAAAAATAATCATATATAAAAGCTCTATTAGATATTGAGCACGTTTTTATAAACCCGGTTGAAATTCCTTGGATTACTACCCTATAGATGTTTTACCTTGATTATTATATATATATATATATATATATATATATATATATATATATATATATATACTAGCAGAGGTACCCGGCGTTGCCCGGGGCGATATAAAAACAAAGTATTAGAAATTAAAGAGTGTGTGTAACATCTTTATATAAAAACTTCAATATCTCTTCTTTCTCTAGCCATCTCTCTTTCCCTGGTCCTCATTATTTCCCTCCCTCCTTCAACCCTCTATTTCCCTTTTTCCCATATGATTCTTTTCTTGTTTAAATGTGTTAAAAACTAATAATAATGTAATTCATTTTCTCTCTGGATTTTCTTAAAGAAATATGTTATGTAAACAAACAAACATTTTGGATGAAAGTTATTAATTATTCTTACATTTTATTTTTTATCCCGAAATAAAATTATATTTTATTTTTTAAAGACTTTGAAATCGAACTTGAATGCAATGACTTAATCGCTGGCGGCCATGTTGTAATTTTCTAAAATTTTCTTTCGTAAAATAGTAGCAATAGTTTGATTAGCGTTCGTCGCTTATTCAAAAAACAATACAAAAGAACTAAAAATTTAGAGCGCGTCCCTGGCGCTAAGTAACGTAAAATCAAATCAAAAGTTATTTCAAATTATTACGTAATTAAATTAAAATATGACTCATGATTTTCAAATTACTATAAATTGAATGAAAAATAACTGAAAACGACCCCCTCCTGATAAAATCTACCCCATAGACCCCTAAGGGGTGGGTGTAGAGATTCGGCAATACTCCCATCATCTTACTCTGTGAATTTTACCTAAGAATACACTTTTATATTTTATCTATATTTTCTAACATTTTAAACAAACCTAAATTGTGTTTTTAAACGTGAGTTATCGTTCTTCCTTAGCTATCCTCTAACAAATAAATGTCATTAAAACCCATAGTTTTATGTACTTGAGGTATAATTTGCCGGACAACGCCGAATACTTTTCTTATATAAGATATTATAAAATGTACATGTACATGTATTTGTGTACGTACAGAATGGCGGGCAGTGGCGGCTAGTGGGTGACCGTTGCATAGTTTCTTACCCCCATCCATTTAAATAGAATTGACGCTAAGAAACGTTAAATAAAATTAAAAGTTATCTCAAAGTATTACGTAATTAAAGCAAAATATGACTCAGCATTTTCTAATTACTATAAAATAAAATGAAAAATAATTGAAAACGACCCCCCCTGATGAAATCTGCCCCCTAGACCCCTAAGAGGTGGGTTTAGAGATTCGGCAATACGCACATCAACTTACTCTGTGAATGTTACACCAGAATACACTTTTAGATTTTATCAATATTCTTAACTTTTTTTCTATAAGTAACACACACACACACACACACCAACATACAGACATTCAGTTTTATATAGAAGACTACCCGCTATACCCGGCGATAAAAACATACAAACAGACATTCACCCTTCTTTTGATGAGCATAATAATCAGAACAGAAAAAAATGTTGAAATAAAAAAAAATTGGAAGAAAACAAAAACAAGTGCAATGCCTGGGTCATATACTGCACAAGTACCATGCCCGGATTATGTACAGCACAAGTACCATGCCCGGGTCATATACTGCACAAATGCTATGCCCCGGGTCATATACTGCACAAGTACCATGCCTGGATCATATACAAGTGGCAATCAGAATAGAAAGCTAGATGGCGTTAAAATATTATCAAATACTATCACTCTGACGTCACGTACCTATCACTATGACGTCAGGGCGAATGATAACATTAAAAAATTGCGATCACATTAAACGAACCAAAAATTACTAATGATGGTGATTGAGCAACCCTTGCCTAACTATGTGTCCCTCTCCTCCTCCCTCCTCTTACAATGATGTCATTTCCATTGATTCAGAGTAAAATAAAATTAAAAGTTATTTCAAATTATTAAAATATGACTCATCATTTTCATTAAAAACCATAAATTGTTTTATGTACGTGAGGTATAATTTGCCGGACAACGCCGAATACTTTTCTTTTGTGTACGTACAGAGTGGCGGGTAGTGGCGGCTAGTGGCGGACCTTGGCGTAGTTTCTTACCCCCTCCATGTAAATAGAATTGACGCTAAGAAACGTTAAATGAAATGTAAAGTTATTTCAAAGTATTACGTCATTAAATTAAAATATGACTCAGAATTTTCAAATTACTATAAAATACGACCCCCTCCTGATAAAATCTACCCCATAGACCCCTAAGGCGTGAGTGTAGAGATTCGGCAATACTCCCATCATCTTACTCTGTGAATTTTACCTAAGAATACACTTTTATATTTTATCTAAATTTTCTAACCTTTTTTAAACAAACCTAAATTGTGTTTTTAAACGTGAGTTATCGTTCTTCCTTAGCTATCCTCTAACAAATAAATTTCATTAAAAAACATTAATTGTTTTATGAACTTGAGGTATTATTTGCAGGATAAAACTTAATACTTTTCTTATATAAGATATTATAAAATGTACATGTACATGTATTTGTGTACGTACAGAGTGGCGGGCAGTGGCGGACCTTGGCGTAGTTTCTCCCCCCCTGTATATAGAATTGACGCTAAGAAACATTAAATCAAATTAAAAAGTTACAATATGACTCAGCATTTTCAAATTACTATAAAATATAATGAAAAATAACTGAAAAGGACCACCCCCCCTGATGAAATATGCCCCATGGACCCCTAAGGGGTGGGTTTATGGATTCGGGAATACGCCCAGCAACTTACTCTGTGTATTTTACATAAGAATACACTTTTATATTGTATCTATATTCTCTAACATTTTGTCTATAAGGCACACACATACAAACACACAAACACACAAACACACAAACATACAGACATTCAGTCTTATATAGATAGATAGATATTATATATATATATATATATATATATATATATATATAGATAGCTATATATATATATATATATATATATATATATATATATATATATATATATATATATATACACGTGTGGTGTGTGTGTGTGTACATATATATTTTGTAAATACAGTCGTGCATCTCTAATATGAATGTTTAGCTGATGCGGATTTAGATACATACTAACACACACACACAAACACACACATGTTTATATATATATATATATATATATATATATATATATATATATATATGTGTATATTATAAATTTATTTAAATTAACACAAAGGTGTATGTTGTAGCTCAATGGTGTACGACTAGAGCTCTTAATTTAACATCATGTTAACCTTAGTTATTCAGAAACACATACCATATGTTTTTTCAAAGATACCTTATTTACAAACAATTGTTTCCATCCATTTCAAGAAAATATATTTACAAGATATACAAAATATCACTGATATTCACGAAGAGGCTTCATCAATGTATGTTAAGTGTACAGTCAGAATGACTGTTTTCCTATTACCGATAATCTTGGTCTTTTGAAGACTAGGGTCAATAGGCATTTCCTGTTTTTGCGATACTAATATTTGTCATTGTTAGCTCCTTACATCAAGTGGCTCCGTGCTTTGTCTGGAGCGATTTCCATAAAAACATCATTATAATGGGGTTAGTGTTACTAATCTTACCAATTAGTACGACATGGCGAAGTCAACAATCTGCTCGTATCTTAAAGAATAAAGATATGTTAAAGGCGGAACTGATGTGCTTAAAAGAATGGCTATGTTACCGAAGCAGAATCGTAAGTAAAGTAAGAAGTAGAGCATTTATTGATGGTATGAGTTAATGAAAGACAGTATTTTTCTGGGGTAGGCGAACATATTAATTGCGTTACATTAATTTTAATGGGAAAACTTGTTTTGACTCACGAACATTCTGATTTGCGAACATAGTCAAAGAAAGAATTAGGTTCGTAACCCAGGACACTGCAGTATGATAAAAAAAAAACTAATATTTCGAAAGTACTAGATAACCCCTCTCTTCCTATTCACTATACGTCAATCTGTTCGCCTAAATAAATTATACACACCTTATCAATCTAAGAAAGCTGAGAAAATGGGGTAAGTTAAGGATGAAGTCTGTATTTACTTGCCACCCCACGAGGGCAGGGTTATACACACGCTCGGTTTTTAATGTGGTTAAAATCCAGCTTCCAAGTAAGGGACAGTCTGGATTGTGACGAAAAATAAAATTGCTTCAGTCTAGAAGGATTTTTTCACTGACTGAAGACAGAAAGAAGATGAAATGTAGGAGCGGAACAGATACTACACTTTGCTCCTGATGAAGTTTATATTGCTGTTTCAAGTTGAACCTACCAATACTGGGGCATTGAAAAGCGTTTGGAAAAGAAGTCACAGTTATTTTTTAGTAGTGAGTCGCCACTTATCAAAGTCCAAAAGCCACTCGAGGATGAAGGATAATGAGATTGTCAGTTGTTGATGAACAACACATTGAGAGGATTGCAAACTATAGGAGGAATTGATTATTTAAGTAGACCACTCGACAAAAATTTGTAAACATTGGACTTGAAACCGACCATGTTACAGTCGGCTGGGAAGCAACCCAGTGGTATCGTGTTCCGTTTAGTTTTAGGTACACAGAAGAAGGAAGGAGAATTCTTTACAGTGGTTGTAGCTAGACGAGTTTTTTCGAATGTTTTATTAGAGAAGACCAGAGATTGGAGCTCTGTTGAGCACTCATCACGAAATTAACGATAGAATAGAGAAAGACTAGAAGAGTTCGCATGCAAAACGCGATAAACGCCATTTAAAAAATTGTTGCCTTACCTCTACTAAAAATGTTACATTTTATCACGCAATCACACAGCAAACCATTTCGTTTAAGTATTGTAATATTGGGTTAATATTCTTGCTTTTAATTTAAATAAGCTTTTAGAGTCGAAGTTAAGATTTGAAATATTCGTCTTGTAATGTTTATTTTCTCAATTTGAAGAAATTGGATTTATCGCGTTTTGCATTCGAACTCTTCAAACGGCTCTTCTGTGACAGAGTAGCTGAAGGGAAAAGAACAGATCATCATCTACTCGGTTCTGAAGTCGATTTTATACTATGAGGCGCGAAAAGAGTTGCACCTTAACAGATGTGACAACGTACTCCATCCTAGAACGTATTTTACTTATACCGATAGAAAATTGTGTCAAAGGTAAAGTACTTTCTGAAGCGGTTGAATGATCCAACGATTTTTACACAACCATTAGCAATTGGTTTGATAAGAGTCTTCAATTTCAGGTTTGAAGTGAAGATCAGTCCTAGAAGCTTATCGAAGCAGGGGGCTTACAAACAGCAAGAACCATTTGTTTGAATTCTCTTAAGTGTGTCTGAGTGACTTAGAAAGAACCATTAAAAGTGCAAAGAATGCTCTTCTCTAATTGCATTCTGGTCATTGTCACATCACTATATGTGTCTTCTACAACACTCTATGTGTCTTCTACACCACTCTATGTGTCTTCTAAATCACTCTATGTGTCTTCTACACCACTCTGTGTGTCTTCTACATCACTCTATATGTCTTCTACATCACTCTATGTGTCTTCTACATCATTCTATGTGTCTTCTACATCATTCTATGTGTCTTCTACACCACTCTATGTGTCTTCTACATCACTCTATGTGTCTTCTACATCACTCTATGTATCTTCTACATCACTCTATGCGTCTTCTACATCATTCTATGTGTCTTCTACACCACTCTATGTGTCTTCTACATCACTCTATGTGTCTTCTACATCACTCTATATGTCTTCTACACCACTCTATGTGTCTTCTACACCACTCTATGTGTCTTCTACATCACTCTAACTATTTATAAACTAAATTTCAACGCGGTAACCGGTCAACTGAGAAAATTATAGGTGTACATGTAAACAAAGAAATATGCATACAAACGTAATATTTTATATTAGAATGGTGACGGAAGAGATGAATAATATCCGTTCTCCATTATAATTATAATAGGCTGTAATAGAAAGTTCATCTGACTCCATAGATGTATTAATAAACGACAGCAGACGACATTGAAATTTACATAGAAAACCTTTTATTTAGACTATGTTGAAAAGGAATTAAAAAATAACTAAGAGTCAATCTTTTCAAAGGGCTTATAAGTAAACCTTGTTAAAATAGTGGTCAGAATGCAATCCAAAAAGAGCATGCATTGGTAGATTTACAATATTGTTGCCGAGTTAGGGAAAGTAAACAAAATACGTTTTGCTCAGATGATGAACTCGCTGAGGCGCGAATACTAAATTGTGTGGGTGCTGTGAGAAATAGTCCAAGAATTAATGTTCCTACGCTTAGAATTGGCTGGTGGGTACAATCACTCATAGATCGCATGTCTATTTACAGCCAAAGAAAATAGTACATAACCATACGTGACTGCTACAAAATATTTAGATACACATCGGGCCAGACCCAGTGCCCCATTATACTGCTAAGAACCCCAAACTGGAATGTATTTGAGACTCCTGCAGATGAGAAGGCTGTAAACTATAGCAACCCTAACCCTAACCCTAAATCAATCGTCACCGAATGTGTTCAACAAATACAGAGGCCGCAGTTTGTAAAATCGGCGAAGTAAAAACAAATTTTGGTGATAAGGTTCGCCAATTAGGAAAAAGAAGGGGCATGATTCGGGGAAAAGTTTGGAGTTTGAAATTCTGTATGAATAGGGAGGGGTGCGAAGGGAAAACTGTTGAGAGAAACGATCTTTGTATGATACAGTGCATCCTCTACGCCTCCTCGTCCCTCGGCCTACCATGCCTAACAACTATCAAAATAGAATGACGTCATACGGTTTTGGCAGGGAAAGAAAGAATCAGTTTCTCTTCTGGAGCAGACTCTGCAAGACCGGAAACTCGTTCAACCGTTGGAGAATTATCTCCATTAGTCAGTCAGATGAAAACGTACACGTCGGCATGTAATATATATATATATATATATATATATATATATATATATATATATATATATATATATATATATATATATATATATATATATGTATGTATATATATATATATGTATATGTATATATGTATATATATGCATATGTATATATATATGTATAATATATGTATATGTATATATATATATGTATGTATATATATGTATATGTATATATGTATATATATGCATATGTATATATATATATGTATAATATATGTATATATATATATTTATATATGTATGTATGTGAATATACGTGTGTGTATATGTGTATAACTTATGTGTTTTTATAAGTGTAAATCTGTATTATAAGGTTTCTATGTGCAAATGCACGTGGATCTCTCTCTTTATATATATTATATATGATATATATATATATATATATAAATATATATATGTATATATATATGTATATATATGTATATACATATATGTATATATATATATATATATATATATATATACATATATATATATATATATATATATACATATATATATATATATATATATATATATATACATATATATATATATATATATATATATATATATATATATATATATATATATATATATATATATATATATTGCATGTCCGGTTTTATTTAAATGATCGTGTATAATCTCCGTCAAAAATTATAGAAAAAATTCTGCTTCGCCAGTGTACGCACTCGCTATTAATTATTTTATTATCGAAATATATTAGAAAATTATACATATAGCATCATAGAATTCTGTCAGTAAATCAATTTTTAATTCATAAATTATGATTGTCATTTCTGATGACCTAAACAATACCAACCATTGACGTTTAGTGGAGAACTTTTATTTCCGAATTTAATTTAGTCTGCAGTGGGTTTCTATATGCGTTTTGTGTTCTCTCTTCCCCATCACCACTTAAATTATTCCGTCTGGGGTCTAGAAATAGCACGTGTTTTATTCACTAATTTTTGCGTGACAGGATGGAAGTATATATATTAATTTATATTTATTGTAATATCAAATAAATTCATAGATACACACACGTCTTTATTATAAAGTGAAGGTTTAAGCTCCCTTTCTTGGGTAGAGCTTATTTGTAAAGATATCGCCAACTGGTATTAGCTCATTGGGTAAAACTAATTCGAGCCCCCGGCACTTGACAATGTTTACATTGAGATATCACTTACGTGCAGTCAGTGTCGTGTGATAGTGCAAGTGTAGAGGCGCCGACTGTCAACTCGACGGTTCAGTTTCAATCCCGGCTTGAGGCACTAACTGTTCTAGCCGCACTTAAGAGATGTGATACAGCGAAACAGTCTGGATGACACACACATATATATATATATTCTATGTATACCAACACATCACTATTGTGTTTGTTTGGGTGTATATGTGCATGTGTTTCTATATACTAGGCCTGTCTAACAAGTATCCGACTTTAGGCCAGAAAAAATATTTCAAATAGGTGACGGGGTTGGGACCCTTATCCCCTTCAAAGTAGGCCCCTTGTGCTTGCACACACTTAACCCGCCGATCCATCCACTGCCGGAAACATGTCTGGAAGTCTTCTTTTCGAATGGTGTTACTCTCCGCCGTCGCGTTAGATTCAGCAGGTGTTTGGAGAAGATGCGACGTGTAACACAAATTAAGAAGTGGTTCAAACGATTCAAAAATGGGAATATACATCAGCGGAGAGTGACCAGCGTTCTGGCAGACCCCAAACTGCTCGGAGTGCAGCTGGTTGTTGAGAGGGTACGAAAAAATGATACGTTTTAAACAGGCCTCGTGTACCTGTAAATGTAAATATTAAAATAGGTTTATGTATATATGTATATAAATATATTTCTCTCATAATGTTTATATATATATATATATATATATATATATATATATATATATATATATATATATATATATATATCCATATTGTATGTGTATGTACACATCTCTCTCTATTCCTACTTATATATAGATATATAAGAAAGAAAGCGTGTACCTAATGATACATAAGCAATAAATGTTGAATAAAATATCTTTCATGTTCCGCTCAAATAAATTCATGTATAGATATGATTTCGTCTTATTTAGAAATCAACATATTTTTGTTTATTCTCTGGAATGTTTTTCACCGCTACTTTTTTTGCTTTTTATTTTTATCTTTCCCAATAAATTTCCCTATCATCGTTTTAGCTTCCATAATTCTCAGTTTCCTGAAGCGAGTGTGTAAAAAAAAAACCAACAAAATTCTTTTATTTAACTTTCTCTCGACCAAATACAGTGGAATCATATTTTTTTTCTCTCTTATTTTAGAAATACTCCACAGGTCGCGACAAAAGTTCTGCCCGTTATTCTTCAAGTTCTGTCCGTTATTCTTCAAGTTCTGCCCGTTATTCTTCAAGTTCTGTCCGTTATTCTTCAAGTTCTGTCCGTTATTCTTCAAGTTCTGTCTATTATTCTTCAAGTTCTGTCCGTTATTCTTCAAGTTCTGTCCGTTATTCTTCAAGTTCTGTCCGTTATTCTTCAAGTTCTGTCTATTATTCTTCAAGTTCTGTCCGTTATTCTTCAAGTTCTGCCCGTTATTCTTCAAGTTCTGTCCGTTATTCTTCAAGTTCTGCCCGTTATTCTTCAAGTTCTGTCCGTTATTCTTCAAGTTCTGTCCGTTATTCTTCAAGTTCTGTCTATTATTCTTCAAGTTCTGTCCGTTATTCTTCAAGTTCTGTCCGTTATTCTTCAAGTTCTGTCCGTTATTCTTCAAGTTCTGCCCGTTATTCTTCAAGTTCTGCCCGTTATTCTTCAAGTTCTGCCCGTTATTCTTCAAGTTCTGTCCGTTATTCTTCAAGTTCTGCCCGTTATTCTTCAAGTTCTGTCCGTTATTCTTCAAGTTCTGTCCGTTATTCTTCAAGTTCTGCCCGTTATTCTTCAAGTTCTGCCCGTTATTCTTCAAGTTCTGTCCGTTATTCTTCAAGTTCTGTCTATTATTCTTCAAGTTCTGCCCGTTATTCTTCAAGTTCTGTCCGTTATTCTTCAAGTTCTGCCCGTTATTCTTCAAGTTCTGTCCGTTATTCTTCAAGTTCTGTCCGTTATTCTTCAAGTTCTGTCTATTATTCTTCAAGTTCTGTCCGTTATTCTTCAAGTTCTGTCCGTTATTCTTCAAGTTCTGTCCGTTATTCTTCAAGTTCTGCCCGTTATTCTTCAAGTTCTGCCCGTTATTCTTCAAGTTCTGTCCGTTATTCTTCAAGTTCTGTCTATTATTCTTCAAGTTCTGTCCGTTATTCTTCAAGTTCTGTCCGTTATTCTTCAAGTTCTGCCCGTTATTCTTCAAGTTCTGCCCGTTATTCTTCAAGTTCTGTCCGTTATTCTTCAAGTTCTGTCTATTATTCTTCAAGTTCTGCCCGTTATTCTTCAAGTTCTGTCCGTTATTCTTCAAGTTCTGCCCGTTATTCTTCAAGTTCTGTCCGTTATTCTTCAAGTTCTGTCCGTTATTCTTCAAGTTCTGTCTATTATTCTTCAAGTTCTGTCCGTTATTCTTCAAGTTCTGTCCGTTATTCTTCAAGTTCTGTCCGTTATTCTTCAAGTTCTGCCCGTTATTCTTCAAGTTCTGCCCGTTATTCTTCAAGTTCTGCCCGTTATTCTTCAAGTTCTGTCCGTTATTCTTCAAGTTCTGCCCGTTATTCTTCAAGTTCTGTCCGTTATTCTTCAAGTTCTGTCCGTTATTCTTCAAGTTCTGTCTATTATTCTTCAAGTTCTGTCCGTTATTCTTCAAGTTCTGTCCGTTATTCTTCAAGTTCTGTCCGTTATTCTTCAAGTTCTGCCCGTTATTCTTCAAGTTCTGTCTATTATTCTTCAAGTTCTGTCCGTTATTCTTCAAGTTCTGTC
>OY744522.1:174026862-174029362 GCA_963556195.1 Sepiola atlantica | reverse complement strand
AGTATATTACTTTTCAAAGAGGTCATTTGTTATTTGGCAAAACAATGCGAATAACAATGATTAGTCAAAGTTGTCTCCAGAATTCAGAATGGTCTTCTGCTGGGGTTTCATGGTGCCAAGTTTGATCTTAGAGTTGGTCTCCGGGGAAAAAATTAAAATATATAAAAAGAACAATTAATAGTATAAGTGTACACGTATAGATAATCAAATTGTTCGTATAAAGTTGAATTCAAGATCTGAGAAATTGCTATAAGGACCAACTATTGTGAATGTTAAACCCCTATTAAAGTTGAATAAGTAAAGGGAATACAATTATAAAGTTGATATGAGAAATTCCAGTTAGTAATACAAAAGATATGGCGTGGATTTTATAAATGATATGACTTGACTGGATTTTGACAAGAGGAAAGTGTTTCGATAATAAGAATATTAATATAGAGAGCGTTAAAAATTAAGAATTAAATGTGTATTCAAGTAGGAGAATGAATAAACTTTGCCCATGGAAGTTTCATTTAGTTTAATGTAAACAGAGAGAACGTAAGGGACATTATTGACAGTGGTTGTAGCTAGACGAGTTTTTGTTCTGAATGTTTAAGAGGATGAGCATAGATAGGAGCTCAGTCGAGCACCTGCCCTGAAAATAACGATGGAGTAGAAAGAGAGTAACTATGCGTCTTCCGTGAGAAAGATATTTTCGTATGTTTTGTGTAAGTCTTTCATGTAGGCTAAAGTTTTTTTTTATAACCCAAATCCATGTATTTCGTTGTGGCTAGGTGCTTTCCAGTTTGTCATTTTATCCGCATATTTTTGCTAGTTTATATAAGGAGTCAAAAATAGAAAAAATATTTTTTGATGATGTTATTTTCACGGTGCTTCCTGGTTGACATTCTACGTTGCGTAGATTACACCGTCGTTAAATGAAACGGTGTATTATTATATAAAGATTAGTACAAACCATGGACTGGTTTTTCTTCTTGTCAATGTTCTAGGTTTTAAGTGCTGTTCAATAATAAACTGTTTCATTTAATAATACAAATTACCTACGCAAACACAACAAAATAAAAGGAAATATATATACATGCATATAATAACGAGGATTTTTTTTTTATAAAATATTTAGAAAACCTTGCACAGCGCAAATTATTTGTTTTTAAAAATAAATTATTTATTTATCTTAAAAACATTTTTTTTTTCTATAAACTTGAGTACTTTCGGTAATATATTCTTCTGAAGATGGTATATATTACCGAAAGTACTAAAGTTTATAGGAAAAAAATGTTTTTAAGATAAATAAATAATTTATTTTTAAAAACAAATAATTTGCGTTGTGCAAGGTTTTCTAAATATTTTATAAAAAAAATATCCTCGTTATTATTGCCATTCCGCCAACGCTTCAGATGTGTGACTTTTCAATATATATATATATATATATATATATATATATATATATATATATATATATATATATATATATATATATATATATATATATATATAATGTTAGTAGAAATCCCAGCATAGTGATCGATCATTAATAAAAAAAATAAAAATAAGAGCGTAATATTTATTTATTAAAGGCTGAAGAGGCTGAAGAGAGTTTCGATAAAGTGGTTTTTATAGGTCCCTTAGTATTATTTGAAACCGACGGTACCGATCTTTTTCTGATCTTATGTAAAACATTAATATATATATATATATATATATATATATATATATATATATATATATATATATATATATATATATATATATATGCGGGAGTAAATATGAAATGAGAGTTTCAGACAAAATGTGAAATTGGTTAGGGAAATGTGGAAAAGCGGAATAACAAACTAGCAAAAATAAAGACACAAGCACGTCATTGTGTCTGCGCCAATATATTTCGGTCGATGATTGCGACCATATTCGTTGAGGAGTAAAAGAAGAAGAGGGGGAGGAGGGAGGAGTGGGTACAAGGACATTAAGACTACATGTGTAAGGTATATGCGGGAGGAGTAGGAAGAGTACATATGAGCAGTGAGTGAGTGGAAGGATGAGAAGGAGCGGAATGAATGTGGAACACGTGATGTGAAATGAAACTTCATTTTCTTCTCATTTTTGTATAAATTGCTGAGTTTCATTTTCAAACGAATATGGTCGCAACCATTGACCGAAATATGTTGACCCATCTACAATGACGAGTTAGTGTCCTTATTTTTTGCTAGTTTGTTACTCCGCTTTTCCACATTTGCTTAACCAAGTAAAGTAAACATCCACAGGATAGAAATCCAAAGAATTTCAACCGAGCTTATAAAAAGTGCTTAATATTAAACGGAGCATTTATATATATATATATATATATATATATATATATATATATATATATATATATATATATATATATTATCAGTTTTATTTATACAGACATGTACAAAATCTGCGACACTGGCATGTCAGTGTTATCGATGAACTGCTGTTAGAAACTGAGATCTCATCAGACAGAATTAAAATTTGATCCTTA
>OY744522.1:174011862-174021862 GCA_963556195.1 Sepiola atlantica | reverse complement strand
TCGACAGAAAGATTCCCGAGTTCGACAACGTACGCCTGAAGAAGGTCGGTAGTTACATCGGCCGAAACGTTGTGATAAAAACATCCAAGATGAGAACAGTAGTCCGAATCTACCAAATTCTACGAATTATGTTGTTCTTAGTTTATTAAATAAGGCATTTTTCTTTTTCTTGTCAAACATTTATACTTTAAATAGAAAGGAGTAGACACATTATTATAAACCATTGTTTCGTAAAGGTATAAACATTTTTGAAAAACCATAACAATGTAATTTGTTGAAATAAATAAATAACATTTATTTATTTTAAACTGAGCTTTCGAATATAAAATATTCCTCGTTTTAAGACACGGACATCCCTTCTCACCAAGTCAATACCACCAGACGATGAAAAAAAAGAAGAAAAAAAAACTCTCTGACGAGGAATATTTTATATTCGAAAGCTCAGTTTAAAATAAATAAATGTTATTTATTTATTTCAACAAATTACATTGTTATGGTTTTTCAAAAAAATGTTTATATTTATACTTTACTTAATGAGTTTATTTTTATTACTTCTCTCAGCTTAGTAACGTTTCTTTCTTCATCATAATCATTCAAGTAATGTTTTATCTATCTATCTATCAATCTATCTATCTATCTATCTATCTATCTATCTATCTATCTATCTATCTATCTGCCTATTTATCTATCTATATCTATCTGTATTAATCTATCTATCTATCTATCTATCTATCTATCTATCTATCTATCTATCTATCTATCTATCTCTCTCTCTCTATATATATATATGTATATATATATATATCCATCTATCTATCCATCTGTCTCTCTGTCTATCTATTTATCTATCTTCCTGCCTACCTGCCTGCCTATCTATCTATCTATCTATCTATCTATCTATATATCTCTCTCTCTATATATATGTATATATATATCCATCTATCTATCCATCTGTCTATCTATCTATCTATCTATCTATCTATCTATCTCTATATATAATATATATATATATCCATCTATCTATCCATCCATCTATCTATCTATCTATCTATCTATCTATCAATCTATCTATCTACTGCCTGCCTGCCTGCCTGCCTGCCTGCCTGCCTGCCTGCCTGCCTGCCTGCCTATCTATCTATCTATCTATCTATCTATCTATCTATCTATCCATCTGTCTATCTATCTATCAATCTATCTGTCTATCTATCTATCTATTATGACGCCTATATATTAACGCTTTAATTAACCACCACACACATGTGACGTCATATAACTAGGACGATATGATTCGTTCGTTCTGATTGATGAGTAAATAGGAAATATCAAATAGAAAATAAAATACGATGGAACAATCAGGAATCATCAATTAAAGCTTTTTTCAATTTTTATTCATAAAAAAAACTGTAATGGCGTTTTGAATCACCAACAGGGGCCGCGACCTCAATCATTTTAATGAAAAGTCCAATATTTTCAAAACCTTTAATAAGGAGCTGTTCTATGCCGACGTCACGGACTTCGTTACCCACGCTGAGGAGGATATGCAGAAAAATAATGGATATTTTCTCGACTATCTTTGAACTCACTATCAATCTGGAGAAAACGAAAGTAATATTCACAACACAACCAGGATACAAGGATGTCGAACCCAACATCTATGTCGAGGATTCTTTCGTATATCTTGGCAGCAGTCTGACCCGAAACGGATGCCTAAACTTTGAAATACATGTAGGGATAAAAAAGGCCAGGAAAGTCTTCAGCACGTTTGAGAAATGCGCGTGGACAGACAGAGCCATCATCATCAAAACGAAGCTTGTCTTCTCTATACTTCATTATTCTTTAGAGATGTGAAAAGACGCGTGTGTCGTGCTCTGCGGTGTGCACCTAGTTAGGATGGGACTCATGAAGCTCCATAAACAACTCTTAAATGGGGAAATGCAGCACGGTTACCGTCATAGACACAAGCCAGCGTTTTAAGGATATCGGCAAAACACAGAGGTAATACGTCGAATTTCCTAGAAAAGTCAAAGAATTGTGGAACATGAAAAGAAAAACGACTTTGATGCCAATAATTTTAGGAGAACTAGGAACATATCCAAAAAAAAATCGAAAAAAGACTCAAAGAAATTGGGATAGAAGAGAGGTTAAACTCAAGACAAGCACAAACACTAATGAATGTATTAAGAAAAATCGTTGAGTGGATAAACCAACCCATGAAGCAGGTAAAGCTAGGGAAGTAGCACTAGAAATCTCCAAGGTATTTACCAACGTCTGGCATGAAGGTCTTCTCAGGAAAATGAAGTGGTACGGTATTACTGGGAGAATGTTTAATATAAGATAAAAGGAAGTTCTAGGTCGTCTTCGATAGTCGTACATATAAACAACATCGCACAAACGTAGGTGTGCCGAAAAGGTCGATACTCGGACCTATATAGTTCTTGATTTTCATAAACGATTCCCCGTCCGATACAATTGTGTCTAAATGCGTGTCTTTGTCGATGATCTGTTAATGGTAACCAAATCATCATCATCATCATCATCATCATCATCATCATCATCATCATCATCATCATCATCATCATCATCATCATCATCATCATCACAACGAGCACCCCACCCCAAAACAGCCTCCTCCTCATCATCATCATGAGCACCCCACCAACAGCCTTACCCGATATCATCACCATCATGAGCACTCCACCAACAACAGCCTTACTGATATCATCATCATCGTGAGCACCCTTCCCCCCCAAGAACAGCCTTACTCGATATCATCATCATCATGAGCACCCTCCAAGAACAGCTTTACCCGATATCATCATCATGAGCACCTCTCAAAAACAGCCTTACCCGATATCATCATCATCATGAGCACCCCTAAGAACAGCCTTACCCGATATCATCATCATCATGAGCACTCCCCCAAGAACAGCCTTACCCGATATCATCATCATCATGAGCACCCCCAAGAACAGCCTTACCCGATATCATCATCATGAGCATTCCCCCAAGAACAGCCTTACCCGATATCATCATCATCATGAGCACCCCCCAAGAACAGCCTTACTGATATCATCATCATCGTGGGCACCCTCCCCCCCAAGAACCGCCTTACCCGATATCATCATCATGAGCACTGCCCAAGAACAGCCTTACCTGATATCATCATCATGAGCACCCAACCAACAACAGCCTTACCCGATATCATCACCATCATGAGTACCCCACCAAGAACAGCCTTACCCGATATCATCACCATCATGAGCACCCCCCAAGAACAGCCTTACCCGATATCATCATCATGATCACCCCCAAGAATAGCCTTACTCGATATCATCACCATCATGAGCACCCCCCCCCCAAGAACAGCCTTACCCGATATCATCATCATGAGCACCACCACCCCAAAGAACAGCCTCACCCGATATCATCATCATGAGCACCCCCCAAGAACAGCCTTACCCGATATCATCATCATTATGAGAACCCCCCCCCCAAGAACAGCCTTACCCGATATCATCATCATCATGAGCACCCTCCAAGAACAGCCTTACCCGATATCATCATCATCATGAGCACCCCCCAAGAACAGCCTTACCCGATATCATACACATCACGACCACTATTAGCATCACAACCACCATAGGTATCAACATCATCATCACGACGAGCACCACTGCCCAAGAACAGCCTTATATCATCATCATCATCATCATCATCATCATCATCATCATCATCATCATCATCATCATAACATGTACCTTTTGTGTTGATTAGATTTTTGGATTATCGTTTTAAAAATTCTAACGAAATTTCGCAATTTAAAATGGAAAGTAAATAAAACTTTACAAAACGTCCCTCAATTACTTGCTTCCCCACGTTGGCAGAGTTAGACACAAGGTCGGGTTTTAGTGCGGAAGAAATATATAGCTTCCTCAAAATAGAGACTCTAGATTGGGACACAAATAAAATTTGCCTTCACTGACCGAGGGCAGAAAAGATGAAGTGTAATATCAGAACAGATACTACTCTTGCCTCCGAGGCAAAAGGCCAAAGTAAACTTTTGATGTCCAGACTGTTCATGTCTGGGATGTTTTCTGATTTTGTCATGGAAGTCATTCCAGACAAGGCATGAAGCCACTTGATGTAAGGAGGTAACAAAAACTGAAAGATGATTAAGTTGTATAATAACAAAAAGGAAGAGGAAGATCGAATCACTTTAAAACAAGGTAGTTTATTAAGTGACGGTGATATATTCAGATGCAAAATAATCGAATTTAAAGCCGAAACATTAGCACGGCAGTGACGAATCCAGTCATCCACGTCGGAAATATCCAAATGACACACATATATGTGCAAAATATTTCGACATTAAGCGAGTGCTGATAGAGAAGTCTCTCAAGGACTTACTCCTCAGTTTGGTCCCATGTACTATCACCGTAAAAGTGCCAACCAGAAAAGCACTATGTCTCGCTCTTTATCAAGAATACTTAACTATCTTTATTATTTGTCAGTTATCAGACAAACCAAGCCTGAAATAAACCCCACCATCAGCGTTCAATCATCTGGACTCCAAACAGGTTAGCCAAAATGTTAAGCCAGTCAAAAGACTAATGAGGAAGGAAGGGGTCACAATGCTGGCTGACAAAAAAGTATACCCTTACATTTGCAAAATTTCGTTAGAATCTTGGAAAGAATGATAAACAAGTTATTTATCTTCCTCCCACAAGGTAAGATGTGACACAAGGTCGGGAAAGTGGGATTTGAAAAGCCAGCGCCCGAGAAGGTGCGCACTCTGGCCTACAAAAAATGCCTGGGCAGCCCCGTCGGCATTCTCCGGTAGGGGCGCCTCAGGCAGTAAGCAATAAACTTACTCCTCCCCAAAGAGGGGAGGCAAAGCCTGGGAGGGTGGAGCTCCTAGAACTTCACAGGGCAGACCCATAGACCGGCATAAATCAAGCCCGAAGGCCAAGACAATACCAGTTTATGGGGTGTAGTATCCATCGGAACAGATACTACACTTTGATCCCGGCCAAAAGGCCGACGAAAACAGATCGAATACAGAGACGTACTATCTATCCTATTCAATAAAATAGACTTGAAAACACTTATTTCGATTCTGGCCCATCTATATTTATGTATATAGGCATTTAAAAGTTGTCTTTTGTATGCTATTGAAATAACAGCAGGTAACCATTCGTCCACTCAGTCGGAAGCAGTCAGAAGTGTTCAACAATTTCCGCTCTGTCGGCTCTGAATTTTCTTTCTTTCCTTCGCTGCAAATATCAAAAGCACTTGGTAGTTTCCGGTGTTATGATCGGCTATGTTCGGATGTTTCCGTTACAAGTCGTTTCCTTCCGACAAAATCAGTCGTTTGCTTTCACTTCGTTTGGGTTGGAAAACAAGATTAAGCCGACGATTTTATTTGTTTAAAGTGAAGATTTCTTTATAACTGGGATCTTATGACTTCTTTTTGGCAATAATAGTAGAGAATTAAAAGTCATCTGTAAGAACAGAAAATAATATTATATGAACTAGATAAAGCATTCGTCTACGAACGTAGGAGATAGAAATTACATTTAAAAAAATAAATTTATTTTATTTCTTTATATGTCTGCTTTATTCACTAGAGTTCTTCTTGGCCTTTTGGCTAAGATGAAAGTGTAGTATCTGTTCTGATGGATACTGCACCCCATACTGGTGTTGTCTTGGTCTTCGGGTCTTGATTTACACCGGTCAATGGGTCTGTCCTGTGCAGTTCTGGGAGGTCTACCTTCCCAGGCTTTGCCTCCCCTCTTTGGGGAGGAGTAAGTTTATTGCTTACTGCCTGAGGCGCCCTTACCGGGAAATGCCGACGAGGCGGCCCAGGCAATTTTTAAACCCCACTTTCCCGACCCACATCTTACTTGTGGGAGTAAGATAAAAACTGGCCTTGTGCCTAACTCCTGGAGAGGAGTAAATCACTACTCACTAGGAGTTCTCACACGCGCCATTTTGAGTGAGTGTTCACTGCTAATAAGAAGGAGTATTTCATAGAACTAATGACAAGACGTCTCCCCAGATTTCCAGCGCCTCCGCCTCTTTCAGTAACCGTTGTAAATCATTTTACATTATTTCATCAGCCGTGTACCATTGATTTCTCGCCGACAACGACCGTTGGCCTCCTCTGGAATTTCAAGTGTGTGTGCTCTTCTTTCTCAGCCTGTTCACCCTCTTAAACATTTCACGACTATTTTGCCACCGTTTTTAAAAATTATTATTATGTTTACTCACTAGGAGTTCTCACACAGGCCGTCATCAGTGATTGCTCACTGATACTCACCAGCGGTGTTCCCTGGAGTCTGAGTGACAACAGTTCTCCCCAGATTTCCAGTGCTCTCTACCTCTCTCGATAACTACTGCCAATGAATTTGCGTTATCACAACAGACGCTTACCATCGATTTCTCGTTGACAACGACCATCGGTTTTCTCTGGGAGTTGGGGGTAAATAATCCTCCCGAATGTTCCAGTGCTCTCCGCACTCTTCCAGCGGAGGTCTGGTTAGTTCTATCCCTCCTCGGTCTTTCCATTCTCCTTGAGCCTCTACGACTGTTTTGTGTGGTATCGACCGGGGCTGGTGCCATCATTTTATTTTTGGGGGGAGGTATGAAATTTCTTTCAGTATCTGTTTCTTGGGTTCTTGTGGTGCTCTTGATGTGAATTTTTGTTCTTCCTATTCCACCTTACATGCGATTGGTTAGTCTTCGTAGCTTATCTGGAAAGGTTTCCGCATTCAATGGTTTTTCCTTAAGATTTCAGCTGTTTTTATCATTGCCGTTCGTTGTATGATTTCAGTCTTCCCTTTGATTCCAATTTCTCCCAGTCTTTTTACCAGGTTCTTCGGAATTATTATTATTATTATTATTATTATTATTATTATTATTATTATTATTATTATTATTATTATTATTATTATTATTATTATTATTATTATTATTATTATTATTTTAACAATAGCAACAACAACAACAATAATAATTTGTTGTTGTTGCTATTGTTAAAATAATAATAATAATAATAATAATAATAATAATAATAATAATAATAATAATAATAATAATAATAACAACAACAACAACAACATACGACATAATCACATTCACATATTGGTTCTCGCTAGATCACCGAGGTTAAAGGACGATGGATGACAATTTGGGAATACTAGACCCTTTATGTCATCTCCCCTGCCTGGGATATATATGCAGCTGCAGACGGCATGTTAATTTGCTATTCCCTATAAATCTCCTCTTTCAGTGGAAGTCGGATGTCCGTCCAGGGCAAATACCACGCAAGGTATTACCGAATGTGTTATTTGTACTCACTAGGGGTTCTCACGCAGGTCATCATCAGAGATTACTTACTGATAATAAACCGGTGGTGTTCCCTGGAGTCTGGGTGACAACAAGTCTTTCCAGATTTCCAGTACTCTTTACCTCCTTCGTTAAGCTTTGCAAATGACTTTGCGTTATCGCAACAGACGTTTACCATTGATTTCTCGCTGGCAACGGTCATTGGGCTTCGATTGGATTTGGATGGTAATAAGTCTCCCCAAGGTATTCTCGTGTGTCCACATGCTTCAAAGACACGCAAAGAAAAATACCTCTGTGACACACCCAACTTTATGCCAAATTTGGTTCAATTCTGTCGCGTAGTTTTGAAGCCTATAAATGACAAAGAGATACACAAAAAAATACTTAATTATAATATTAATTAAAAATGTATTTTTTTTATTGTTAACATCATAATTAAGCCAAACAATTAATGCTGGTCTGTATAAATCTGTAATGCAATTTTATTTCATTAAGGGTGTTTAGAAAATCGATGAAATAACGGCGGTATTATGTTCTATATGTGTCAATAATAAAAAATATTCCCCATAAACATTGATCAGGAAACGCTTGGTTTCCAAGGTATAGACCATTCAAACAAATACTGATCAACATTCTTCATTGTAAAAATATAACGTAAAATGAGGGTACTACTCCAGATCAAGCGCCTAATTTCCGTGACTGCTCGGCGGCAACGATCGGGCAGGTCGCGGAAGCGCCCAAGAGCTGCCGAGACGAAAACGAGGCTGAAGCAAAACTGAAAGTCGTAAAATGGAAGAGTGGCAGACGACAATATAAGACGAAGAATACAAAACAAAAAATACATATATTTGAAAAGGAAATGGAAATGAAAATGAACAAACCGTAGCTGAAGAACTAGTAAAATTTTGTTCGTGGGCCAAATGAACCATTTAAATTTTTTTTTTACATAAATAAAGAAGTAAATGCTATTGCTTTTATGATATTTAGGCAACTTTTTTTCGTCTTTTTTTTTACATAAAAACAAAGAAGTATGTTATTTTTCTTAGGATATTTAGGCAATTTTTTTTTATATTTTTTTTTTGTGGGGGTGGGGATTTCATATATTTTCTCGTCGAGGGTCAGGGTTTACGGATACCGCTTGTTTTGTTGTGCTGAGCGCAGCTGATTGGCAGCAACCTGATTGGTCAGCTCTGCTTCAGCCTCGTTTTCGTCTCGGCAGCTCTCGGGCGCTTCCGCGACCTGCCTGATCGTTGCCGCCGAGCAGTCACGGAAATTAGGCGCTTCATCTGGAGTAATACCAAAATAAGTGTGATAGTGCACTATTATTTCTACGTATAAGATAGATAAACACTATAAATATAACAGGATCACAGGTAAAATAAGCCTGGGCCTGGTGTTGCCATATACACCAACAAAACCATGAAAGAAATGACACCAAGCAAAGATACAAGCAGCGGATTTCCGAAGGATCTAAGCGTAAACTGAAGGGGGCTTTAGAAGAAATTAGAATTCAAGGAATCTTGTTTAATTGGTGTCTAACGAATCTGGATAGAATTTAATGCAAATCTGAAATATTTGAATTTTCAAATGAGAGGGTGTTCCGATATTATGCCCCCTAATATTTTTTAAATACTCTAAAGAAGCTGAGATTTTAGGAATATTTATTGTATCAATAAATATTATTATTTATTGTACAAATTTCACAACAATCGGATTTATTTGAAGAGTTTTCCACTCCCTCTCTAATCCCCTTTATTACAGCTAAATTAAACTAAATATAGCCCACATTAATTAGTTTAAGAGTGAACCCTGTACATATACATTTATAAGAACGTATACACATACATAACTTGATATAGATAGAGACAATCTAGAAGTTATGCCATTAATTTTCAAAACACGCTGTATATCGAAATATTAGTTTAATAAAACTTCGATAATCGTGTTAAGATCCCTTAAGGGGTCTCAAGGGGTATTAAAGGATTTAATATTCTTTTATTTTTTCATTTTTTTTATTTATCTGTAGAATTTTATATCATTTCCATTTTATATCATTTGGTGCGTATGCATTCGTATATACCTACTAGATTACCTATTCATTCAATGTGTCTATCTCTGCAAAGACTTATTCCTTAACACGTTATCTAGCTATCTTTATCAATTTCTTACACCGTCACTTTTTCACCTTCTGTGTCTCTCTCTCTCTTTGTCTTTCTGTCATTCTTTCCCTCTCTGAGCGGCGCTAATCGATTGCAGCCAACATCGTATATTTTAAATTATCACATTGATCAATTATGTAAACTGCTGAAAAACACCCACACTAAACCAGAAATTAACGCAGACATCAGGCTCTGCCTCTAATTCATCTATTCTTTTTTTTAGAGGTATTAGACCCACTTCCTAAATTATAACGCCTCCCAGTTAGCAAAGAAATGTATCAATTTTGAAATCAAATTTTGAGCATTTAGTTTATAGAAAATGAAATTACTGACAAAACCAAAAACTGTCAACATGCCTTCGTTAAGAATTGCCTCTATCTTCGGAAAAGGCCAACCCATTCTTCAATTTGTCGAGTTTAGCAGATTTTCTTTTTTAGATATTATTAAAATCTAGATATTATTTCGATATTATTAATTTTTTTTTTTAGATATTA
>OY744522.1:173991862-174009362 GCA_963556195.1 Sepiola atlantica | reverse complement strand
CTGTTTCCCAGGAACTTGGAGAAGTATAATTTATTTTAACCAAAGGAAGTAAAACATCATCGATGAGTATCCATTCATGGTTACATTATTTTATTTACAAACTTAACTTGTTAAAATTTAAGAAATAAAATCTAAATATTAATAAAAGATTCAGAGTTACGAGTTGGGGTAAATAGGGTTGATCATTGATTTTCATAAAAAGCCGGGTATACCCCCAGTCTTAAAATTTACCGAAATTTATTTCAATTAATGTCTATTTATTTACACTCTCACCCGCTTAATAAGGTTTGACTAAATCATTGAGCCCCACCCCGAAAATTTAAAATTATAAAACCTAAAAAATAATAACATAAAAGATAATATAGTTTTAGGGACTGGACTCAAAATAAATAGGGTTCATTATTTCATCTTGTGCACTGTCGACCTTTCCTGTATCTAATATATAAAGTTGTCTTGTCGGATTTCGAATGTCAGACCTAGATAGTACTTAAGCTGACCAATCAAATGTTGCTTCTGACTTGTAAATTTTAATTTGTTATTGTTGAACCATGATATTTTCAATATAATAACGTTCCCTTCTACAATTTATTTCAAAATATTACTTAGTCCGGCCTGGACGACTGGTAATATGAAACACTTTTCAATAATAACCTAAAAACGAAAATCAACAACTCATATTTTTAATTAACGAACATAAAAGAGTTATCTACATTAAACCTAAAATGGTGTTTCTTTTTCTATAGGAGTTTTTAAAGTCTAAAATGACTTCACTACATCCTGGGTAACGCCAGATTGTTAGAGATATTATATATATATATATATATATATATATATATATATATATATATATATGTGTATAATAAATAAATTATTTTTCTGTGTTGACGGATTCGAAATGTTTTCTGTTTCCAATCTTTTTCCACTGTCAATTGCGAATGAGTTAAAGATTTTGTCCCCAACCCATGACCACTCCGAGTAGCCCCAGAGAAAGAAACAAAACAGGAGGTAGATTGTCTTCTTATCTCCAGCTAGCCAATCCCTGTTGGCCATCTTAGCCTCTTCCATCCCCCCCCCACCTCATCTACTCTCCGCCAATCATAGGACTGGTCGAGGGGGTGTCGGTGCAGGAGGAGCCGGTCACGTGACATGACCGACGGGACCTGTGTGGAATCAAAGATGTCGTCAAAGATCTCACAAATTGACACGGCAATGTTCAATTAGGACAACGTTCAAACGACACATCGACAACGATTTTTTTCCTTCTCCCCGCTCCTGCTTCTAGCTTCCATTTCTTAGCTTCTCTCTCGGGTATTGCTCCAACCATTCTGATGGCCTATACCCAGGGCTGACACAACACAAGACGACAAGAAAAAGGAAAAGGTAGATGAGATAAAATAAATAGTAAGTTTTTTTTTTCAGTAAGTTAAGAAGCGAATGATTGACGGAATATTATGATAGGCGAGGCAAGGGAGACGATAGAATGGAAGAAGAAGAAAAAGAAGAAAGAGGACAAGGCAGAGATTTATAGATAGATATGGACAGAATATATATATATATATATATATATATATATAACAGACAGGTGATTGATCATCGTAGCTAGACTAACGAGCATAATATTGTTTATATATATATATATATATATATATATATATATATATATATATATATATGAAGAGTTGAAATGCAAAACGCGATAAATCCAATGTGTTTAAATTGAGACTTTAATAAATTAAAAAAACCAATATATTCAATATATACTTCGAATATAAGCTTATTTTAATTGAAAGCTAAAATTAATTATTCCAGTATCATATTATGTAAAACATAATTTGAGTGTTGAAATGTAACACTGTTTATAGTGTTTGCTTCATACTTTTTAATGGCGTTTATCGCGTTTTGCATTCGAAGTTTTCATATATATATATATATATATATATATATATATATATATATATGTGTATTGCCTTGAAGTCTATATATTTTCCCTTGACCTTGCTGCGAAACGCGCGTAAGAAAATGGTTTAATTTTGAAAAAAATAAAGGAAAAAAATGAAAATAAATAAAAGGGTTTTGTTTGTCGGAAGAATTAAGAAGAAGTACAGGTATTTGCCGAAATATGAAAATCAAGGAAATTGAAATTAATATGAAAATTATGAATTCTTTATTGATTTTTCCCGTGGTGATTGGAATGCAACTGTACAAATAATATTCCAACGTGATGGAAAATGAAAAAGGAAAAAACAATTTTCTTTATATATTCATCAATATCAAGTCTGTATTTCAAGAGTTTCTCAAGATGACTGATTTGACGAAATATCATACAAGTACAATATTTGAAAATATATGGTGCGTTTCTGACGTGAAAAGAATGTTTTTGTTCGTATTTTGAACGAACCCTATCCGTTTGAATTCAAACTGAGTGGTGTGTTTATAAAATAGAATAAGTGTTTTTTATTTGTTTGCTGTTTTTTATATCGCTTTTATATACAAAGTTTCTGATGAAACAGAGGAAAATAACTCGACACAATTTCTGGACATATAATAAAACGCAACAATAATCTAACGTTCAAAGTACATCGCAAAATTGCACTGCATAATCTTTTACTCACACCATGATAACAAAATCAAAACAGGCTTGATAATCCGTGTCTTCCTACGTTCACTAAATACCTAGAATTGAAACACATCCCAAATTCACTCAAAACATTGCAATATTTCACATATTTCATATTAAATGCAAAATAAACATAAAAATATTTTCAAGAAGCAATAAGAAAAAATCATATACACCGAACACTACGCTTATAAACGAACATACTTTTTTTACTTACCCATGTACATAATACAATAATTTACAACACTCTAAATAAACTAGGAATTCCAAAAATAACAACTACATCACAAAACATAAAACAAACATTAAAAACAACTAAATATTTTCCTACCACCCTCCTACACTTAATGTATATATATATATATATATATATATATATATATATATATATATATATATATATATATATATATATATATACCGTACATATTTCCAGATAAAGCGTCATGGTCCGGAGGTAAAACACCAGAATATATACATCAATATCGAAGGTTGATCCTTGTCTATATTAGCCATGCTGATGCGGCTGTGAGCCAGAAACACATGTCCATGGATTACTTTTATATATATATATATATATATATATATATATATATATATATATATATATACTGCCCCATGCAGTAATTGCCATCAGATATACATTGGCGAAACTCAACGGGAACTAAAGAAAAGACTTAATGCCCATAAAAGAGATACAAAAATAACAATTCCCTAGATAAAATTTTCTCTCATGCATTCAACGTGATCATTCTTTTAACTTTCAAAAAGGTAGACTAATTAAATGGAACAGAGGAATGGTATCGCTACTGATCAAAATGAACTGTATAAAAGCCAAGACACGCTAAACCCAGGAAAATATTAAATGTAGACTGTGACGAAATAGACGAAACGTTACACCACATAATAAGTGAACGCAGCAAACTAGTCGCAAAGGAATACAATACAGACATTGTGGAGACAGTCTACTGGAAATTATGCAAACGGCTGCACCTCGAATATGTAGACATAAACCAGAGACAGTATTAAAAAGAATCATGAAATCCTTTATGATGTGGAAGTTCAAACGGCGAAAATCATCTACGACAAAGTAAAAACACTTGCCAATGTATTTATCTTCCTCCTACAGCGGTAAGATGCGACGCAAGGTCGGGAAAATGGGATTTGAAGGTGAGAACGCTGGCCTACAAAAAATGCCTGAGCAGCCCCGTCGATATTCCCCGGTAGGGGCGCATCAGGCAGTAAGCGATAAACTTACTCTACCCCAAAGAGGGGAGGAAGCTTGGGAGGGTGGACCTCCTAGAACTGCACAGGACAAACCCACAAACCGGCGGAATCAAGACCCTAAGGCGAAGACGACACCGGTCTATAGGGTGTATTATCCATCGGAACAGATACTACACTTTCTTCTTAGCTAACAGGCCAAGTAAGTGAAAACACTTGCCAAGTCGTATCTATCACGGTCCAAGCAGTTTGCAAGGTAAAGTTAAGGAGACACAAAAAATTAAGAAATTACATGGAACTTGCCAGAAAGATGGAGGAAATATAGAACGTGAAGAAAATGAGTGTAATAGTAATAATTGCACTTTGAATAGTTAAAAAATATGGAAAAGCGACTAGGAGATATTGAGTGGGGCTTTTAGAAAATAGAATAAGTGTTTTTTTTGTGTTTGCTGTTTTTTATATCGCTTTTATATACAAAGTTTCTGATGAAACAGAGGAAAATAACTCGACACAATTTTTGGACATATAATAAAACGCAACAATAATCTAACGTTCAAAGTACATCGGAAAATTGCACTGCATACATCTTTTACTCACACCATGATAACAAAATCAAAACAGGCTTGATAATCCGTGTCTTCCTACGTTCACTAAATACCTAGAATTGAAATACATCCAAATTCACTCAAAACATTGCAATATTTCACATATTTCATATTAAATGCAAAATAAACATAAAAATATTTTCAAGAAGCAATAAGAAAAATATCATATACACCGAACACTACGCTTATAAACGGACATACTTTATTTTACTTACCCATGTCAATAATACAATAATTTACAAAACTCTAAATAAACTAGGAATTCCAAAAATAACAACTACATCACAAAACAAAACAAACATTAAAAACAACTAAATGTTTTCCTAGCACTCTCCTACATTTAATGCATATATATATATATATATATATATATATATATCCAGATAAAGCGTCATGGCTCGGAGGTACAACACCAGACTATATACGTCAATATCGAAGGTTTGATCGTTATCTATATTGGCCATACTGATGCGGCTGTGGGCCAGAAAACGTGTCTATGAATTACTTTATATATATATATATATATATATATATATATATATATATATATATATATATATATATATATACTGTCCCATGCAGCAATTGCCATCAGATATACATTAGTGAAACTCAATGGGAACTAAAGAAAAGATTTGGTGACCATAAAAAAGATACAAAAAATAACAATTCCCTAGATAAATTTTTCTCTCATGCATTACAACATGATCATTCTTTTAACTTTCAAAAAGGTAGATTAATTAAATGGCACAGAGGAATGGTATCGCTACTGATCAGATGCACACAACAAGGCGATCAGAATGAACTGTATAAAAGTTTAGACTAGCTAAACCCAGGAAAATATTAAATGTAGACTGTGACGAAATAGACGAAACGTTACACCACATAATAAGTGAACGCAGCAAACTAGTCGCAAAGGAATACAACACAGACATTGGGGAGACAGTCTACTGGAAATTATACAAACGGCTGCACCTCGAATATGTAGACATAAACCAGAGACAGTATTAAAATAATCATTAAATCCTTTAGGATGTGGAAGTTCAAACAGCGAAAATCATCTACGACAAAGTGAAAACTCTTGCCAATTTATTTATCTTCCTTTTACACCGGTAAGATGCGACGCAAGGTCGGGAAAATGGGATTTGAAAAGCCAACGCCCGAGAAGGTGAGAACTCTGGCCCACAAAAATGCCTGAGCAGCCCCATCGATATTCCCCGGTAGGGGCGCATCAGGCAGTAAGCGATAAACTTACTCTACCCCAAAGAGGGGAGGCAAAGCTTGGGAGGGTGGACCTCCTAGAACTGCACAGGACAAACCCACAAACCGGCGGAATCAAGACCCTAAGGCGAAGACGACTCCGGTCTATAGGGTGTATTATCCATCGGAACAGATACTACACTTTCTTCTTAGCTAACAAGCCAAGTAAGTGAAAACACTTGCCAAGTCGTATCTATCACGGTCCAAGCAGTTTGCAAGGTAAAGTTAAGGAGACACAAAAAATTAAGAAATTACATGGAACTTGCCAGAAAGATGGAGGAAATATGGGACATGAAGAAAATGAGTGTAATAGTAATAATTGCACTTTGAATATTGAAAAACAAATATGGAAAAACGCCTAGGAGATACTGAAATCAATGGAACGCTTGATTGATATTATATAATGCACGACACTGATTAAAACAACTGAAACATTAATGAAAACCCTCGAGTGCACAAGCCAACCCACACAATCAACCACGGGTAAGTTGCAATCTAAATATAAAAATATGTAGAAAGAACAAAATACGAATCCAAAAGAATCGAAACTGCCTATAATCGTCGAATATGGACTACAGACACAAGCCAGAAAAAAGAAAAGCACAAAATCCTTTTAGGCATAGAGTTACAGACAGACAAACTGATCCAAGCAAGGAATCCAAACATGATATTAGTCAACAAGAAGGAAAAACATGCAAAATCGTAGATTTCGTCGTGCCAACATACCACAGAATGAAGATCAAAAGGGTTGAAAAACGAATGAACGGAACTTGCTGAAGAGGTAAAAGAAATCTGGTACATTAATACCAAAATTTGTAAGAACACTAGAAACAGTCTCGACAAACCTGGAAAAAGACTAGGAGAAATTGGAATCAAAGGGAAGACTGATACCATGCAATGTACTGTAGTGATTAAAACTAATAAAATAATAAGAAAGTCACTGGATGCGGAAACCAACACGAATAACAGAAAAAACGGCTAATCAGTCAGAGGTTATTTGCAATAGAAATAAAACAAAAAAACATTAAACCAACATAACAGTAACCAAAGGAACTGAAACTCCAAAAAATCCCATAAACCCTCCAATAAAACCCACATACATGTGGTGGCACCATGGAGGGTTAAGGAGGATGGAAACACCGAGGAGAGAGAACACCGTCCAGACCTCAACTGAAAGGGTGCGGAGTGCATTGGAACCTTGTGAAGACTTACGCCTCTGAAATTCTAGAGAAGACCAATGGTCGGTACAAGCGATAAATCAATGTTAAACGGTTGTTGCGATAATACAAAATGGTTTGCACCTGTTATCAAAAGAGGCATAGCTTGCTGAACATTTGGGAAGACTTGTTGTCACTCACACTCTAAGGAACACTACTTGTTTTTGTCAGTGAGCAATCACTGCTAATGACTCGTGTGAAAATTCTAGAGAGTAAATAATAATAATAATAATAATAATAATAATAATAATAATAATAATAATAATAATAATAATATTAATAACAATAGTAATAATAATAGTAATAATAATAATAGTAATAATAATAATGATATTAATAATGATTACAAAAACTCCCCAAACACGATATCGATTAGTACCAGATAAATTTATCGTGATGAGGATTAAAAGACCAGGGCTTATAGTCATTTAAATTTTCGAGAAAAGCAGTGGACGTTAGCAACAAGAACTCAATGGTAAACGGCCGGAGCGAAAAAGCGGAGACAACTGGAAATATTCGAAGACTTATTATCACTCAGAATCTAGGGAGCACCACTTGTTTTTACCAGTGATCGATCACTGATATTGACTGCAAGTGCAAGGACTCTAGAACAGCAAATAAAATATAAAGGGGGTGGGAGAGCAGAGAGAAATAAAATAAAATAGTAAACAAGAAAAAGAATCAAGCCAAGAAGAAGAAAAAAGAAAGAAAAAAGAAAGAGAGAATGGAAGACGGTGAGAGATGATTTTTTTTTAATACAGAAGGCGAGAAATAAAGAAAAGAAAAAGAGTACAAGTCATTAAAGTGGGGTCTAAGTGAGAGAGAAATATAGAAGGGAACAAATGAAAAAAATATAGGGTATGCAAAAAAATATAGGGTATGTAAAACATGATGAAAATGAAATAAAGTAAAAAAAGGAGAAAGGGAAAAGATATGGAAAGAAAGAGGGAGGGAAAATAAGAAAAATTTAGAAAATCTGCAAAAAAAAGGAAAAAGAGTTAGCTGAAAGAGAGAGAGCAAATTGCAATAAGTCTGGCTTGGATAATGCTGCTGCTGCTGCTGATGCTGCTGCTGCTGCTGCTGCTGATGATGATGATGATGATGATGATGATACTTTGATTTCCGTCATGGCCATTTTTAGACTGTCCACCATTGGCATCTTGATGCGCGACCCACTGGGAAATGGCCGCTGATGTTGGAGCTGATAAAATGTCATCGACACTGGACATCACATACAACACTAGCTGCAGTAAAAGTATTGAAGTGAAAAAAATGAAAAAAATGAAAAACAAAACAAAACACAACACCACCTTCCCAAAAAAGCATACATTTTTTACTTCTTGCCTCTCAACCCGAACTTCATAAATGGCAGGCAGATCGGGGTTTTTTCTTTGATGGAAACAAAGCCTCTCTCTAAGAGCCTCTGTTTGTCGGTCGGTCGGTCGGTCGGTCTTGGAACCTTCATTTTGAAATCGCCTTTTCATCATTCTGTCCCACCGCAGGTTTGAAGTAACATTTTTGTCAGTCTGTTACTGTTAAATTTGAAATAGAAATTGTTCATATAGGGCGTCTGTAGTAGTATTAGCCGCACAATTTCGACCCATAATCGAACCCAGATACTTTTAACCAAACCACCCCTTACTACAACAGAACACTCCGCGAAAATGGATTCAAATAACAGAATCATTCATACCCCAGAATAAGTAACATGATTAACAAAAAGAGAAATATAATTTTCCCATCCCCTATGTTCTCTTAACATCGAGACAAATATTGGTAGGTTATTTCGTAAGCTGTCAAATAAGAACATCCCTCTATAGCATAGCCGAATTAAATTATGTAATAGGAACTACGTTAAAACCAGCTACTCCTGTGACCACCCATAAAAACTAAACCGTCGTCAAACCTAAACCCTAAGCTCCATTCACATATTTACGCGGAACAGGAGACTACTGCCCTTTGAAGGGAAGGTGCTGCGTGAAACCTGTTGTATACAAGGTTAAAGTTACACCGAGCTTGCTAAATACGACCAGCGCAAAGATACAAGCAAACTTTAAGCAGCGATTTTAAGCACAGTATCATTTTTTAGAAAAGCTACCTGCTAATATGTTAAGTCTGAAATTTTCAGGTTGTTCAAAGCGAACTGGAATTGAAAAGACAGTAAGCAACCGTCTTAGGAACTAGTCCAATATGTGTAGCAAGGCCTCGGGAACATAGCAGAAAATGTCCATGGGACAATACAGAACAATGTCGACGTGTTGCACCACAAACAAGATAGTTGAGCTCATGCGCATAAATGGATGCGTGTGCACATTTGTAAAAACCATATACACCCATAGCAGAACAGAATTGGGAAAACCCCTGAAACAGAAAAAATGTAACTGACGCTTACTCCCTACCCACACCAGTTCCGACGAGACACACACACTCAGCCCCAACTCTTGGAGATCCGTATGCGTTCACTGTGCCTATAATGTTTAATATTTAATAATACACTTTAATTTAATATTTATTTAATTTTTATTCGTATTTAAAGTGAATGTACGTGTATCTGGCACGATTCGCGGTAGGAAAAAGATAGTAAGCAGAATAGTAGCGGCTGCTGTTTCTTTAAAAGTTTGATACCGGTCAACAATTCAGAATTGAGTTACATAGCTGTCAGCGTCGACTACCTTTGCTTATTTAGTAGTGTGTATGCGAGTGAGTGAGAGAAAGAGAGATAGATAGATAGATAGATAGATAGATAGATAGAGATAGAGAGAGAGAGAGATAAAGATATATATATATAATATATATATATATATATATATATATATATATATATATATATATATATATATATATATATATTAAGCTATGATAATATATTTATGGCAATTAAGCTACACAGAGGCTCCCGCGTTTCATCCCCGAGGGGAATCTTCAGGCTAAAAATGCATGGAATTATTTTTTCTGGGTGTTTTTATATACACGGCTAGCTAGTTAACCAATCAGATTCTTTGTTGTTCTCTCAGCCAATCGTTGGGCTTCCCACGAACAAAGGTGTGGTTAGTGTTACTTCCTATATCCTGTTCTATATAGGAAGTAACACTAACCAAACTTTTGTTCGTAGGAAGCGAAACGATTCGTTTCTGCATGTTGCCTTGCTTATTCATCATCATGGATAGATGAAATAGTAATATATATATATATATATATAGAGAGAGAGAGAGAGAGAGAGAGAGAGAAAGAGAGAGAGAGAGAGGGAGAAAGGGAAAGAGAGAGATTAAGTTTTAGATAGTAATCGCAGTAGTTTTGTCTCTATTTTTTATTGATTAGTTTTATTTTATTGATAGCAAACGGGAGAAGCCAGATAGTTTTTTTTATATATTTATATAATAGTTATTCAATTTTAATTTTGTTTAACTGTAACTTATTATATTCTATTAAGCACATGAACTCGCAAGTTTAATTAAAGTGTGGAGCACTCTACTTCAACAAAAATCTACTGCTTTGTGTATAGGGGTGCCGCCCGTAGACAGCATACAGCTTTAGTAAAAACTACTATGACTCATACACATTTAATTAAATACTATTACATTTTAATACTTATATAATATTTATTTAATGTTCATCCTACTTTAACTTTATATTTATTGTATGTTATGTTATCCTGTTTTATTACATTTCACTTAGCTAGTTAATCTATAACAATTTTGCTTGAACAATTATCTCCCCTTTCAAATCGTATAAAAATGCCATCGTAATTCTATGATTATTTTAATATACGTTATTATTAACTAAAATACGGCACACCCCATCTCAATACCCAATTAAACAGTTCAAGGCTTTGAGTAAAGCCAACACTTACGGCAAAAATAAATCTTATTTACCTAGTGATTTATTTAATATTTTAATTTTTACCTTTAAATTTTTATTTTTATTTAACGCTGTTTATCCATTTATTTATTTACTGATCTGCCATTGTTTTATGTTATTTAATTTATTTATTTTTATATGTATACTTATTATTTTAATTACTTACATTTTTTCAATTTGTTTATTTAGATGTTTAGATTTTATATATTTTTTATATTATTATTTTTGTACTTTTTAATCTTAATTATATGAAGAGTTCCACTGCCCCGTGTTTTTCCATCAGATTACTGACTGACACGGGAAGTACATGTGATATTCATAGCCCAACGGACCAGATTTCTCATCCCTCCTCAAAACGCTGGTATCAAAGTCTAGTCGAATGTTCACTATATATATATATATATATATATATATATATATATATATATATATATATATATATATATATATCATTATATATATATATATATATATATATATATATATATATATATAATGATATATATATATATATATATATCATTATATATATATATATATATATATATCATATATATATATATATATATATATATATATATATATATATCATTATATATATATATATATATATATATCATTATATATATATATATATATATATATATATATATATCATTATATATATATATATATATATATATATATATATATATATATATATATAATGATATATATATATATATATATATATATATATATATATATATATATATATATATATATATATATATATATATATATACGACACAAATATGTTATTAAAAATAAATTAGAAAGCCCCTTTTTGAGTTATCAAAATATATTTATGATCAGCTTGCAAATAAACCCTTAAAACTCAATATTTTATGGCAAAAAAAGCTTAATACATGTATACATTTTTAGATTTAAATTATCATTAAATCATATTCTAAATAAAACGTTTGTATAGTTGTGTCTAAGCGTACACCTGTTTCCAGACGTTTCCGAGCTCTATAAACACTTCGGAAATATAAATCATTACCGAAAACAAGAAAACATACTTTTGCAATTGTTGAATGTCAATTTTGTAGAACCATGAATATATATATATATATATATATATATATATATATATATATACATTGCAGTGCATATGATCCAAGGGTGAAGTGATATAGTCCTGGTGTGTTGTGTTTACACTTTCGATTTCTGCAAGTCGTGATAGAGGAAACACAACATATCGAGACTTTATCACCACAGGAATTATTCACACATTTTTGTTATTTCGTATAACTGAGAGAAACACACATCTTGAAACAGCTGAAAACTTGGACCCAACTTTACGATTTACTTTTATTTTGAAATATGATTTAATAATTTAAAGATTAAATATACACGGTATCCATTGTAATGAACAATTACGAATAATTTCCCTATTCTAAATTATCTCCCCTTTGGAGAACTCTCCTGTTCGTCTTAACATTATAAGTAGCAACACTAATATTGTACTGACTGTATATGCTGAGTAAAGCTTTCTTAAGTTACGTCTGTTCACGTTTGTCATTACATCTATTAAGCCTCTTAACAAATTAAAAACATTATTACAGAAACAGTTGATGAGATATCTTGACAAAAATGTGTTTGTTTTAATACGTGTTTATTGAAGTTTTATCAACAATAACATTTTGTATTTCAGATATTTTGTGAATAGATTTGTCAACGGCTAAGTGAACCCCTATTAAATGACTACTCCTAAAGACACTACAGAATGTTGAGACAAAAGCGACACTAAAGAAATAAGTATAGTAAAGATTTACCGTCGCGTCCTTCAATTCGTAAATAGCACAAGAAACTTAAGGAGACAGGGCCAGAGTTTGATAAAGAGAGGAATGGGCGAATAAAAAGAGTAAATGAAGACGGTGAAGCTCTTTATCGTTCTCCTACGAAATCCATCTACTCTGCTGCCTGACAGTAAGAATTGCCAAGTTCAACAAGGCACAAAGTCCTACACAAAACTTACCGTTGTACGCTTAAAAAAGTGCAACTGTTACATGCACTTGAGCCAAAATGATGAATCAAAACAGAGAGAGTCTATAGTTTAGATGATTGAACGACTTTCTGAGGATGAGAAATTTCTCTAGCGAGTTTGTTTTAATGGTGAAGCAACTGTTGATGTTTCGTGGAAAATAAACAGACACTATATATATATATATATATATATATATATATATATGTGAAAATTTCTTTGAGAAACCAGTTAACAGACGCGTGAATTCATATCAATAAATGAAAATTTATTTAATCATTTTTTTTTTTTATAATTCCGAATTTTCGGTTTTAACAAACCATAATCATGGAAAACAGACATTGTATTTTTTCTTTTTTTTGTTCCTTTTCATGGTGAAAATATGACGGCGTGACCGAAGATTTACGATCTCCTCCGATGTTATTGGAGAGTTTTTTTTTATATGCTCGGTGATTGTAGTGAATGCCCTGATGGCCTCAGATGAATAATATAAGTGTTACTACAGTTTTGAAAGCGTCGTTAGCAGATATATTTGAAAATTTATTTGAGAAACCAGTTAACAGACGCGTGAATTCATATCAATAAATGAAAATTTATTTAATCATTTTTAAAAAGAAATTTTTATAATTCCGAATTTTCGGTTTTAACAAACCATAATCATGGTAAACAGACATTGTACTTTTTCCTTTTTTTTCCTTTTCATGGTAAAAATCTGACGGCATGGCCGAAGATTTACGATCTCCTCCGATGTTATTGGAGAGTTTTTTTATATATCTCCGGTGATTGTAGTGAATGCCCTAGTTGGCCTGAGATGAATAATAACAGACACAATATATATATATATATATATATATATATATATATATATATATATATATATATATATATATATATACAGTGTAACCCGGATATAAGAGAGCTGTCTGGACCGGAGAATAAGTTTCTTATATCGGGGTTCCTCTTATATCCGGGTATGGTCTATTTTGTTTATGTAAGTATGGAAACACTACATATAACGCTTTTTACGCACAGAACACTAGTTTATTTAACAGTTATAGACATAAAAAACACAGACAAAAATACTTTTCAATCAGTTTTCACAAATAATTCAGTCAAAAATTACTTTTTCTTAAAAAAGGCAGTCATTTTTGATTGTACAGAAATCTCTTTGTTAATATCATGAACACTTTCATACAGTCCGTAAATCATTTTTAATGCGCCATCAGGATTACGGCTTTTTGTTTCAATGTAGGCTTTCAGGCTTTCAAGCGCATTCAATGCAGCCAGAGAATTTGGCTCTGGTTTGTCACTTTCAGAAACTTCAGAACTTACGCTTTCAGCATCATCATCTTCGTCAAAATCTTGATCATCCGATTTTATACTACGTGTGATGTCCGTGTCACTCAGTTCTCCATAACATTGTGTACTGTCGCCGAAGCTGATAAATTCGTCAAAATCTGTTTGCTCCATGCCGGATGGTGGCGAAAATTGATCATTTTCGTCGAGTATTTCTTCCACTTCAGCCTGTGATTCAATAACAAAGCCGGCCTTTTTAAAGCAATTTTGAATTGTTGACGGTTTGACCATGAAAAGTGCTCGTTTAATCATGTGCATGACCTTCAAAACAGTGATCTGCTTGGCCACTTCGGACAGCGGCACTGACGGTGTAGCATCGATCGCTGCGATTTGCATTTGAACAAGTTCCCGACGATAATACGCTTTGAATGAACGAATGATGCCTTGATCCAAATGTTGAATGAGACTGGTGGAGTTTGGTGGTATGAGCGACAATTTGATGTTTGACAGATTTGTACCCGGCAGTAAGTTATGACAAGTTGCATTGTCCCAAAACAGAATAATCTTTCGATTTTGAGCAATCATTTGTCGATCAAGCGTTTTCATAACGTCAGTAAACAGCTGACTAGTCATCCAGGCTTTACAAATTACACATTTTTAAAGCAGCGTGGTTTTGCCGACTTGCCAACAAGTACAGCTTGCTTTTCACTGCCGTCCATGTTTGTGAACTGAAGCATTATAAGTCTGTCTTTGAGAACTTTTGTTCCATTTGAATGGTCGTCGCCGGCAAATCGCAAAGATCCAGACGGCATGGCTTTGTAGAAAAGTCCCGTTTTATCACAGTTCCAAACATCTTTTTGATCATATCCACGAAAAAGTTGCGGCAAAACGTTTGTCACACATTCGTTTGCAGAAACGTGATCTGCTGACGTTGATCATCCGTTAAATTTTTTGAACAAAACATTATTGGTCTGCTCCCAGCACATGAACCAGCCATTGCTCGGTTCAAAATCAACTTCAAGATTTACGGCCAGTTGTGATGCTTTCTGCCTTATGACGTGATTGATGACAGAAGCTCCATGAGCACATGCTTGCGTAAACCATTGTGTAAGCGCTTCGTTAACGTCCTTGTGCACGGATTGGCGCTTTCGTTTGCGATTAGTGTTTCCGTTCATTTGCATGTAAGATCTGAGATCGTCTTCTTTCTTGAGAATTTTTGCTGCTGTTGAATAACCGATTCCGTACTTTTTGGCCGCAGCGGCCAGTTTGAGCTTCTTCACTGTGACATCGTCGATGAGCTCCAACTGTTCATGAATGCTCAGAGATTTTCGTTGAGACGCCGACATCACTAAGCGTATGTAGTAGCAGTCGATAGTTGTTGATGTCGTTGCTTGATGAGTCGAGCGTCGCTGTTGTTGTTGTTGTTGCTGTGATGAGTGCGGCAGGTCTGGTGGTGAGCGGGTGTCTGGTAGTATCAAGTGGCCAAGTGCTGCTGCCTGTTGTCGAGCCTAGCTATTTATGGGCAGAGTGGCGCTCGGAAATAGGACCTATTTCTTCATACACTGACCAATCAGCTTACAGGGCATATGAATTTCAAGCTGTCCCCTCACGGACTATTTCAAATGGTGACCAGACGTAAAAGGAACACAGATCTTTTAAAAAAACAAAATTGCACGAAATTCAGTTGAACAAAAAACCTTCGAAGTATTTCAACAGCGAAAGAGTGTAAAACTAAAAACAACGTCAACTTTTGAAAAGAAAGAAAACACGTTTTAAAACTGAAAACAGCGACGACCCTAAAAACTCTGCCGTTCGAAAAGAAAAAAAACGAAAGAAAGAAAACACGTTTTCGAACTTCCCAAATACATTTTGTTTCTCCTTTTTAGCTAAAGAAAACAAATTTTTAAAAAAAAGATGAAAAAGAAAACTAATGAAACTCATTTTTTCCCTTTCGCACTTAAAAAAACGAATGCTGCTTAGAAAAAAGTGACATAAACTTTTCCTTCTTAAAAATATTTTTCTTTCCTTCACAGAAGGAATTTCTGAAAGATAAAAAATGAAGAACACTACTTTATATTACATAAAAAAGAAAGAACAAACTTTTAGATTTAAATTATTTTTCAACCATTTTTAGCCTATCAGATTTTGAGGCGCCAATTTATTTTCCTTTCGCCAAAGGAATAGAATTCAACAAGTCAATTTAATTGACGAAAAGAAGAAAACACTTTGTCACCCTCGAACAACAACAAAAAATATACCTCTTTTACGAATATTTTTTCTTGAAAGGCCCCTCGGAAAAAAAAGATCATATTCAACTGTGAACGAAACACCTTTCTTGAATGCAGAGAACTCTTTCGCCTTCTAACAACAACAAAAAAAGAAACCTTTTTACGAATATTTTTTTAAAGGCTCCTAAAAAGACGTGAGGAAAACAATTTTTCCCATTACACAAATATACACTCACACATTTTCTCTTGTTGCTCTCTATATATTATTTATTCTTTACTGGCTCTCAACACACATGTTTTCCAAATCGTTTTTTCTTTTTAGAATGTGTTTCCACAACAATGTTTTTCACATTTTTTTACTATGGATTTTTTGAGTCTGTTGATACATATATAGTTACCATGTTACTGGCAGGAGCTTATCCTCTTCAATAATGGAGGCTACACAGCTGCTAATGGATATGGCTATAGGGAAGGTCATAGGAAGACTCACCAATGAAGTGAGAAAATTTAGCAACGTCTTTTGACTGATTTACGACATCACACTGTCACTCAAAACGAACTCTCTTATATTGGGGAGGACGGGGCCGGAGAAGAAGTATCTTATAGCCGGGTTTCTCTTAGATCCGGGTCTCTTATATCCGGGTCTTATTTATAGACATTAACACAGGCTGTAATTTGGGACCTGAGACAATGTCTCTTATATTCGGGTTTCTCTTATATTCGGTGCTCTTATATCCGGGTTACACTATATATATATATATATATATATATATATATATATATATATATATATATATATATATATATATATGAAATAAAATGTTATTTCAAGGTCTGATGATCGGGAGTACCTCAAACTGCTGTCTTAAAACAACATCAATTTTGTAGTCAAAACGAAATAAATAATCATTTATATATATATATATATATATATATATATATATATATGCATATATACATATATATATATATATATATATATATATATATATATATCTTAATGAAAGTCAAGTTCAAATATTTTAACTTAGCTGTATACAAAAAAAACTTACTTTCATTATATAGATATGATAACTCCTTCAAAAGCTTTACGATACAAGTGAATACTGCAGGTTTAGTTCAATTATTAGGACTTTAAATCCAACATTATGATTATTTAATATAAAAAG
>OY744522.1:173899362-173986862 GCA_963556195.1 Sepiola atlantica | reverse complement strand
GAAATAAACGTTCTGCTGCATTTCGACGTTCTTAAATTTGAAAGACGAAGAGAAAAGGTCAAATCAGTTTGCAGAACTCGAAACAGATTCCGCTGGGAATAAATAGTCTGAGCTATTTTATCTTCTTTAGATATGAGCTCGGTGGACAATATTCCGTTTTAGGGGTTGAAAGACTTGTTTGAACTCCCTTTTTAAGAATTTCAAATAGAAGTTACATTGGACGAAGGAATAAAATGTTAGCAAGGATTTTTTACTGACATGCTTGAGAGATGATAATAACAACAGCAACAACACCCCTCTATAAACATTGCTGCCTCATTTCCTCACCGTGGTAGGGGGATGCTGGCAACATGGTAGTGTCAAAACTATGTCGTCTTGTTAGGACACCTAACGAAAACGGAATTACCTCCCTTGAACTATTTAGGGAGTTAAGAGTTATCGCCCTTGGATTTTTGGCAGGGCGACCTATGGCGAATAGGTGTGTCAAAAAGCGGAATTAGGAATGCAACATAGCTAATTTGTCTCTAATGAAAATCCAAGAGAACTCGACATCAGAATCCGTCATCCTCTGGTCATCTCTACCTCTATGTGTGACAATTTTGTATGGTGCCGAACTGCAAATCAATGAGGTGAGAATAGCAACGTTGCTTTTGCGCAATTCATTTGTGTGTTATACATACACCGAACCTTCCACAACTTTGCATGCAACTGCTAAGCTTTGCTACCAACGGTGTCGGACGTAAAAAATCTGCGATCTTGCAAGTTAATGAATAGGTCTAACCAACGGGCTTTTACGAGGCATGGTCTTAATAGGCTCCATACAGAGGTGCGACTCGTTTCAACGCAACAAGTGATTATAACATTTTCCCTGTTATATGCATTACTAGGAAGCAATTTTCATTGTCACTTGCATCTGCAATTACAATGTATAAATCTCGCCTTGGATCGTCTGCACTCAATCATTGACCAGTGGATCGGGAGAGATGGAGAGGGGTCGATAATTACTGCTTAATCATATCTTATCCGGGCAATTTCTACAACCCCAAGTTCACACGTGTGTGCTTTCTAAGCAATCTGACGACTCCTCTCTATCTCTCTCTCCCTTCCTCTTTCACTCTCTCTCTCTCTCTCGCTTTCTCTCTCTTTGAGAAATGTGACGTCACATCCGTTTCTAGCACACCACAGGTCAAGCTGACATCCGAGTACACTAAGGTGACCCCGACTGAACCCTATTTCCTGTTATGCTTAACTAACTAAATTATACTCGCCCAATATTTAACAGTTCTCAGCGAGAACTAAATGAAAAACGGCCATTTCAAAGTGCTTGATAATGGTGATCGAGAGAAGCGAAGATTACTGGAAATCTGAGAAGACTTCTTATCCTTCAGACTCCAGGGAACACCATCTATCTTTGCTAGTTAGCAATCACTGAAATAATCTTAGTAAATAAATAAAGTTTCGGATGAGCAAAGAGGAAAGAAGATACAACATTATAATCATTATTTCCTTTTTCGAGAACTAGAAGTATTCTACAGCCGTTTAATAATATAATATTTACACAACTTTGCAAAACATATTTTACGAATGTTTGTTTTTCATTAAACATTAATTAATTTGTTTTAATTAAAAACAAGAAATCCCCGTGCGCTGAATAAGTCGTAATCGTGTTTCTAAGGCTCAACAACCGATCCTGCAACAAATATATATATTTTTTTAATTGACAACAAACACTTATAGAATGCAATATTATTTTTATGACATTTCCTACGGGAAGACGAATTCACTTAGGATTTGGAAGTGACTTTAAGAAATTGAAAAGAGGAATCCAAGAGCCGATGTTGATCATCGACTTTCCAACTTTATATATCGGCCATGTTTCTTATTTCGTGACCAAAATCTCTAACAACTATATACCTTGTGCATGTGGTTATAATTTTATTTTAAGTTTTATTTATTTTTTTACAACTTTTTTTATTTGTTTAATATATTTATTTATTTAATAAATAACACCAAATGATAGTTAATTAATAAAATGTAATTTTTCAAAAACCAATATGCAAATATCAGGAAGTTGTATCGGATGTCCTAATAACCTTGGAAGATCAAAACGTTTCCACGAATAATTGCGATGGAGAGCCGCCCATAAATCCAAAATTGCATTTTTAATTGAAAAATAGTTTTTTAAAGATAAAATATTATTTTTCAGAGAGGGGAGGGCTCGATCCCCTTCCGCCAGCAATTATTGCCAAACCGTTAAATCTCTCTTGACATACTTTAACCAAGATGAAAGCCTACCAATCATCCGAAGAAACGTAATTGACCGATGGCCAACCACTCCAGAAGTCTCAACTGCAATGGAATAAAAATAAATATTTCCGTAAGAGAAGAGGATTTATTTATTTGTTTTTAATATCTGATTTGCGGACCTGATCAAATTACTAACCGAAAATGTTTCGCAACAGGTAACATCTCATATCAATTCCTAAGCATAACCCTCATTAAAAGTGGTAAGGAGATTTTTAGATTACCTTTTCAGCCAAAATGGTGGATCCAATTCCTCGGTGAGATTCACAGGCGTCTCTAACCCCTACTGCTAAAACATCACTCGGGTTAATTAAAAGTAATTGCGGAAGAATAAATTACTTACGCAATATAAGAACTCATATACTTTTTTATGTATAATACTATGAAACATACTATGAAACATAATATACTTACACAAATACCCGTCCCGGGACGGGTAAAATTAATTACTCGAGCTGAACCGTTTGCACCACTTTTATGTCTCTTGACGAGGATTAAAATCAAGATATAATGTAACTAAACATTAGTTGTCAAAATCCTTATTCCAATGTTGATCAAAATGATTTTGATTCTAAAAAATGTCTAACATTTGAAGTTAAGGGAAACTTGCTTAATTGGTATATAATGATTATGATTCAAATAAAATGCGCATCTCATATATCTGAAATTTACAATTGAAAGACTGTGCCTATATTATTCGTCTTTGAACATTCTTTTAAAATACTCTAAAAGAAATTGAAATTTGGGGAATATTGAGGTCTAATACCTATTGTTAAAGGTTCACATGAATAGAAGGTATCTAAAGGTCTAAGAAAGGCTTCCACTCCCACTTTGTCCAAATAGGGAAAGAGAAGACATAAATTAAAATAGCTCTACTGGTGTTAAACAGCATTGGATTGTGAGATATAGGGAGGTAAACGGGTTGCACATCGTTCTTAAGAGCAGAATTTACGAATTCAAAAAGTCGTGCAAGTTATATATATATATATATATATATATATATTTATGTGTATTGAATATGGACACATTTCGCGACTGGATAACTTTGCCGGCCCCTTCAATTTCACGTATTTGGACTGCTGTTTATAACTTGGAGTAATGTCCTTCCTGATTATGCTTCTCAACTTGTATGACCTGGATGGACTGTATGGATTCAACAAAAAGTATGTTTTTGGATTGATATGTTTGGATGTTATGTATTTTTATGTATTTGTGTATATAATTTTATATATTTTCAAAGCGTAATTTTATTACCTGTAGTAGTATAACTGCGGTAATGGTCTCTGAAGAGAAGAATTATCTTTGAAAACTCATGAGCTAAGGACTTAAGGATGCTTTGTTTGAACTTTGAATTCTAATAAAATTTGATTGACACCTTATTTTATTACTTCATTTTATACTATAATATTAATGCTCTATCCAGTATATTGAGCTTGAGTTTTTTATCCGGATGTTTCACTAATTATAAGATATTAGTTGACGCTTATATCTTTTGTTGGATTGCTTCATATATATATATATATATATATATATATATATATATATATATATATATATATATATATATATATATATAATCAAGGTAAAGTAGACATCCAGCGTATAAAAATCGACAGAATTTCAACTGGGCTTATGAAAAGTGTTCAATAGTAAATAGAGCTATTAAAATAATTGTTTCTATTCATACATACATGCACAAAAAGCCGCTACCCTGGCGTATCGATGTCATCGATCAATAGTTATTAGAAACTAAGATCTCATCAGTAGGAAAGAAGTCTTACTTTTTCCGCCTGATATGATAGAAGTTTGATCAGTAACATCGATATGGCAGTGTAGCGGCTTTTTGTACATGTTTGTATATATATATATATATATATATATATATATATGGACGTTTGGGACATTTTTTGGAGGGTCGAATGAGATTAAACAAATATAAAAAAACGAGAGAAAACGATTAAAAAGAGATTAATTAATGTACTGAACCGGTTTTCGTCCACACTCATCAGAGTAAAACGTGGAAATGATTGAATACGACTAAAACCTAAAAATAATTTGTAATGAACACTAGTGACAAGTTTAGGAGAAAAAAAAAAAAAAAAAAAAAAAATATGGGGAGGAGAGTCATAAGTTGATCACATTAAGTCCTAAAAGCCATTCCTTTTGCTTACAAAGGGAAGGTTTGATTGACTTTATATATATGGCTTCCAGGACTTTGAGGTGGAATAGGGAATGCGATCTACTTATGACAGAAAACCAGTCACTAGTGTACGTCGACGCACATTCGGCGCTATTTATGAGATGGGCAGCAATAGCAGACCCGGATGTATTAACTAAATTATTTAAATTATTTAGTCGGCCCTGGCGTATGGCAGGGGGGATGTATTGTTTGATTCTGGATTCAAACCTTTGCACTGTTCTTCCCACGTATACGGCATCGCACCGACATTTAAAAAGATAAATAATATTACTAATATGTTGGGGTGGGAGAACATCCTTATGAATAGATTTGAGCAAAGGTCGAGCAGAAAAAACAATTCTAGGATTAGATGCCTGGTAACACCGACGCACAGCTACAGAAATTTGATTGGCAAATTTTATGCTAATATTACCCAACCAAGGTAATCTGAGGTACGCCGGGCATTTTGGAGGACCAAAAAGTTTAGGCTTGTTAAAATGAGCGATCTTAGTAACGATATTGGAATTAACAATATCGAGAGGGTACCCATTTTCAACGAGCACCTCTTTGATAAATTCAATCTCCGAATCAATCAGGGATTCAGAGCAAATCTTTAAAGCACGATGAACCAAACATTTAATAAGATTTATTTTTCTTTGTATGGGGCAAAAAGAGTCCCAGTGACAATATAAACCAGTAAATGTAGGTAATAAACAGAGCAAGAATAAAATAAAATAAGTAACACGAAATTACATAATCATTGATGCAATAATTTATTTCAACCTTGTGGTATTGTCAAGCATCCAAGTGAGATTATATATATATATATATATATATATATATATATATATATTACTATTTCATATATCCACATAAAATCTTATAAGGAGATATAATTTTTTATGTATCAATGTTCAGTATTTACTTCAACAGTGCTCAATACGTAAGTAGAGCTTGGTAGTAAGCTATGAAAAATCTTTAGGCTAAACTGCATTTTAGCCTGAAGATTCCCTGCGGGCATGAAACGCGGAAGCCTCTGTGTAGCTTAATTGCCATGAATATAGTTCCATAGCTTACTATAATATATATATATATATATATATATATATATATATATATATATATATATATATATATATATATATATATATATATATATATGGCAGCTATCTATTCGATTTCAAATATGACCACGTTTGGCATATCTATGTTGTATTAGTGTAAAAGTTCCTCGCGAGAGGCGCAGATATGGCTTTTTAGACATGCTAGACTTTTACAGACTATACACCAGAAGTGGCAGGTTTTATGATTATCTGAAGGGATGCTATAAATGAAGCCACTTGTTGTCCGTGCCTGATTTTTCAAAAAATGCACTCGTTGGTTATTCAACAAACGTGCACGTGACATATTTATCAAATTGCAAGGTTTGCATCTGAGGTGTTCCATATTTCCTCCATGTGCTGGAGGTGTCACACCTTATCTCTTCCTCGCTGCTCTCTTTTGCTTCTGGTGTTTTATCTTATTTTTTTCAAAAAGCTCCCTGCCATCAGAAAATCGCTTTCATCCACCTTGACCTATCTACAGCCACCCCTCCCATCTTCCAACATCAATCCCAAAGAACTTCAAATCGTCTTTGAGACATTCTTTGAAACGCTTATGAGGTTTATACTGTGGGCGAGTATTCCCAGCTAGTTCCCCATAAATCACCTGCTAGGACAGTCTATCATCAGTAAGACGAATAAGATCAGCCCAACTAAGTCTGCGTTTACTTATACGAGACTCGATGCTTGGAACAGCAGCTCGTTCCAACACTTCGGTGTCAGAGGTTAAGCTATCTCAACGAATGTTAAGCAAGTGCGTATAGTATTTTGATGGTAAAACTAGAGCAGGCTAATATGAGCTCTGTGCGTAGTCCATGTCTCACAAGCATATCACAAAGTTGATACAACACAGGCCTCATACATCGAGATCTTAGTTTTCAGCCTGATATCACGTGGTGCCTACACCCGCTTTTCCAAATGACCAAAAGACACACCAACCTGTTCAATACGTCTGCTTATTTCAGCATACCACGACCCGTTCATCAAAATAACAATATCCAGATACATACAACTATCCACTACAGACAGTCTGTGGCCTTCAACAAAAAATATCCGGTTCCTGATACGGGCTGCCAGGGGCCGGGAAAAACATAGCTTTTATCTTGCCCAGGCTTATTGTGAAACCCATGCTTCTACACGGCCATGCAAAGCGATCCATGATATCCTACGTATCGTTCTGCGAGTGAGCTACAAGATCCACGTCATCTGGATAGAGAAAATCTCGAACACCAGTTGAGAATGTCCTTGACAGAGTCAATACATATAGTTATACAGCCGACTCGATGTGCGAAATCAAAGATACACACCTTTGTCACAGTTAGTGAAATCCAATGACAGAGTTACAGCAAAATATATGAAAAAAAACAACAACGTCGGTGCAGGTATATCGCCTTGTTTAACACCATTATCAACTGCAAAAGGTTCAAAGAGACAACCATTGCAGTTGACACGTGCTTTCACGTTGTTGTGCAGCTCACGAAAGCGTCTAACAAAGTTAAGAGGATATCCCAACTTACCAAATACCTTCAACAGCGCATCCCGATTTACTGTATCTAACGCTTTTGTCAGATCAGCAAAGACATGATATATGGTTAGGTAATGTTCAATACACTTTTTCTGCATTTGACGTGCCGTAAAGATCATATCAGATCATATATTCTAAAGCCACACTGACTCCCAGGAAACACAAAAGGACAGATGTAGGCATTGTAGCTATTCAACAGGATTCTGGTGAAAACCTTTCCTGTCCCATTCAAAAGAGAGATGCCTCGATAGTTGCCGCACTCATCTTTACTTCATTTTTCATTGTACAAAGAGACCATAATAGAGTCACCCCAATCTTGGTAAACATGCCCGTCAAGCTCGATGTTGATAATTATTACTTTAATTTGCACTGCCAATGGTCTTCCACCACAGCTAAGGACTAACCATCTTCACCAGTTGCTCCGTATCTCAACTGCCATATAGCCTCCTCCACTTCTTTGACGGCAGGAACAAATCCATTTCGGCAATAATAGCCCTCTAAAGCAATCTACCTATCACATCAGTACTGACTATCAATAGATTAGTGAAGAGATCAGTATAATGCTCTGTCCATCTATTAAGTAGCTTGCTTGGATCCCTAATCAACTCTCTGTCGTCCTTGGATTTTAATGGGGTTACACTAGAATAGACTGTCTTGATCAGGTCATGCATTGCTTTACTGTCTTAACATCAGCGACATGCTGAATATCACAAGCCTTCTGTCGCAACCATTCATCCTTCATCCGCCTAAGTACTTTCTGCAACTCTAATTTAATAGCTAAGTATGACTCTTCCACAGACTTTTGATCCTGAGGTTGATGAAGTGCATGCTGTTTCTGTAGCAGTTTTCTCATTCTTCAGCTTTCAATCATTTATTCTACGAGGATATTTGACGTTGCGCACCGCCTCTTCGATCTGATGTCAGCACATACCAGACAATGATCTGCCCAGAACTCGGCATTCCCTTTGACTCGAACCTTACAGACGTACTGTAGATCGCATCTGCGGGTGATGACGTAATTGATCAAATACTTGGATCGTAAGAGCATCCATGTGTTCTTATACTTTGGTTTCAGGTGGAAACACGTGTTAGTTATAACTAAATTCAGCTCCGAACACATTTTCAGTAAACGCAACCTTCCTGCTCTTATTAATACTTCAAACACCATAACGTCAGAGTTATAATAATATGATTTTATGAGCAAAGTAATAATGGACATAATAGTGTTCCTCATTCAATCCCAAACATCGTCGGTTATTCCTGATAGAATATATATATATATATATATATATATATATATATATATATAAAAATATATATATACATATATATATATATACGTACATATATGCATACATATATATATACGTATATGTATATACAAATATGTATATATATATATATATATATATATATATATATACATTTATATATATATATATATATATCAAGGGAGGCGAGAGAGCGCTCTATCTCTTAATAGACTACACGAATGGCCTATGCTTGAAATCTCATTTTTTTATCAATCATAACTCAAAAACCAATAAACCACATTAGTTAAAACTTTGCACACAATTTTTATTTGATAGGTTCTATAAGTGTGTAGAATTTCAGTATCATTAGTCAAGGCAACCCAGAGATCCAGAAAGTTCAATCATGAAATCATGTTATCTGTGTATACGTACGTACGTACATACGTACGTACGTACGTATGTGCCACCCTGTATCTCATCAACTATTTGATGAATGCAGCTGATTTTTGGCAAAGATAGAGGTTCTAGTGTCTAGTTGATGGCCTTTTAATTTCAGTTTACCATATACCTTGATTAGTCAAACTACCAACTATATCAGTTATGATAAGGCATTGTATTGAGGCATAGCCTTTACAAAAGTAGTGAGATTCCATGAAAATTCCAGTATACTGAAATCATATGCTCTTAATAGGGTTAAGATGAAAATTCATATACACTAAATGTACAAATGACTACATATCAACCAAACCATTTCATTATCACATCACTACAGTATAAATCTCTATGCATGAGTGGATGAAGTGTGTGAAGTGCGCTGAAGAAAAATTCCTACCAGTAAAATACATAGCCCTGTTGTGTTCGCATACACTTAATGACAATAAAAGTGTAAAAATTTGGGAATTTCCTTGCTTTTGTACATTTAATGTATATGAATTTTCATCTTAACCCTATTACGGGCATATGATTTCAGTATACTGGGAATTTCTCATTGAATATATATATATACATATGCATATATAGAGACAATTAAAAGATGAAAAAACTCTACAATAAATGCCTAGCTGAATCTTGCTTCCCCGATAGCTAGAAAATTGCCTCTGTGGTACCAGTCTACAAGAGTTCTGGGAATAGAACCTATCTTCAGAACTAACGTCCAATCAGTCTACTGCCGACCTTTGCTAAAATCTTTGAATCCTTAATCAATCTAGCGATAGTACGGCACTTAGTTAATGCTAAACTTCTGTATGACCGTCGGTATGGATTTAGACAAGCACGATCTACTGCAGACATCCTAACGGTCATCTCTGAACGCATGTATCATACACTGGACAAAGCAGGAGAAGCTAGGGCAGTAGCGCTTGGTATATCTAAGGCCTTTGACAAGGTATGACATAAAGGGCTTCTCCTGAAAATACGCTTATACAGTATTACTGGGCAATTACTTAATATAATTAGATCCTTCCTAAACAAAAGAAAAATCCAGGTTGTCCTCGATGGCCGTTCATCTAAGCAACATGACATAAATGCTGGTGTACCCCAGGGATCTATCTTTGGACCTTTGTTGTTCCTGATCTATATAAACGATCTCTCTTATAACATAGTCTGAGATTTGTTTATTTGCTGACGACACCACGCTTTACTCTCGCGATGTTGGCAAAACAGACGCGATCATATCCGAGGCAATGGCTGAATTCTTTAGAAAATGACCTCCAGGCTGTAGTGGATTGGGGTCATAAATGGTTGGTAACTTTTAATGCCGCAAAGACAAAGCTCCTTTCCTTTAATACCTACAAGAAACCTCCCCAACCTCCGATTGTCATGGCAAATAACACCCTACCTGAGAGTTCATCATTCAAACTCCTTGGCCTAACCTTCACAGGTAACATGGATTGGAACAAATACATTGAAGACATTGCCAAGGCTGCCACAAAGAAGGTTGGCCCCCTCTACCATGCTAGTAAACTCCTCACACCTGACATTATCCTGTATCTCTACAAAGCCACCATTCGCCCATGCATGGAGTATTGTTGTCACATCTGGGCTGGTGCATCATCTACTAGTTTCTTCCTCCTTGACAAGGTCCAAAAAAGAATCGCCAACCTAATAGGTCCCTCACTGTCCACTAAGTTCCAGTCCCTGTCCCATCGCCGCAATGTAGCATCCTTGTGCTTGTTTTACAAATACTTCAATGGATTATGCTCAGATGAATTGGCTACTCTGGTGGCCCCTCGACGTAAATTCACTAGACTAACTCGACAATCAACTAAATCCCATTTATTCACTGTTGAGGTCCCCAGATGCCGGAGAGCCTTCTGCTCAAATAGCTTCTTTCCTCGTGCTGCTGACCTCTGGAACTCCCTCCCTGCCCCTGTTTCCCCGACAGTACTGACATGCAGAAATTTAAAACTAATGTAAACAGACATCTCGCTGCGCAGATCCCAATTTAGGTTGACCATCCCAACCTTCTCCCCTTTTCTTTTTACTCAGTAGCCCCTTACGTCTACAGTGGCGGCCTGCCTTGTCTGGGGTGAGCTATGTTAATATATATATATATATATATATATATATATATATATATATATATATATATATCACTCAATAAATTTCGGGCCTAACTTATAGTAGAACACATTTTAGACAAAAGTCACCTTTATTCATCAATACTTGTCTTCTCACTTATTCCAGCGTTTCGCGGTGCATTGTTTTTTAGTAGTCCTTGGCTTGAAAATACGCCTCAGTTTCTGATATCACGTTTTTATTGGAACTAAATCGCTTTTCCTATAACATTCGTTTAAATGCTGAAAACAAGGAGAGAATTCGCTAACGAATCTGGAAAATAGAGTTGATACGGAGAAGGTCAAAGTTCAATTGCTGTAGTTTTGCCACCGTTGCGATCGACTTTGTACCACGGTGCATTGTCTTGGTGAAAGAGACCTCTTTTTTTCATTTTTGGGCGATTTTAGACGAACCAATAATGCTATATAATATTCCATATAGATTTTTCATATTTTCTAAAAGTAATCTATGAACAAAATACCTTGCACATCCAAAATACGGAGACAAAAACCTTATCTACTGATGTTAGCGTTTTTGGTCACTTTAGATGTCGTTCACCTGCTGCTGTGTAATAGATTCCGGACTGAAGTGGATGATCTATGATTAGCCATGGTCAAATATTGCACAATACTGATTTTTGTTGCGTTAGAAACAGTTTCAAACAACGCTCTGTATCGTCGACGCGTTGTTGTTTTTGATCAACTGTGAGAAAACGCGCCACCCACTTTGAACACAGCTGCCTCATTGACAAATGTTCATGAAAAATGGCGCATACACTTTTTTTAATATCTTCAACTACTCTGCGATCTAAAGTCAACTTCAATTTAGGATCGGGCAAAACGAGCTTGTGGAAGTTTTGATGTTTTCCATGACAACTGCAAAATTGGGGTGATCTGAGCATTCAACATCATTGGTGTCTTTACGACCGCGTTTAAAGTCAGCATGCAACGTCTGAATACGACTTACAAAGCTATTGCTTTCCTTGAGAAGTAAATGTTCTTATCAGAGGCGATGCTTTATCCACATTCGAAATTAAAATTTGTCCATTGCTCTACTTAAATAATTGTAATTTGTTAACTAATAATCCGGTTAGGCTCAAACTTTACACGTGGATGTTTGTACTTTGTAAAAATAATATGGATTTTTTTAATTAGTAGCGGCATTATGTTTGGCCTGGGACTTATTCAGTGATAGTACATATATATATATATATATATATATATATATATATATATATATATATATATATATATATATATATATATATATATATATATTAAATTCCCGAAACAGTTGTTCATGGTAAACAACTGATGATCCCTTAAATAATGTTAGAAGTGAACTAATATAATAACTGAAAAAGTTAAATTGACTTACATGAGTGATTCTCCACTGAACGACTTGGGACTTAAGATTTTTTTGTATTTTTTTTGGTTTTCCAAATATAGTTTTAATGGTTGAGAAACTTCCAAGACTATATATATATATATATATATATATATATATATATATATATATATATATATATATATATATATATATATATATACTAGCAAATATATGCTTCGTCCGATCGCATACTTTTGCTACGTTGAGAGGAAGAAATCATTGTTGGATAATGGCCCAATGTGAATGGACGTTTCTGTTGGAAGTCGTTGGTTTGAGTTGCGTGAATTAGCGCGGGTGGACCGGTGCAATCGAGTGCAGAATAGGGCCTGTTCTCACAGTCGGAGCTAACAGACGTGACAGGATCACCGCGTGACGAGACCTCATATCAAGGGTCAATGTGCACCTGCGAGAGGCTTTGTGACGTAACGGGCCTTTGCGTGGGAAGCAGAGGAATCCGTGACGTCATTAGCAGTCTGGGTTTTGGAGGCGAACTTATCAGACGTTATTTTGATGCAAAGTAGTTAAGGGAAATATTTCCCTAAGAAAATACAGGCGAGAGATCTCTCCCCCCACTCCACGATTGGTTGAGACTTAATTGATAAGTAACTACAATAAAGGAGTGGTTTGCTCTCTCTCTCTCTCTCTCTCTCTCTCTCTCGACGTTAGTGAATATCTCCAAGCCGATAGATAACTAACGCCTGTAATAAAAAGAATTGAAAGTTAAAAGGATTGTTTGTCTTCGGAGTGGGTCATGAAGTTTTGTTGTAGCGGTGAGATTCGCCAGAAAGAAAGAAGAAAGAATTCAACCACTAGACGACACGCCCCTCCACGCGACGAGGAAAGAAGAGAGGGTACGAGAAATTTAAAGGTATGCAAACTATATGATTTTTATGTAAAAATAATGACGAGAACTGCCTCGGCCCGTTCCGGGATGAGTATACAAAACGAGTGATGCCGCAGCCCTAGATAGGGCTATGCAACATCAGGATGAACGAACTACATACACTGAACCCCAAAGGACGAGGTATTAACGAACATATACTACACTAATCTTTAAAAAGGGGGTAATTTCTAATAGGGTGGTGTCATGACAACTGTATAGGTACTAAAATACCCATTCCAAAATAGAGGGGGTAATATCTTGGATGATCTCCCCATAAAAGCAGAAGGTAATGCCTGTGAAAATAGTATCATGGCACCAGAAAAGATACTACACTACCACCTACCACCTCACAAAAAAGAAGGTATTCCCTGAGAAGGAACAGATATTACATTAAGCTTACTCACAGGAGGATCTAAGACATGGGAGGATTGGAAAAAGGAGGAGGTAATTCCTAGGAGGACGGTCCTATGACAACAGAACTGATACTACACTAACCTATACCTATTAAAAGATAATACAATAATAGATTAAATCAGTTTTTTAGGGGGGATTCATTTATAAATCCAGAGTTATAAACAGGTCTTGGTCCTTTCCTTAAGATCCCACTTCCCATTTTTATTCAATAAAGTCTGTAAATAAATGTATTTGTGAAAATAACAATTTGAAGATATTTTAAGTAGGATGCCCCCAAGAGTATATGTGGTATTGTGGTGACTGAGATGATTCAAGTTAAGAGTAACTGTTGACCAAGGATACCCAACGACCCCCTTGCTTCTACATTTTTGCTTGACTTGTGCATAATTTGTTCGTTATTTAATTTTTTATATTTTGTGCAAATAAATCATTCAAAGTGTAGTATCTGTTTTCAGCATCTTATTTACTCTTTAATTATTGACAAAACTATTGCTTCAAACAATAATTTTAAAAAAACAATAACATAATAATACGGCGTCGTTAACAGGAGAGAAAGAAAAAGATGGAGAGAGAAAGAGAAAGAGAGCGCCAGAGATAGACAGACAGATAAACAGAGACACACACAGAGATGAGATTAGTTAATTGTCTTAAGTAATACTTATTAACGTTTCTTTTTTTAAATGTACTCGGGTATTTCTTTTATTAGTCAGATGTAACTCGCGTATTTTTTATTTATTTATTTTTGCGGTCGTTGGGGTTTAAAGTTTGGGGGTAGCGGTAAGTTTCACTTCGATTAGTTGTTATCGGTTTGTACATTAAGATTTACCTCACGTGTAACAAAAGTACGAAATCAATTTTTATTGATAAAAATATATTACTATTCACTCGGGTAATACCGGGTAGCCTTGCTAGTTTAAAATAATAAACTTTTCAAACACAGAACGTTAATGTTTTGGTAATTTCGAAACATTTATTTACCTGAAGAAAAGAAAAGAGAGAAGAAACAGATTTGTGTTTTCACTGGCAATTTACAAAAGTTGAGTCGAAACATTTGAACGACGTTACAAAACGTTTGAACACAAATGCTAAATATTTGTCCAGAAAATAAAACAATATTGCGAAACAGAACATTTGTTATATTAAAATTTTTAAAAAATCATTGACTAAACCAATATGCAAATTAGTTAAACTTGCGAATCTGATATAACATCTATATGAACGGTATATAAAAAAGATGGTGCACCTATAAAATAAGTTGAGCTAATTGGAAAAAGACTGTTTTGACTTTAACGTTCGTGCAAGATAAGCCCAACTTTCGCATTTATTCATTTATATATATATATATATATATATATATATATGGTAAGTCAATGAAAATTGATAAGACCTGTAAATGGAAGCAAATCGATATCTTCAGTTGTTCAAAACAAGGAGCAGTTTAGTTAATAAAAAACATTTATTTTTCTTCTCTTTCATTCCTTAAACCAGGTTTTTCAAAGATTAAAATTTTATCATCAGAGGAGAAATTATGATTGATAAGTTGACAGGATAGGACTGTCAAAGTTCTAAATTTGAAAGAGTTTTAAAAAAAAATTAAAGTTCAAACGGGTATGAGACACACCAATAATGAAATTTTTTTATTAACTAAACTGCTCCTTGTTTTGAACAACTGAATATATCAATTTGCTTCCATTTGCAGGTCTAATCAATTTTCATTGACTTAACATATTTTTTGCTCTATCCCGTATATTGAGCTTTCCTTATTTCACAATAGGTCCAACTCTCTAAAAGTTTACCTTTTAGTTATAATCTATATATATATATATATATATATATATATATATATATATATATATATATATATAGGCAGCATTATGTCTGGATATCTTTGTGTCGATCTTTTCCATTATCCGAATCGGGGTCTTTTTTTCGGTGTGAAATTGGCCGATGAATCTACCATAACCGTTGGTGTCCGACCTACTTTCAGGCCCATTCAGATTCATCTTCTGGGGAATCAGGTTGACCATGGTGTTAATATTAATAGATAGTTTTGACGGGAATTATATTATTAATTCGGAACTAAAGTTAGCTCTAAAAACGAATTGGGCTAAGGGAGAAACATTAATTCATTTTATTTAAAATGCCTTGTTTCGAGCTACTGATACCTTAAATAATATTTCAGTTTTACAATCTTTATTCTCATCTTTTACTTATCTATATAATTGCTCTATTTAGTATATCGAGCATTAATTCTTTCAGGATAGGTTCTACTTTAAAGGTATACACTATATCTTTCTTTTCCTGTTCTTATATATATATATATATATATATATATATATATATATATATATATATATATATATATATATATAATGAAGAAGAATGATGGAAAGGAATTAGAGAAGCAAAAGTCAAATCATAATTCAATTCAATTGCTCAGAGCAAGGTATATTCCGCAAAAAAGGCAATTTATTCAAGTTAAATTTTCCTTAAGCCAGGCTTTTCAAAGATCAAAATCTTATCATCAGAGGAAGTCGCTGGGATAGATAAGTTAGCAAAGGCCAAGATTTAAAATTTGAAAAAATAAAATAAAAGTTGTAGGGGGAAGAAACACAGGGCAAAATTCTGCCCGAATGCAAGCAAATGTCCGATTGCTAAAAAGTCCGGTGTCGAAAAGTCCAGCGAAGAGAATGAGATGTAGATAGGTAGTGCGTTAAAAGGCCCGAATATATATATATATATATATATATATATTAACATTTAGAATGGTCTACAGAAATCAATTGCTGTTTCTGTACTACCATAAAGTATGAAGTTGTGGTCCTAACAAGATATACGGTAGTATCAAAATACTAATTGATGTGTGTCGACCATTTTAAATATTTATATAAAGTATATTAATAAAGTTCTATCTTGTATTGTGCACTTTTGAAAAATATGGATTTGAGGTTCATTTGAACTTGTTCGATTAATATATATATATATATATATATATATATATATATATGTGTGTGTGTGCGTGTGTGTGTGTATATGTATGCATACATATATATATATATGCCATGTTCTGACAACGTTCGTTGAACACTCTCGATAGTCTACTGTTTGTGCCTACTTTGTTTAAGCATAAATACAACTGAATTCCTTTTTTTACGTGGTAATTTCTCGTGGCCGTTTAGTTAGAACGCTTGCTTGCGAAGTCAAGGGTGATTCTGTAACTTGGTTCGAATCTTGCAACCGTCTGTAATTCTTCGTCGAATTGTCCTCAGGTGTCAAAAGCAAATGAACAAACAAGCGGGAGAAACAGGAGAATTTTTTAAAAGACGGCAAAAAAACGTTCAGAGAACCTTTTTCGCATAGTTTCAAGAAGGATGTTGACAATTTAAATTCAGCGACGCTGGTGTGGCATCACAGAATAAAATCGCGTTACGTAAAGCATTTTAAAGTGCTGCCACTGGTTTCATACGTGATGTTATTAATTGTAGGTTTTTGTGTTTTTATGCAGTGGAAGATATCTGCATAAAAAACAACTTGGTGAATTTAAGAAGACGTTTCCATGTGATTAAAAACATTCAACAGCATTTCAACACGCCTTCGCACCCCTCACAACGGGTATGGTTGATGTTGGGCTTTTTTAATTGAATGAACAATGCTTCCATTATGGAAACGTCTTCTTAAATAAATTCACCAATTTTATTTTGCATTGTTATATATGTATATTATTTTGCATATATATATATATATATATATATATATATATATATATATATATATATATATATATACACATACATACATATTAAATATTTGTTATTGTTTATTATCCATGTACGTATACGTTTCGTCCCTTTTCAATCAGGACTCATCAGCATAGAGATATGACTATTCACTACCGGTCGTACGATTCGAAACCCCGGATTACAAGTATTTTACAACTGAAATCCAACGTCGTTAACCGCGCGACCAATATTTGAATAGCCGATAAACAATGATAATTTTAACACATTTAAAATCGGCACGATATCCAGGCATTCTACTTCTATTAAAGAAGGAATGATGCATATAAAGCAAGTGACGTCATGCTGTGTTTGTACTAACATTTAGAGTTCTCTACTTATTTTACGAGGAGCGACAAATATAAAATATTTGTTATTGTTTATTATCTATGTACTATACGTTTCGTCCCTTTTCAATCAGGACTCATCAGCATAGAGATATGACTATTCACTACCGGTCGTACGATTCGAAACCCTGGATTACAAGTATTTTTCAACTATATATATATACAGCTTCATCGAAACATTTCAGATATAAGGATTATATTTTTTTTACAAAACATATATTCTCTCTCTTTCTTTCTCTTTATTTATATATATTTATATATATATATATGATTATTTTTATTTACACAGACATTTACAAAATCTATAACACTTGCATGTCGATGTTATCGATCAACAGCTGTTATAAACTGAGATCTTATCAAGCAGAGTAAATACCCGATGTTAACCTTAGATTATATTTGGAAAGAATGAAATGGGGAGAAAATAAAATAAATTCAAAATCGAAATTTTGAAAGTCACGTGGTTGGGACCGTTAAAAATAAAAATAAAAAATAAAAAATGAAAAATAATATAAATAATATATATATATATATATATATATATATATATATGTGTATCGAGGCAGCATTTTTTCTTTAAGACACGTATTATTAAAAATAACCGACAATTTTTGTCTGGGTATTTTAGTGTTGATCCCTTCAATTTTCCGGATTAAAATCTTAATCTCGGAAGGAAATTGGCTGATGAAACTGCCATAGTGTACATGTTGGTCCAGAGTACTTTCTGACCCGTCTGGGTCCATCGTCAGTGGAATAATGACAAACATGTAAAGACCTAGAGTGAGATTTATAATTATGGCGGGAAAATTTAACTATGTTTATTAGGTATTTAAGTATATTAGTGCTAGTATATATATATATATACAAACCTTTCCTTGGAACATTCCATTGCTTGTAAATTAATCAATCTCTTGCAATCACTGTATCAGTTAGTACCCTGGATTTACGGTAGTTGTTATATTTTTCTATGATCATCAGTAGCTTTCATGAAACATTGTTTCGAGGACATGAGTTCAAAGTTTCCGTTTGAACGTTTATCTATCATGTCACACTACGTTTTTCAAATTAAGAACATTTTATGTACCTTTCTGACGTGCCTGAGGTGGAAAAATCCTATATTGACATAAAAATGGTCGTCGGTTTGCATTAAGCGAAACGATTCGTAAAATAACTTGCACTAAAGTGTATCTGTTTTGAAAATGTTTTGTAAGATCAATAAAATCCTGGCTTTTGGAATATATATATATATATATATATATATATATATATATATATATATATATATATATATATATATATATATATATATATTGTGTGTATTTAGGCAGCATATTTTCATTAAGGCAAACATTATTAAATAACACGGAGTGGTTTTGTTTGATGCGACTTTTTTATTTTTTCAATTTTCCGAATTAATAATTTACATTACCAAATTCTTAGCCGTTAGGTAGTTATGCGTTTGAATTGTATGCACTTTCTTTAACGTCATCAATTTCTTAACGGTTTAAACAGTCAAACTTTTAAATCTCTCATATGTGTAGAACGCCATCAAGCTCTCATGTACATTTCAACTTTACAGACGCTTTTCAAGTTATAAACTATTTGCCGTTATAATTCAAAAATGAGCACAACAGTAAAGCCATAATTTGTAAAAACACTAAAACTAATACCGCCTGAAGATGATTTGACGATTCAAATCGAAAGTACTTGCAAAAAAGAAAAAAAGAATGGAACCAGAAACCCATGGATCATATTTACATCAATTTGACCGAAACATTAGATTGACAATTCGGAAAATTGAAAACATAAAAAAAAGTCGCATCAAACAAAACCACTCCGTGTTATTTAATAAAGTTTGCCTATATATATATATATATATATATATATATATATATATATATATATATATATATATATATATATATATATATGGTAAAGCTCAAAGCATTCAAGTTATTGGTGGGACTGTTTAGCTTTGCTTTGCTTTGCTTTGAATTGTTTTTTTCTTTGAACAGAGAAAAACGTCTTAAAGATGCCGGAAACATTCTCATATACTTAAAGAAGTAGTACACACACACAAACACATATACAAACACACACACACACATATATATATATATATATATAGTATTAATTTTTATTTATACACATATTATGGGTTAAATGAATAAATGCAAAAGCTGTTTAATTTTGTAAGACTCCTATATTACCCCAAAACCAAGCTACTGTTATATAAATCAAAAATATAACAGAGTATTTTGAAATACTGTACATACCGAAGAGACGAGCGACCTAAAAACAAATATTTGCATGTCTAATTTGCATAGCAATTTTTTAAACAATGCATAATAAATTAATGTGTGGTGTTACTCATTCTTAAATTTATTGTTTTATTTTTTCCATATATATATACAAGTATATATATATATATATATATATATATACATATATATATATATATATATATATATATATATATATATATATATATATATATATATATATATATATATATATATATATATATATATATGTGTGTGTGTGGGTATGCTTCTGTGTGTTTTTGTCTATATTCGTGTGTCCATGTATATAGTCATCCAGATGTAGCTGTTTCGGCTATTCAGTGTTGCTAAACGTGAAAAGTGTATTCACACTAAGATTTGAATATATATATATATATATATATATATATATATATATATATATATATATATATATATATATATAGCCTAAAGAGGCTTTGAGTCATTTTAAACAAAGAAAGAAAATGCAGTTTAAATTCCCAGAGAAACTAACTAAATCCAAGATATCGCAGACTTAGCACTTGCATAACCCTAACCCACCGTTGGAAAATAAATAAATAAATAAAGTGTGTCAAGTATCTAACAGTGAAACAACAAAACAGAGGACCTTAACTTGAGCGTGAAATATTAAAGCGGAGATCATCAGCTGTTTACCATGTAACTGTTTCGAAGATTTAAAAACAGGACAGTTATAAAATTCATGGCTCTCTAATGGTACTGATCAAACGACCATTCATATATATATATAATATATATATATATATATATATATATATATATATATATATATATATATATATATACTTATTTGCATATATGTGTGTGTTTGTGTGCCTCTGTGTGTGTATTATGTATGTATGTATTTATATTAGTGTAAGACAATTACAGTGTATGATATAGGAAAAACAGGAGATGGAGAAACAAAATTGAGCGTTAAACTAAATCTCTCTCTCTCTCTCTCTCTCTCTCTCTCTCTCTCTCTCTCTCTCTCTCTCTCTTACACGAACGCGCATTTCTGTTCTTCATTCGTACCCAGCATTTTCAAAAATCGCAAATCTCCACAGACACTTGTTTTCTATGACGAACTCTTACAATTCATGACTGCGGTCTTTAGTACCTTAACGATTACTTCGCAGGACAAACACACACTCGCACACTCACTTAAACTCATACAGCCGCACAGATCAGACGGCTTTTGAGGTCAACCAAGTTCAAGTTGATGCTTAGAAACGAGTGGAATAAAAAGACACACCCGTTCAACCTGGGGGGTCATTGCCACCCAGGAGTTTGGATGGGCTCACTCAAATGATCTTCATAGGTATTGAGTTACCTAAGTTCTTTTTTTCTTTTCTTTTCTTTTTAGGGTTTAGCGAAGTGTCTTCATCGCAAATTTCACTAACTTAATGGCATGACAAAACGGGTATGAAAAAAAAAACTTGCAGAAATATAAAAACTTCAAATTAAAAATAGTTCATTTTTTTTTATAACTAATATAATGAGAAGTGGAATTGGTAAACATGTGGGTCCACTTAAACAGACGACAAGTGATTTCAGCGAGGAAATGTTAAAGCGGGTTCCAAAGGTCTTTGGAAACGACGCCGTAGAAGAATGGTAACAGAATATTACGTTCGTAAAGATAATGTTATTTTCTTTTAAATTTATGCACGTTTTTCAAGTGAAGAAACTATCAAATGTTCTTGGGGAATATCCCGCAATCATTGTTTACTTTGTTATTATTATCTGCTCGTAGTTTCTGAATGACAACACAAGTTTATATAAAACACCTATATTCTACTTTTTTGACAGTCAATTGTTTTAATGTATCAGATGCATTAAAAAATAAAAGAAAGTAAAGCTCCGTGCGAAGCATAGAGGCTCGAGGGGCCAGTGTTTAGCCCAGGTTTCATAGCGTTAAACGTAACGGATGCCCTAAAACAACCCATGCTGTGACATAGTAGAAGTTATCTTCGCTCTCAGACTTCAACAAGCATCTCTGGCCGGTGTTCTGTCTAAAGTATTGTTGTTTAACATGTCGCAAATTGCTCTGTGTATATTTCGTCTCTTAGGTTCGTTTTTATTCTTTTCTGCAGGTAAGTATAATAATAGGGTGATTTAAAAAAAAAAACAAATAAGCCATTATTTTCTTCGGGGTTTAGTTTAGTTTTCTTCACAGCTATATACAGCAATGTAGCTCTAGACCAGGGGCGGGCAACCTTTTCAGAGTGAGGGCCAGATGAGACTTTTGGAAGGAGATCGCGGGCCGGAGTGAAAAACGAAATCTCAGAATTACTATATTTTGTTTACATGAATAAATTGTACAAAAATTGCATTGAACACTCTACAAATCTGATATTATTTCTCAAGAGACTTCTGTATGTGATGTTATAAAAGACGCCGATGAAGAGCCATTTTGGAATCATAAAAAATAATGACGGGGAAAGTAGCAAGTTGATCCAGCAGTCGTTTTGACACACCTCACATAAGTTCTATGTTTCATGCCCTTTCCTCGTCTCTCGTTTCCTCTTTGCCTCTCTCTGTCTCTTTTTCTATTTTTATCTCAGGCCAAGGATTTGAAATTAATAGTTAAAGAAAATGAAATATACATGCATCATCGCTCGCTGATATTCATACATTTTTATCCTTAATTGAAACCTACTTTTACGTCTTTGTCACAGAATGATATGAGTTTTTACTGGGAGGTCCGCGGACCGGATTGCAATAATAAAGCATAGCAGGGTGGCGGGCCGGATGCTAAGCCTTCACGGGCCGGATGTGGCCCGCGGGCCGGAGGTTTCCCGTCCCTGCTCTAGACGAACTGTAATTTTCCGACCCAATTCCGTAGAGCTCGTGCACATTGAAAGACGTTTGCTCATGTTTACGTCGTTAACCAAAAAAGCTTCTCTGACACGTACAACGTCTCATGGCGTAAGATCATGTAACGCAATCATAATTATTGTCTGTAAACTTATAATGGAATTTCACACTACTTTAATCTTATGCTTACTCTAGCATCATATGGACACTTTTTTTTTCAAAATTCTTTTTATACAACCGTCTTTAATATTGCTACGATGAAACAGAACGGTAATCTGTCGCCAGCTTTACTCCTAGCAAGATCAGTGCGCATGTATACAACGCTATTCTTGCTATAATTGTTATTTTCGGTTCCTAATATAGTGAATGTACTTAGAAATATTCAAGGACAGCAAATGCAAAAGAGTTATGTCATACTGTGATTTAATGTCAATTTTTGAGCGAAAGAAATCTTACACATGTTTCTGGAAAAGATTCAGAGCGTACTTGAACACATTCAAGGGTCAGTTGTCAGTTGCCAGATGCAAACGATACGATATGAAGGCAAAAATTCATGCAAAGAAACTTTCAGAAAAGTACTCGAAATGTCAATGGCAATATGGAGGCCAAAACTTAATTCTCAAAAAATTAAAAAGTCAAATGTTCACAAAAACTTCGGCTGCATATCAAAAAGGCTTCTCAAACAAGCTCCAAAAGTGTTGTTTGTCGAGGTCAAAAGAGTATCTTTGAAAACGTGTGAAAGAATTAAACCAGAAATATGAATCACGTAATTGACATGACGTCATCGAAAAGCTAGAAATAATTTTGTAAGAAAAAAGAAACCGGCGAGGAAGTGGATCGAGCTAACATTAAACGATGTCTTAAATGTGGAATTGAAACTCAGTATTGTTTTCAGTTCCTTTCTAGTATCATTTTTATTGTAAACTATTAAGAATACCCGACGTTGCACGGGATTGAATGAGGATCACTACTATGTACTTTTCCACTATGCCCATAACACCATATTACTTTCTTTGTTTTACTATTCCATACTCCTGTTTCGCCCCATAATATAGTCGGATAAATGCTTCTTTTTCTTTGCGTGTCTATTCATACAACAGTTTTCCACTTTTTCACGCAGTCCATTGCATTATTGTTGTACTCTGCAAGATCTTTCAAGCTGCAGTAGATGGTAGACAAGGCATAGTATGACCCTCCACTCCACATTCGCAGATGGTTGAGTTAGTCACGTAGCCCTATCTAGTCATAGCAACTTTTGATCACCCCATTCCCGTTCTCAGGTGGTTTGAGTTTTTCACTGAAGCCAGAAGGAGAGATTCCCATGTCAGAAGGAGCGGGCACATTCTGTAGCCGTCAGGTCCACGGCTGTAGTCTGGTCCCTTTCTGAGATGTTGTTAGGGATTCGAGATAGCTGAGACAACTTTTCCTTGGAAGAAGCTGTAATGTTGTAAAACTAGCTGAATTAGTGTCTAATACATATGGTTGAAATTTCATTAAAATCGAATATACATATTTTAAGTTTTAAATAGGTTCTACCCTCATTCGTGCTTAAAGGTAGGGGGCTCGTAAATATTTCTTTCTTTCTATAGGGAAATCAAAAACATCACACACACATGCATACTGACATTGAGTTATATATATATGTATACAGGGTGACTAAAAAAAACGGGCCCCGTGTACACTTTATGTGATATCTCCTTTATTTATTCATCGATTGCCCTTATTTTACAGGGCGTGGCAGAATCAACGACCGTAAGTACACCAAGACCTCAGTGGGAGCTGGGACAAATAATACACTGTGTTAAATTTTACTACAAGACAGGCTCGTTTAAGAAAACCCAGGACAGTTTCATGCATCAGTTCGGATGTGAAAAGGCTCCACCCAAAAGCAGAATTCAGAACTGGGTGGACCACTTCGAGAAGTATGGGACCGTGGAGAACTTCAATGCTGCCAGTGAGAACCGTCCAAGCCACTTGGCACGTCCCAAGAAGCGGACAGCCGAGCTGGTCGAAAGTGTGAGAGAGTATCTCCAGGAGAGTCCGAAACGCTCTGTGCGTAAGCGAAGTCAGTCCCTCGGTATCTCCCGTGAGACTTGCAGGAGAGTGCTGGTGAACGATATCAGGACTTACCCATACAGAATACAGACGCTGCAGACCCTTATAGCCTCAAACAAGAAGCAGAGGAGCGCTATGGCAGTCAAGATGCTCGATAAGATCGAGGAGACACCAGGTTTCCTTAACCTCCTTTGGACCTCAGATGAAGCCCACTTCCATCTTGACGGAAAGGCAAACTCCAAGACAAATGTCTTCTGGGGGTTCTCCAGACCCAATGAAGTAGCCACCAAGCCCCTGCACTCTCCTAATTGCACTGTGTGGGCTGCAATCTCGGTCAGAGGCATCATCGGACAAATCTTCATCGGAGAATCTGGCGCCGCAGTGACGGTCACCAAAGGGGTGGTATGTGGAGGTCCTCAAAACCTTCAAGAGTGAGCTCCAGACCCTCTACCCGTCGCTCATGAGCAAGTTCTGGTTCCAGCAAGATGGAGCAAGTTCTGACACCTCAAACCTGTCCCGAGATTGGCTGAAATAGAACTTCGGAGGCCGAGTGATCAGTCTCAAGACTAATTTTGAGTGGCAACCCCATAGCCCGGACCTAAGCCCCCTAGATTTTTTCCTTTGGGGCTATCTTAAGGACAGAATGTACGCAGGGAAACCCAGAACCATCACGGAACTCAAGGAAGCCATCAGGGAGGAGATGAGAGCCATTCCCAATTCAGTCTGTAAGAACGTGATGAGCAAGTTCGTTCTGAGCCTCAAGAAATGCACGGAGCTAAAAAGAGGTCCATCTAGAACACATGCTGCAGTACGGAGAAAAACAGGCACAAAGACCCTAGTGTTTTGATATGATGTTGTGAATATAATAAACTAGTTATGCCCCAAAATTCATTTCATTCGGACGAAACACTAAGAAACAGGGCCTAATTAGATTTGGGGCCCGTTTTTGGGGGGTCACCCTGTATATATATATATATAATGAAAAAAATTTTTTTAAAATAATTCATTTTATAAACGCTTCACACATTTAAAATTCTAACGACTATGATTCATTCAAAAATAGAACATCAACATTATTTTAACGTCATAATCGCACCACATTTTTAAAAATTTTTAACGACTATGTTTCGTTTGAAAAAAAAGAAAAAAACATTTCACGTCACATCAAATTGGGGATTTCGATGGCAACAATACCACCCTCCAAGGTCCCAGAACTTTCCGCACTTTTCAAGTGGAAGGCTGGTAACTGCCATCTCCGCGGTATTTCCATCCTTCTTGACGCTTTACTACCATTTTGTGTGGTATCAGCCGAAGTAGTGATATTACGTTGTGTTTTTTGTTGTTGTTTTTTTTTGGGGGGGGGGGGAGAGTTTATAAAATTTCTTGCAGTTCCAGATATTATTATTATTATTATTATTATTATTATTATTATTATTATTATTATTATTATTATTATTATTTACTCATTAGGAGTTCTCACATCGGTCATCAGTGATTGCTCACCGACAACCGATGGTATCCCCTGGAGTCTGAGTGACAACAAGTCTCCCCAGATTTCCAGTATTCTCCACCTCTTTTCGATAGCCACAACAAATAAACTTGCAGTATCACAACAGCCGTTTACCATTGATTTCTCGCTGGTAAGGACCATTGGTCTTCTCTGGGATTATGGTGGCAATAAGCCTCCACAAGGTCCCAACAGTCTCTGCACTTCCAGTGGAGGTCTGGTTTATGCTGTCCCTCCTCGGTCTTCTCATCCTCCTTGGCCCTATGCAAATAATGTGCGTGGTGTCAGCCTAGGCTGGTACCATTTGTTTTTTTATTATTTTTTTTATTTATTTATTTTTTAAATTTTTTATGTTTCATTATTATTATTATTATTATTATTATTATTATTATTATTATTATTATTATTATTATTATTATTATTATTATTATTATTATTATTGTTATTGTTATTGTTATTATTATTATTATTATTATTATTATTGTTATTATTATTATTATCATTATTATTATTATTATTATTATTATTATTATTATTATTATTATTATTATGTGTGTGTGAATATTAATTGATAAAGAATTGAGAGGCGTAATTAAAAACGATTTAGTCTAATGTGTTTTCATTTTGCTTAAGGGGGATGTCGGACTAAGTAGTCGGACCTGCCATCGTGCTTATGTTTTTTTGTTTTCTTGTTCTTTAAAATGAGTTTCTATTTCTCGTTTAATCTTGCATAGCACACGTAACGAACAGGCGTCGTCGATGGTGGTGGCGGTCGCACGCGAATGTCTGGTTGCGCATGTGCATAACAGCTGTGGGCCCGGCGCGACGTTTGGGTTTCGGGCGAAAGCATTCCAGGCTTTTTCGATCGACGGTGGGTGGCATAATTAGTCATTGGATTTTCATTTGACAACAAAAAAGAAAGAAAAGTGAAAATAAAAACATTTCAAGAGATGAGGAGAGAGTGAGCGCTAGAGAGAAACAGAGAGCGTATATATATATATATATATATATATATATATATATATATATATATATATATATATATATATATATATATATGATAAAATGCTATTTTATTTTATACAATAAATCAAATATTTCGGACGATCACACGTCCTTAATCAATGAAAATAAGAAGTTCGCCCCAAACGGTTGAAGTGAAGAAGTATTTAAAAAGAAATATAATAACAATGTCGGATTCTTATTTTCATAGAAAAAGGACGGATGATCGTCCGAAATATTTGATTTATTGTATATAATAAAATAAACATTTTATTATATATATATATATATATATATATATATATATATATATATATACTCTTTCTGTCTATCTCTCTTTCACTCTCTCCACATGATCACATGATCTTTACACTAAACCGTTTCCACATTACAGGAAGGAAAGCGTCGCTGTTGGGAGTTCACTCACAAACGGTTGGCGTGGAGAAATATTCAATAAATATATAATAACAATGTCGGATTCTTATGTTCATTGAAAAAGGACGGATGATCGTCCGAAATATTTGATTTATTGTATAAAAACAATGATTTTGGCATCTTATCGATTTCTTAAAAAAATTGTATTTCATTTTTAAAAAATGCCTTCTAATGTGAAGTAAGATTTTATTATTATCTATCAGCGTATCGGCACTTATTTTCACTACTATGTGTACTACAATCACAATCACATGATCTCGACACTAAACCGTATCCACATTACAGCATAGAGAGCGTCGCCGTCGAGAGTCCGCTTCTAAATTGTGGGAATGGAGAAATATTTCATATATATATATATATATATATATATATATATATATATATATATATATATAATCACAATGTCGGATTCTTATTTTGAAAAAAAACGGTGATCGTCCGAAATATTTTATTAATTGTATAAAACAAATCTTGGCAGCTTATCGATTTTTTAAACAGTATTGTATTTCCTATATATATACACATGTGTGTGTTTGTATTTATTATTTTTAGTCAAACTTTCAAGTTTAAGCACACTAGATATTAATCCTTAATTCCAGAGCATGTATAAATAAACAATAGAATTCAGATTACAGATTATGTATTTATTTATCAGTGAAACGGTCTATTTTCTTTGAAGCCGTTTCGTCATCCACTCAGACAAATAAGGTATACAGAAGATATTTTGAATTTTCAAAAGTAGATGATTCGTCAGAAGACAATAATGCTATTCTGGTCAATCAATTATAATTATATTGTTTATATATATAATATAAGTTAGCAAAACATTTATATGGAACAAAACGTAGATTTAGTATAAGGAACGTTTATGTTTTTGTCTTTTAAGGGAAGTAGGGTCTGATAAACTCTGCTGGGAAGCCATGAAATTAAATACTGTCTTGTTTTTAAATTCCCGAAACAGTTTTTCATGGTAAACAACTGATGATCCCTTAAAATAGTGTTAGAAACTAACTAATATAATAACTGTAAAAAATAAATTGACTTACATGAGTGATTTTCCACTGGAAGACTTGAGACTATAAGTTTTTTTTTTGTTTTTTTTAATATTTTTTTTTTATATAGTTTTAATGGTTGAGAAACTTCCGAGACTATATATATATATATATATATATATATATATATATATATATATATATATATATATATATACTTATATACATATTATAAATATATATATTTATATATTAGAAAGAGACATATATATAGTATGAATTTTTACCGGAGAAGTTGACTCTCTGTGAAGAGTACAACCGAGACATGTATGCACATATGTAACCAATAATATTTGTATAAATAAAAAATTATACTTAAGAACAGCTCTACTAGTTATTGAGCACTTTTTATAAAACACTGTAATTTCAACGGATTTACACCTACAGAAACTAATACAATATATATATATATATATATATATATATTATATATATATATATATATATATATATATATCAGTATTTCATGTATCCACATAAAATTTTATAATGAGATATATTTTTTTATGTATCAATTTTCAGTATTTACTTCAACAGTGCTCGATACGTAAGTAGAGCTGGGTAGTAAGCTATGAAAATATATTTATGGCAATTAAGCTTAATTGCATGAATATATTTTCATAGCATAATATATATATATATGCATATATATATATATATTTATTAGAAAGACATATATATATATATATATATATATATATATATATATATATATGTGTGTGTGTGTGTGTGTATATATTAGAAACAGACCACATAGAAAATAAATTGAAAAAAGAATGAAAGCTGATTTCCGATTTATTTATGCAGCTCGATAATCAAAGAGTAACGAGGCTCACATTTTTATTTGAAAATCTGTAATCTGAAGTAAATATTTTATGTAAATCTTCCTTCAGTGTCTTTCGCATCATATAAATCATGTGTGGGTTATCTGATACTAAAACACATACTTATTGTAATAAATCTATTTGTTGCCTTCCCCTTTTCGAGCGAATTACTTTTCTAAATTTCCGTCCATTAATTAGCGTGTTTCAAGTCGAAGTTGAAGATCACAAAACTGAATCAGTTCCTGTACATACCAGTTTTTAAATAAAAATAAACACATTCTTATCTTTACACCGAAATCGAGAGCATTGTCGTGTTTTAAATACCCGGACTGTCTCTTTGATTTACCGTGCATTTTGTTTCCCATGTATGTACCATTCTAATCTTCGGTGGTTGACGATGCCAGACCGTACTTTTCGAATTAATAACAAACTGCACTGCAAAACACAACTTTTTACGTACTACACACAATGCTTCAAGCAAACTACAACATCCCTTTAATATATATATATATATATATATATATATATATATATATATTAAATAATTTATACCTACATTTCCCAAGCTAGCGTTTCAAGAGTATTGCTCTCATGAATATAACAATTTCAGACGGTCAGGAGGCGCGAACCCGGTTTACAGAGTCAGCCTAAAATTTGCAAGCAGTCGCCGTATCCACCTAGCCACCGGAAACTGTTACGTCATTAAGGGAAATAGATATATATATATATGTACCTAGAAGCGGGCACAAAAAGAAGGCTAGTCGAAAGAGTGGTTGATGAACGTATTCGGAACTTTGTATATTATATATATATATATATATATATATATATATATATATATATATATATATATATATATAATTATTAATGACAGTATATGTATTAGCCTATACTATCAGTGCCCTTTAACTTTGCAGTCTCCTTAAAAGATTCAGCTCGATGATTGTCAATTAGTGACAACAGAGCAAGTATAATATTAAATTTAATTAACATAAAAATGTTGTTTCGCACAAGACAAATAGAACGTACCGTAAAAATATATTTCACAAGAATCTTATGTTTTTTGGAAATGTGAAAAAATAAAAATAAAAATAATAAAATAAAAAACATGGTTATTGGAATATAATATGAAACTTATATATATATATATATATATATATATATATATATATATATATATATATATATATATATATATATATATGCGTGCGTATGAGTATAACTACCTATTTATATCAAGTCTGGTATATGTACATGTTTATATATTTGTATGTATAGTGTTCACTCCTAAACTAATTGACCGATCATTATACATTTTTGAATTAGCTATTTAATTTTATTTAGTTTTATTAAATAAATTCCGTATGGTTTCTTGTTTCATTTTCCCCAAAAATGGAACCAGAAACTCACGTTACTTATTTACACCAATCTAACCGAGATACTAAATGGACTATTCGAAAAATTGCGCGTCCTTGAGGTCGCGGTTGTTATGTCGTTTTACCGAAAAAAATTAATAATGCTCATTAAACAAAAAAGTACAGTGTTATTTAATAACATTTACCTGAATAAAAACATTCTGACTAAACACACACACACACACACACACATATATATATATATATATATATATATATATATATATATATATATACATAACATAAAGAAAGAGGCAAAATGCCTTCAAAACATATTTTTCTTTTCTTTCTCATCGTAACTAATGAGAAAGAAAAAAAATGGTTTTATTTTTAATTTTTAAAAATATCTGCATCTAACACATCACATGGTTCTTTGAAGGCATTTTGCCTCTTTCTTTATGTTTAAAATTCTAAAGATGCTTTAAATAATTGAACTTTTCAAAATATATATATATATATATATATATATATATATATATATATATATATATATATATATATATATATATATATATATATATATGAGAGAGAGGGGGATGAAGCTACAACCTCGACAACAACACCATTGTTAGCGAAATAAAATAAAAATAACCGTACGACAGTGTACCATGGTGACTGAATAACCTTTGTAGATGTCAACCGCTTCTCTCCAGCTCTCGTCCATACATAAGAAATTCCTATCCTCTTGGGCAATCAATACTGATTAGTCGATAATCAATTGATCTCCCATCTGTCCGACTGATAATCTCTTTCTTTGTGTAGACCGATTTTATTCTGCGTAGATAAACGCCACATATCTCTTACCCAATACTCTCTCTCTCTCTCTCCATATATATATATATATATATATATATATATATATATATATATATATATATTATGTATATGTATATATATGTATATGTATATGTATATATATATGTATATATATATATATATATGTATATATATATATATGTATATATGTATATATATTTTTTTTCTTTATACTATCATCCTGAAGAAGTCTTACAAATAAAGACGAAACGTTGATGAACACATAAAAACTTCCTTTTTTGTTTTTCCTTTTTCATTTCCCATATATATATATATATATATATATATATATATATATATATATATATATATATATATATATATATATATAGCTATGAGGCTTGTAAAGGAGAGTAGAAAGTGGACCTTGGGTTTACTTTCTGCAACCTCGTAACTTTTGCTTCCTTTATTTTGTCCTTTAATCGTCCATTTCCAGTAGCGATGTTTCTGACAAAGGGGGAAGAATAGCTGTTTTCTGGGTCGAAATCTATCCATCTAACACTTATCGTTGGCTAGTTTTTGTCCGTGATACACAATCTTCCACTTGAAAATTTAAATATTTAAAATGTTCGTTGAATTAGATCCATAGCCATTATATACCAATCAAGCAAGATTTTTCGTAATTTCAATTTCTCTTTTAAACAACTTAAGCTTAAAACATAGAATGGCTTTTGATCAACATTGAAATAAGGATTCTGAACAGATTTAGTATCATTATATAAGGATTTAAATCTTCGCAAAGGGATGTGAAAATAGTGCATAACTGTTCCGTTCGCTGAATCAATTTTACTCGTCTTGAGACGAATATATTTTCATAATATATATATATTAAAATACATATATATAATACTATTACGAAACAATGATTTTAAAAATATGTCTACAGCCCCCTACTGATTCAAATTGGCTAGCCGAACTTCTGCAGATATAACGTGATTTTCTGACCCAAAAGTACATTGCCATCGGGCGATGAAAAGAAAATAAAGGAAAAAAAAACCACTGTTATTTCTCGAAACTCAGATTAAAATTTTTTTTTTTATTTTAACACTACACATTATTGTTTTTTTTTTCAAAATAATATAATACTATTACGAAACAATGGTTTCAAAAATACGTCGACACAGCTACTGATATATATATATATATATATATATATATATATATATATATATATATATATATATATATATATATATATATATATATATATATATATCAAGGGAGGCGCTGGAGCGCTCTATCCCTTAATAGACTCTAAGAATGGCCTATGCTGGAAATCTCATTTCTTTCATCAATCATAACTCAAAAACCAATAAACCAAATTAGTTCAAACTTTGCACAAAAAATTATTTGATAGGTTCTATAAGTGTGTAGAATTTCAGCATCATTAGTCAAGGCAACCCAGAGATCCAGAAAGGTCAGTCATGAAATCATGTTATCCGTGTGTACGTACGTACATATGTACGTACGTACGTACGTATGTGTCATCCTGTATGTCATCAACTATTTGATGGATTCAGCTGATTTTTGGCAGAGATAGAGGTTCTAGGGTCTAGTTGATGGCATTTTAATTTCAGTTTACCATATACCTTAGTTTTCAAGAAAATTAAAAAAAAACTTTAAAATGACCATTGTATTGAAACATAGCCTTTACAAAAGTAGTGACATTCCATGAAAAATACCAGTATACTGAAATCATATGCCCTTAATAGGGTTAAGATGAAAATTCATATACACTAAATGTACAAAAGCAAGGAAATTTCCAAATATTTACACTTTTATTGTCATTAAGGATATGACTACATATCAACCAAACCATTTCATTATCACATCACTACAGTATAAATCTCTATGCATGAGTGGATGAAGTGTGTGAGGTGCGCTGAAGAAAAATTCCTACCATTAAAATACATAGCCCTGTTGTGCTCGCATACCCTTAATGACAATAAAAGTGTAAAAATTGGCGAATTTCCTTGCTTTTGTACATTTAGTGTATATGAATTTTCATCTTAACCCTAATAAGGGCATATGATTGTAGTATACTGACATTTTTCATGGAATATATATATATATATATATATATATATATATATATATATATATATATATAGTGTGTAGATTTCAATTTTGTGTAGAGAATCTGAATAACAGAGCTCAATGTAATTTAAACAGAGCAAAATAGAATTATAAAAAGAAAAACTATACACACATTAAGGTTGTACACATAATAACTTATTTCGACCCCTTTAATTAGGTCTCCTCAGATGTATAGACAACCACGTCAAAAAAAACAAATAATGAGAGAAATTGATAGTCTTAAAAAGATAAATTCACTTTTGTGATTGGTCTATGTAAAAAGGAGGTAAATGTTAAAATAATCGAGGAGGGGTGACAGAAGTAAGATTAATTTTTTAATATATGCAGAAATATAAAAATATAAAAATATATATAAAAGAATTCTTTTTTGCTATTTAAACAAATATATATATATATATACTTTAGAAAATAATTAGCGGAAAACTTTCTACAGCTTTCGACTATCATTTACACAAGGGAAATCGATTGTATTAACTAATCATAGGATAGGAGATTAAAATAAATACATTTTAATTTAATATACGTTTGAAAATGATTAAAAGGGAACACCATGGGGTAAAAATTAAAAATTACAATCGGGGAGGATATCAAAATTCTCCAAAGAGATTTAACACTTTTACAAACTCCTTCCGCCAACCTAAAGGCAGGTTTATGTATAACAATAACGACAGATTCCAAAATGATCATAGGCTTTTTTTAATCTGCTTTATTTACTTCATTCCCACGACAGAAAGGTGTGGCACAAGGCCAGACACTGCGGGTAAAGCCAGCGTTCCAGTGGAAGGGCCAGGCTGGTCTCTAAAAATAGCCTGTGCTACCCTGTCGGCATTGCCCGGTAGAGACCCATCAGGCAATTAACAGTAAACCAACCTTTCCCAAAGAGGGAAGGCAAGGCCTGGGAGGGTTGACCTTCTAGAACTATGCAATACATAATACCTCAGTCCGACAGATAATGGCTACCGAAATAGCCCGTCTCCGTTGGACTGATTGTCTAGAACGGATTCTCGACTGGTATTAGTTAACTTTCGCCAACCGAATCATTTTGGAACGCGCTCTATGAAGCACTTCGCAGAGGAAGTGTGATGAAAATACTGCCCGTACCAGTAGATTTTGGACGGAACGTGTTGTTTTGATGCGGGTCTGCAAATGTAAAAGAAGTATGTCCAATATACCCAGCATCAGACTGGCATGTAAAACGGTAAACAACAGTAAATTGTAGTGAGAAAACCACCTCTTGAACGTTTCATGAGGACATCCAGAAAGGGAAAGAGTTATCCTTCTCACACACACACACACACACACATACACACACATATATATATATATATATATATATATATATATATATATATGTATATATATATATATATGTATATATATATATATATATATATATATGTATATATATATATATATATATATAAAGATAGATGAAAGAAGAGGGATAAACATGTACGAATGATAAATCTATTTTAACTTCGATTGTTCAATGCAAGGTGTACTCGGTAAAAACATGTTTATTATTCTTTACTTAAGCCAAGGCTTTTCAAAGAGTAAAATCTTATCATCAGAGGAATTACATAGATAAATTGGTAGTGGAAAAGCCAAAATTCAAAATTTGAAAAATTTGAAAAATTATTAAGTAATGGAGAGTGTAAAAAAATATGGGGGAGGTCCGTTGATAAAGTGTCCAGTGAAAAGAGATTTAAAGATGGAAAAGAATGGTTTTTGTAAATCCAATAGAAAGATGTTTAGTTCAATCGTAGGTGGAACGCACTTATTCGGAAGTAATTTTGAGAATTCGGGCCATTTTAAAATACTTCCGTGGACCGAGAATGAGAGTAGTTTTTCAGAAGTTGAAATTCAACTGTGTATATGAACGTTGTATTCCAATATATAAATATATATATATATATATATATATATATATATATATATATATATATATATATTGGAATACAACGAGCAATATTATGAATAAAATTTTTATCATTGGAATTGTATCACGATAATTCTTGTGAGTAAACATGCCCAGTGTCGTAGTACTACACTAACAAACTTGCTACTGACTATAGAGACAATTATAGTGCTATGTATTTTCTTTGTTTTCCTATTTTCACCGCTATTGGTGATATGAAATAAAACTGTTCTTTATAGAAGAGTAATGCTTCATGCTAATTGGAAAGCGTTATTTTCCCTACTAAAGAGCTCAAGCTATAAAAACGTGCATGCTTTGTTTTTTGTTGATTATGGGCATTTCTCTTTTGGTGTCTAGAGAGGGGAGACCGAAAAACAGACAAACACACATGACAATAAAGACAGGGTTCGTATCAGGTACGATTTTAACTCCGTAACTAAATAAATAACAGAAACATATATAATTCTGTAATTATAGTTTACTATAAGTAAAATGCGCAGAACATATTTTGTGTCTCTTCATCAATTTATGGATCAGAAAAGCGACGAGGTTTTAGTGCACTATGAAGATGATGCTTGACCTCAATTTTAAACGAACAACCTCTTAGGTCCTTTAGTGCTATTCTTGTGAGTAAACATGCCAAGTGAGAAAGGTTGTAAGGACGAACAATCGTCACTCGAGCTTGATCTGGCGTCTTTCGATGGAGGTTTGATACAGAAATCATGCTTGTTTTTTTTACTATCGATGTCACCGTTTATCAAGGCCAATATCCACTCTGCACCTCATAGACTGGTATTGTCTTGGCCTTCGGGGCTTGATTTACGCCGGTCTATGGGTCTGTCCTGTGCAGTTCTAGGGGGTCCACTCTCCCAGGCTTCGCCTCCCCTCTTTGGGGAGGAGTAAGTTTATTGCTTACTGCCTGAGGAGCCCCTACCGGGGAATGCCGACGGGTCTGCCCAGGCAATTTTTAATGGCCAGAGTGCTCACCTCTTGGGCGTTGGTTTTTAAAACCTCACTTTCCCGACCCGACCTTGGGTAACATCTTACTTGTGGGAGTAAGATCAAAACTGGCCTTGTGCCTAACTCCTGGAGAGGAGTAAATAAAAACCCTATGGGAGTACTCACATTGATCACTGGTATGAAATACGTTCGATTCCTTCTGGAACGGTCCATGACAGGAATTTGTTTACATTGGACTTGAATAAGACCAAGTTGTAATCAGTAAGGAAGAAGTCCCACAGACGGGAGACCCTTGCAAAGAAACTCTGTCCATGGAAATCCCGCTTGACGCTAGGCATATAGAGAGAAAAAGAAATTATTTTTCCCTTGGCGTAGTATACTGAGTTCTTGCTGCGAATGTCTTACAAGGAGGAGCCAAAGACTTGGCTCAGTCGAGAACCTTCTAACAATAGAGTAGATAGAGATTAGCAATGTCTCTTCTGTGAGAAAGTGGTTTTAGGAACCAGAAGAGATCATTCTCCACTAGATTTCGAAGTCGGTTTTCCTCTGTCAGGACAAGAAAACGTGTTCTGTGCGGCACCTCGCTTATATGTGGCAGCAGTTTTCCATTTTGGGACCCATCTAACTTTATATAGGTAGAGGATCGCATCTTGAGTCAAGCACTTTCTGGAGCGATAGAATCGTCCAATCCTTCAAACTAAACAGTCTGCGTAAAAGAAGCTATTTATAGTGGCTCAAAATCCAACAAAACTTGTATAAAACAGGGTCGATATTTCACATCGATGAGTCATAAAGTAAAAGAAAAATTCAAGTAAAGATAACATTATTTAAAGTGTTTGTGTTCGCGATGTAAGTGCATTAAACATGGCCACCAATATTTAGTGAGAAAAGTCTATTTTAAAATTCGGCTAAGAATCAGTTTTTCATTCAAATTTAATAACATTCACAGTATTTATGTGAAAAAAATTTTTTTTTTTAAACCCACAATTCTCTTAGAAAAATGTTCATTTCATTTAATTCGCCGTTTTTAAATGTTAAAATTAACCATTGGTTATGTGGAACTCAGGAAGAGAAATCTACATTTGTGTTGAATAAATTACTGAAATTATCTTTTTAAAGTTGGCTATATACTTATACTATGTTTATCGATGCTGAACCTTTAAAGTCTGTAGAAAATAATTTCGTTTGAATTAAAAAGTCTGAAGTGACACGTAGTAGATGAGCTGATCAAATCTTTCGCTTTGTGTTAACTGCGAGAGATAGGTGTCGTGTTTTATGATAGACATTTTCCATCCTATTAACTGAGCAATAACTGACGACGGCTCAATAAAACAAGATTTCTGTTGGGTACTACAAGACACAGGGTGAATATATTTTTTTATGGTCTGGTATCAAAGAATTGGTCCACCGTAGTTCTACACATGTCTGATGATGAGATCAAAAGAGAGTTTATGAGCAGAACATCGTAAGCGGCATAAGATCGCCTGTGATATGCACGGTCCTCTATCTCTAAAACCTTAGAAGACGTTTGTAAACAAATAAATACAGAATTCTTCTCATGAGCATGCTGAAATTTTATCAAAGTTATAGAATAACTCATATATTTAGCTTAACATAAATTAATATTTGACTTGTAATTGATTGTCCTATTTTATGCATATATATATACATAGTAAGTTATGAAAATATATTTATGGTAATTAAGCTACACAGAGGCTTCCGTGTTTCATCCCCGAAGGAAATTGTCAGGCTAAAATGTCTGACGATTCGGTACTGGGATGAAACACAGGAACCTCTGTGTAGCTTAATTGCCATAAATATATTTTCATAACTTACTACCTAGCTCTACTCACGTATTGTGCACTGTTGAAGTAAATACTGAAAATTGATACATGAAGGATTATATCCCCATACAATATTTTATGTGGATACATGAAATAATATATATATATATATATATATATATATATATATATATATATAAATTTACAACTCATATTCTATAATCTAAACGGGTTACTTTTATTTAAATCAATTATGCATTTACTTTTCTGACAAACCGTATATATAGTAGCAACCAAAAGCTCAAAACGCCATGTATATGCCTAATTTGCATAACTATTTCTAAACACTTTATAATAAATTAATGTTCGATGTTATTTACTTATAATTTCATGCCTTGTTTTTTTCTATATATACGCAATATTTTCGTCGATATTAATAGTAATTAATTAAATGTACAAAAAGATAAATTGTGAATACTTTCTTAAAATACTGTTTGATAAAAGAAATTCATTCCCTTTTCGTATCGTGCGTATGCCACATAATAATAGTACCTGGCCTGTGTATATTTTTTAACGGAAGCATTATGTCCAAATTTCTGAGGATTGCTCGTGTAACCTTAAAATTAGTAGATTTTATACCCCCAATTGTTTACTTAATAATAAGAATGATTAAACAAGGTGGCGATCATAATAAAATATTTAGACAATTAAATAAGGCAATTACACGCCATCCTGACGCTTTTAAGTCATATCAAATTAATCAAAGTAAATTGATACAGCAAATCTAAAACTATCTAAATAAAAAATAATGTAGAATATGTATAAACGTATATATATCACACATATAATAATAATAATAATAATAATAATAATAATAATAATAATAATAATAATAATAATAATAATAATAATAATAATAATAATAATAATAATAAAAAAATTAAAATTAAAAATTAAATAGTACATGTATATATATATATATATATATATATATATATATATATATATATATATATATATATATTTAATTTTTAAATATTTTTAATATAAAACTAAATATAATAAAATCATAAATATAAAAATACATAAAATTATAAATCACCTAAAAAGTAGTGTACTGGATTCGTCCGAACACTTTAACATACAGCAAAGTTTTTGTAAATAACGGATACACTTTCTTAGACACAGACGAACAACACAGGTAAGGAGGACATTTTTTAATAACTAAATAAGTTAGCAAAACTTTCATCTGGAACAAAACTTAGATCTAATATACGGAACGTTTCTGTTCTTGTCTTTTAAGGGAAGTGGTGTCTGATCAACTCTGCTGGGAAGCCATGAAATAAAATACTGTTTTGTTTTTAAATTCCCGAAACAGTTTTTCATGGTAAACAACTGATGATCCCTTAAATAATGTATAGACTAGCGTTAAATCTTGGAAGTAAACTAATATAGTGACTGTAAAAATAAATTGATTTACAAAAAATGATTTTCCACCGAACGACTTGGGACTAAAATGTTTTTGTTTTTTATATATAGTTTTAATGGTTGAGAAACTTCCGAGACTATATATATATATATATATATATATATATATATATATATATATATATATATATATTTAATGTTAGTTTAGATCAATACAATTTGCACACTTTTCCAAGAATTCAAAACCAACAAGCGTTCGGCGTACGATTGTTTCCAAGAGTTTTTTGAAAAATGTTATTGTTTATTTTTTGTTATTTTTTTATGATACCATAAATTATCTTTTTCAACGTCTTTTAAACCATCACGTACAGAAGTTTCATGAAAATAGACATCAGATTTTCACATAAAAATTCAGTCCAACTGACAGGACATTCGAAGCAGAAGAAGGACAGCGGATTTATTTATTAAAAAACAAAAAATTAAAAAAAAGCAATCGAAACATACAGAGGTTCCCCATACAGGTTGAATCTAGGGGGAGGAATCACTTAGGTGTAAAATACATGTGAACATTATGCAATCAAAAATAATATAGAAATGTAAACAATGGTAGCATTGAACACTATTAGGAGTAATAAGATAATTTTTTACAATGATAAACAATGTTAGGATATTATAAGAAGAGATCAAATAAAATAAAGTGAAGTTAAATATGGTATATGAGATGGTAAAATTGGAAATTCTAGTAGTAAAAGTATAATTACTGGAAGATAAACATCAATAATAATAGGTTGAAATCATACTAAAGGATGGTAACAATTAAATAAAACAGTTGGTTAAAAAATTGATAAAGATTAAACAAATTGATAAAGGAGAAAGAGAAAAAAGGTGAAATAAATAAAATAAGCTAGATTTAAGCTAGATTTAATTTAATGTTTTAATATTAAAGGTAGAATGTATTATTTTAGATTAGTAGAAGTTGAGATAATTAGAAGATAAATGTCTACAAGACAATAAGTCTGGAAATGCCTAGAAGTTGAGATAATTAGAAGATAAATGTCTACAAGACAATAAGTCTGGAAATGCCTAGAAGTTGAGATAATTAGAAGATAAATGTCTACAAGACAATAAGTCTGGAAATGCCTAGAAGTTGAGATAATTAGAAGATAAATGTCTACAAGACAATAAGTCTGGAAATGCCTAGAAGTTGAGATAATTAGAAGATAAATGTCTACAAGACAATAAGTCTGGAAATGCCTAGAAGTTGAGATAATTAGAAGATAAATGTCTACAAGACAATAAGTCTGGAAATGCCTAGAAGTTGAGATAATTAGAAGATAAATGTCTACAAGACAATAAGTCTGGAAATGCCTAGAAGTTGAGATAATTAGAAGATAAATGTCTACAAGACAATAAGTCTGGAAATGCCTAGAAGTTGAGATAATTAGAAGATAAATGTCTACAAGACAATAAGTCTGGAAATGCCTAGAAGTTGAGATAATTAGAAGATAAATGTCTACAAGACAATAAGTCTGGAAATGCCTAGAAGTTGAGATAATTAGAAGATAATTGTCTACAAGACAATAAGTCTGGAAATGCCTAGAAGTTGAGATAATTAGAAGATAAATGTCTACAAGACAATAAGTCTGGAAATGCCTAGAAGTTGAGATAATTAGAAGATAAATGTCTACAAGACAATAAGTCTGGAAATGCCTAGAAGTTGAGATAATTAGAAGATAAATGTCTACAAGACAATAAGTCTGGAAATGCCTAGAAGTTGAGATAATTAGAAGATAAATGTCTACAAGACAATAAGTCTGGAAATGCCTAGAAGTTGAGATAATTAGAAGATAAATGTCTACAAGACAATAAGTCTGGAAATTCCTAGAAGTTGAGATAATTAGAAGATAAATGTCTACAAGACAATAAGTCTGGAAATGCCTAGAAGTTGAGATAATTAGAAGATAAATGTCTACAAGACAATAAGTCTGGAAATGCCTAGAAGTTGAGATAATTAGAAGATAAATGTCTACAAGACAATAAGTCTGGAAATGCCTAGAAGTTGAGATAATTAGAAGATAAATGTCTACAAGACAATAAGTCTGGAAATGCCTAGAAGTTGAGATAATTAGAAGATAAATGTCTACAAGACAATAAGTCTGGAAATGCCTAGAAGTTGAGATAATTAGAAGATAAATGTCTACAAGACAATAAGTCTGGAAATGCCTAGAAGTTGAGATAATTAGAAGATAAATGTCTACAAGACAATAAGTCTGGAAATGCCTAGAAGTTGAGATAATTAGAAGATAAATGTCTACAAGACAATAAGTCTGGAAATGCCTAGAAGTTGAGATAATTAGAAGATAAATGTCTACAAGACAATAAGTCTGGAAATGCCTAGAAGTTGAGATAATTAGAAGATAAATGTCTACAAGACAATAAGTCTGGAAATGCCTAGAAGTAACGGAATAGCTTGAAAATATCATGTTATTCGTAAGAGGAGCCCTACCATAATTCGGTATATTTAAAACTATAAATGATTTTGATAGGTGGTTGAATTTAATTCACCTATATAAATAGCGGAGTAGAACAAAGAATTTTATAGATTTTAATTTTCAAAAGAATTTGGGATATATAAGAAGATCCCTATGATGAAGATATAAGTAGAAGAGAATTATGAAATCAAAGTTAAATGAGATATAGAACAATTTAGTTATGAAATAGAAATAAAATAAAGAATATATATAGAGAAAATCTATTAAAATAATAAGGACCATTTCTATAAATACCTTATTTAAAAACTTAAAAGGGCTTTGCCAGCAAAAAGCTATAAATTCTATTTTCTTCTTGTGTTACTCTTGCCAATGACTTCGACATATGAAGGCGAAACGTTGATAGTACTTTGGGTGTTTCGGTTTTACTATTTCCACTGTTCACATCCTGTCGGATTTAATTTTATATATATATATATATATATATATATATATATATATATATATATATATATATATATATATATATATATATATAAAAGCAAACAATGTCGGAATAACTAGGTTCCATTTCGCGGTCTTGAGAGTGTAGTCGAGCCTTCAAGTGAACCCATTACTGAAACAGAAGATATCTGGATTTTATATTTTCTAATGATATAGTATCTGTGTACTGCACCCCACATACCGGTGTCGTCTTGTCCTTCGGGGCTTGATTCCGCCGGTCTGTGGGTTTTTCCTGTGCAGTTCTAGGAGGTCCACCCTCCCAGGCTTTGCCTCCCCTCTTTTGGGAGGAGTAAGTTTATTGCTTACTGCCTGAGGTGCCCCTACCGGGGAATGCCGACGGGGCTGCCCAGGCAATTTTTAATGGTCAGAGTGCTCACCTTCTCGGGCGCTGGCTTTTCAAGTCCCACTCTCCCGACCCGACCTTGGGTCACATCTTACCTTGATGGAGTAAGATAAAACTGGCCCTGTGTCTAACCTCCTGGAGAGGAGGTAAATAAATATAAGTGAAAGTAGCTCCGACCTACTGAGTTCACAATCCGCTCCAGGAATAACTACAACACACCACTGATATAATCTCTCTCTCTCTCTCTCTCTCGCTCTTTCTTTCTCTCTCTCTCTTTCTTTCTCTTTCTCTCTCTCTCTCTCTCTCTCTCTCTATATATATATATATATATATATATATATATATATATATATATATATATATATATATTGAGGGAGTTTCAATGGGTCTGGTTCTCGGTCTGATTCTTAGCGAATTCTATACGTCAAACCTAGAAAACAAAATATTTAAAAACATTAAAAAATAAAACTCTATTTACGTACGCTATGTCGACGATATTTTTATTCTAGCTGATAACAATGAACAAATACACAAACTTCAAGACTTTTTCCAAAAAAAACTCTGTTCTTAAATTCACCATAGAACTGAACGTAAATAATAAAATCCCATTCCTAGATGTTCTTATTGACGCCTTTAATAAATCGTTTAACACTTCGACTTATATAAAACAACCAACTTAAATTCTAGTCTTCTAAATTTCAAGAGCGAGTGTCCCTATTGCTACAAAATAGCTATTGTTTAAGATCTATTAAACCGTGCTAAATTAATCTCCTCATTAAAAAAAATACTATTCATAGAATTAAAAAATATAAAACAAGTACTTATTTACAACGAATTCCATAATTATATCGTTGATAAAGAAATAAAATTAATGATTCGAAACTTAAAAAACACCAGTACAAATAATTGATTAAAATGCAGAAAATGTATTTATTTTATACGTACATAAAAGTAATCCATGGACACGTGTTTCTGGCTCACAGCCGTCATCAGCATAGCTAACTTAGACAGAGATCGAACCTTCGATAGTGATGTCTGTAGTCCAGCGTTCTACCACTGGACAAAAACGCTCCGTCTAGAAATATGTACGATTCATATATATATATATATATATATATATATATATATATATATATATATATATATATATATATATATATATATATATATATATATATATATAACGTATTTAAGAACTTATATATATATATATATATATATATATATATATATATATATATATATATATATATATATATATATATATATATATATATAAGTTCTTAAATACGTTATATATATATATATATATATATATATATATATATATATATATATATATATATATATAACGTATTTAAGAATTTGACGTGCTCTTCTGCTTCCTCCGTGATTCGACCTCTCGGGGTTAATACCATCAAAATGAGCAAGAAGAAAAAAAAAAACTATAAAACAGTTTCGCCTAACAAAGTTGTTCTACCACGAAAGCTTGCAAAAATAAATAAATAAATATTTTTTCATTTAAATTGCACGATTTTCAAAAATATTTCACTTAAATATATTTTCATGCTGTGCTTCAAAGATGTTGTCAATTTCCTTATTCAAAAAGCGCCAATCTGCGCGTAACATTGCCCAAAGTCTACTTTTCCTAACGTCCTTTATAACTTGACGTGCTCTTCTGTCTCTACCGGAATTCGACCCCTCGGGGTTAATACCATCAAAATGAAGAAGAAGAAGAAGAAGAAGAAGAAGAAGAAGAAGAAGAAGAAGAAGAAGAAAATGATAAGACAGTCTCGCCTGACAAACTTGTTCTACAACGAAAGCTTGCAAAAAAATAAATAAATGATTTCTTTCATTTAAATTGCACGATGTGTTGATTTTGAAAAATATTTTACTTAAATACATTTTCATGAGTGCCTTAAAGATGTTGTCAATTTCCTTATATATATGTATATATATATATATATATATATATATATATATATGTTTTTCTCAAGTAGTATCTGAGGTAAAGATCGGATTCTAACTCTCCCTGATGAGATCTCAGTTTATAACAGCAGTTGATCGATAACATCGACACACCAGTGTCGCAGATTTTGTACATGTCTGTATAAATCAAAATAATCACACACACACACACACATATATATTTATATATATATATATATATATATATATATATATATATATATATATATATATATGTGTGTGTGTGTGTGTGTGTGTGTGTGTGTGTGTCTGTGACTTGCGCAGACCGTAAGTGATCTATTAAATATCAACAATACTATGTGCATTGTTTCGTGTTAGAAGAAACGGAAATGATAAACGCGACAAAAATATAAAATCAAAAATAAGGAAAGCAAAAGAAAATTAAATCCAGCTCTGATTTTGTGTGATCAAACTTGTTGCAGTTTTAAAGTCACCGTTTTTATTTATTTTAGGAAATAATTATCAGGTTAGCGTCACTAGTTTTGAATGACGTCAATAAAATTCGCCCCGCCCTTTTATTTGGGTGCAACTCCCCGGGTTGATTCCCCTCATCTTATTGGTTCTATCCTTCTTATTTTAATACCCCTCTTTATCTCTCTTCCCCCCCTCTCTCTCTTTTTACGCCCACCTTCTTTTTTCTTTGCTCTTTCTCCCTTCCCCCTTCTCTCTCTCTCTCTCTCTCTGTATCGCTGTATCTCTGTCTCTCTCTCTGTAATTTAGTGTATTCCTTTCGCTCTATGCAAAGTATTTCTCTTTTTCTGTATCCTCTATGCCTTTTATTTCTTTACGTTCTCTTTTTGTACTCTGTCTATCCTCTCTCTCTCTCCCTCTCTCTCTCCATCTCTATCTCCCTCTCTCCCCCTCTCTCTCTCTCTCTCTCTCACTCCTCCCGTTCTAACCTCTTTTCCCCAGATATATTTTAATTTTCTACAGCCTTTTCCCTATATACTTTCTCTTCTCTTCGCTTTTTCGATAATCTTTTCAGCGCTCTCTCTCTCTCTTTCTCTCTCTTTCTCTCTCTTTCTCCCCACTCTCTCTTAATCTCTCTTTCTCCCCACTCTCTCTCTCTATCTCTTTCTCTTTTTCTATGTGTGTCTTTCTTGCGTTTCTATTTACATTATTTTTTCTCACACGCTTCTTTTTCTTTGACTTATTTCTTTCTTTCTCTTCTTTTTCTTTCTTTTTTCTTATTTACTTTGTGTCAACCTATTTCTCTCTTTCTCTCTTTTTCTTTTTCTTTATTTTTTCTTCTTTTTTATTACTTTTCTTTTTCTTTATTTTTTCTTCTTTTTTATTGCTTTTCTTTTTCTTTATTTTTTCTTCTTTTTTATTACTTTTCTTTTCTTTATTTTTTTCTTCTTTATTACTTTTCTTTTTCTTTATTTTTTCTTCTTTTTTATTGCTTTTCTTTTTCTTTATTTTTTTCTTCTTTTTCTCTATTTCTCTTCTTTTTCTTTTTCTCCATTTCTCTTCTTTTTCTTTATTTTTTTCTTCTTTCTCTTTTTTTCTTCTTTTTCTTTTTCTCTTCTTTTTCTTTATTTCTCTCTTCTATTTTATTTCTGTTCTTTTTCTTTATTTTTCTCTTCTTTTTCTTTATTTCTTTTCTTTTTCTTTTTTTACTTCTTTTCCGTTATTTTTCTCTTCTTTTTCTTTATTCATCTTCTTTTTTTTTCTCTTTTTATTTATTTCTCTTCTTTTTCTTTATTTGTCTCTTCTTTTTCTTTATTTATCTTCTATTTTTTTTTCTTTTTATTTCTCTTCTTTTTCTTTTTCTCATCTTTTTTTATTTCTCTTCTTTTTCTTTTTCTCTTCTTTTTCTATATTTTTTCTTCTTTTTCTGTATTTCTCTTCTTTTACTTTTATTAATCTTCTTTTTCTTTTTACTCTTCTTTTTCTTTATTTTTCTTCTTTTTTTGTCTTTTCTCTTTCTTTATTTTCTTCTTTTTTTTGTTTACTTCTTTTCTTTTTTTCTCTTCTTTATCTTTATTTCTCTTCTTTTTCTTTATTTTTCTCTTCTTCAATTCGTGTCCATCTATTGATCTATTAGTCTCCCCTTTTTTCTTTTATTTCTTTTCTTAACAAAAGTTGTTGTTATTTCGCTTTGAAAAATTCTTTTCCGTTCACAAACTTATATTTTATATATTAACATTTTTCAGTCTCAGAATTCTAAGGAATTGCGCTCATGGCACAAAACTTCGGTAAGTAAGTATGGCGGGAAAGCTGTTACCCATGCAGCAGATCCTGTCTTTTTCAAGTCGTTGGAAGTGTCTGTTTGAAAGGCAAACCCTGATACGCATGCTTCATGTGTCATTGCCAGAACTGCCTTGGAGATATCGGCTCCGGATTTTCCCTTAGGGTTGACTCCTGGAGACTTTTATATAAATGGTTATGGCAACGGAACTTTGAGATCAGAGTTTTCCTTCTCTTAGGTGAGTTGTCTTCTCAGACTGATCAGCCCCATCGATCCAAATCGCTGGTTGTCAGTCGCCCGTGATGCAACATATATAAGTGCTAAGTTCTAATCAGTTCTAAGAGACAGTTTTCTGGGGGTCAATCCTCAGTACAGGCGATACTAAGAATACAATTACAAATTAATTAAGACGTGTACCGGGTCATGGCTGACGGAACGAGAACAAACTACTCACGTAAATTGAATAAAGGGTTTCGTTCAAAATGTCTTACAAATTCCCGAGTTCGATCTAAATATCCCTGAGTTCAACAAGACTCACCTAAAGTAGCTCGGAGGTTACATCGGTCGAAACGTAGTGGGAATAACATCCAAAATGAGAACGGTAGTCTGAATAATACAAATGATGCTGAAATAGATTTTCTAGACAATAAGAACTCGCCCCTATTGACCCACCCCGGTCGGTTCGCAAAATCTTAGAACTACACAGAACTTAATTTCAACTTGGTTTTGTTCTTTTTTTCTTCCTCATTTTGATTTATTTTTTGTTCTTTCTCTTTATTCTTTCTAACAGTGTTTTTTCTTTATTCTTATTTAAATTTGATCTTTCCTCCTTTTCTTTCTTTCTAACCTTTCTTAGTTTTCTTGCCCTTTCATTCTTATCTTCTTTCTTTGTTTTTTCCATTCATTTTTCTTTTCTTGTTTCTTTCCTCATTTTTTCTCTTCATCTATTTTCTGAATTTCTCTCTTTTTTATTCCTATAGTATTTTCTTTCTTTATTACTTCTTTCTTTCACCCTTCTTCGCTTTATTTCTTTTTTGCCTCTCTTTTTCTTTTCATTCTTTATTTTTGCTTTTATTTCTTTTTCTTTTGTTTCTTTTCTTTTTTCTTTCCTTCTGTTTGTATTCCTTTTCTGTCTTCTTTCTTTTCAACCATGTATCTTTCTTTCTATCATTTTTCTTTATTCCCACTTTTTTATACTTCTTTCTTTTTCTTTTCTTAATTTTTTTTTATTTTTGTTTTCATATCTTTTCTTTCTGTCTTTCTTTATTTTATTCTTTCTTTCCGTCCAATTCTTTTCGCTTTTATATTACTCTCTCTCTCTTTTTCCTTTTGCTTTCTTTTCTTTTCATTCCTCGTTTTCTTTCTACCCCCCTTTCTCTTTCTCATCATATTCCCTTAAATCCCTTTTTACTTCCGTTTTAACTTCGTATTGTACGTTCTGATTGCAGTAAATCAAAAATATTGCCCAAAATTTCTTCTTCATTTCTATATTTCGATAAAGAATGAAAAACAAATAAAAACGTGTTGCAAAGCAAAATCCTAAATTTCTTTTCTTTTTAAATTACGTTTCATTTTCGAAAACGTTAAAACTTGCGAACCGAATTCTCGGAACTTCTACAACAATTAAGAATTGTTTTCACAAGAAATGATTTAAGTTTTAAAAAACAAACAATAAATTCTTTTGTTTAGTGAATTCAAAATTAAATGGCGAATTCACTTATTACCAAAATGTTTTGTTCAATTTGAAATAAAACTTCACAAATTGCTTTTGGTGAAATTTAGTCGGACGCGCATTGTCACTAATTTCGTGATTTTCAAATAAAAGTCTGTCTTTTTTATAAGCTTTGCGAAAAATCAAAAGCCATAACTCCCAGCTTCACGTCGCTTTCTTCTTCTTTTCCATCTTCTCTCACTTTGTTTGTTTCTTCTTCTTCTTCTTTTGTTGGTTTCTTTTTCTTGTTCTTCTTTTCTAACTTAAGTTGTTTCTTTCTTTCTTCTTCTATTTCTTCTTCTTCTTCTTTTGTGTGTTTCTTCTTCTTTTTCATCTTTTCTAACTGTCTTTGTTTCTTTCTTTCTTCTTCTATTTCTGCTTCTTCTTCTTCTTCATTTGTGTGTTTCTTCTACTTTTTCATATTTCCTAACTTTGTTTGTTTATTTGTTTTTCTCTTCTTTTTCTCTTGTTTGTTTCTTCTTCTTTTTCATCTTCTTTAACTTTGTTTCTTCCGTCTTCTTTTTCTTCTTCTACCGTTGTTTGTTACGCCTTCTTTTTTGCTTCCTTTTTAGTTACTTCTTCGTCTTGTTTTCTTTAGCAAATTCTTTTTTTCTTTCTTCTCTCTCTTATTCTACTTTTTCTTGTTTTTCTTCTTTGTATTCTGTTTCTTTTACCTCTTTGGTGTCTATTCCTACTATATTTATTTATATTTTCCTTATTTGCTTCTTCAACTTTTGTTTTTCTGTTATAATTCCTTCTTCAAAATCTTCCTCTTTTCTTCTGCTTCTTAAAAATAACTTACCAGAAATAAAACTTACTTTGAAATCGACATAATTTTTCGCCATCAAAACTATCGGTATAATCCGAATCACATTTCAAATATGTGACTTTTTTACGAGAATTTAGAATAAATAAGAGAAAGACATTAGAACAGGAAAACTATTAACTGTAATCGATTACTGTACACTCATAAATCTATTAAATATTTTCGCCTGGAGGGCGTACATCTTTGCGACTAAATGCATTTTCACTTTTCAAAGTGTCGCTACAACAGTTTAGTTTTGTTAGCTATTATGCGTAAAAATATCGATTGCTTCTTGGGTTCTAATTTTATAGAAATCAAAGAAGTCGCTGCATTTATTAATTTAGCAATTTACCAGTTAGCCATTATGAAATGTAGGTACGTATATGTAAGAAAAGACAATATTAATGATATCTATATATGAGAAAACAAATTTGGAGAGTACTGCAATATTGAGGAAGATTATTGTCCCTCAGATTACAAAAGGTGACACTGACACTTATCAGCAAGAACAGCTGACGTGAGAACGCATAGTGAGTTAAACAGTGACTGACAGAATCGGAGAGTACTGAAAATATGGTGAGACTTGTCACTTGGGCACTAGGAAACATCACATGTGTTTTAACTGGTAATGACTCGTATGAGACTAGTGAGTACGAAATAATAATAATAATAATAATAATAATAATAATGATAATGATAATGATAATAATAATAATAATAATAATAATAATAATAATAATAATAATAATAATAATAATAATAATAATAATAATACTAATAATAATAATAATAATAATAATTATAATAATAATAATAATAATAATAATAATAATAATAATAATAATAATAATAATAATAATAAACCAACCCACATAAACTACGAATGCTAACGAGGCACATGGGTGTTGCAATGGGAGGAAAACAAGAACACAGAAAGAACACCACCACATGAATCCAAGGAACAGAAAATGCAAGAAATTTCATTAACTACTACCTCCAAAAGTTATGGCACCAGCCACGGCTGATACAACACAAAATAGTCATTAACGGCCAAGGAAGAGTGCAGACAGGACTGGAACCTTTGGGAAGGCTTATTGCCATGCAAATCTCAGAGAAGACCAAAGGTCGTTGCCAGCGAGAAATCGATGGCAAGCGTGTGCTGTGATAACGTAAAGTCATGTGCAATAGTTATGGAAAGAAGTGAAGAGTACTCGAAATCTGGGGAGACTTGCTGTAACTCAGACTCTATGGAACACCACCGGTGATTATCAGCGATAAATCACCGACGATGACTTGCGCGAGAACATCTAGTGAGTGATAATAATAATAAAACAAAAGAAATACTAATGATTCTGATAAAAATAAGAAAACTAAAATATGGAAGAATTGCAATTGTAAAAGAATAGAGAATTGTCCTTTCAGAAATGATAGTTTAAGCTACAATATACGAAACTTAAAATCCTAGCAATAAAAATACTACATAGTTTAATATTAAAAAAAAATTATAATCTAAAATTTTATTTAATAACAAAAATGTCGATACAATACATGTTTGTCGAATTATTTTGGGGAAATCTAATATATTGGAAATTCTCCAGTAGTTATACGAGAATTTCCTATACATGTACTACCAGTTCGTCTCTTAAAACTGACATTCCTTTCATCTTAATTCCGTGGGCGTTTTGTCCTAATGTTTCGATAAGTGGGAAAGTTGTATAGGAAAACACAGAGACCAAAGTTTTCTTTTCAAACAACGTTTCTTATTAACAATCTCTGAAAGAAGTAACAGAGTTGCGAAAAATGAAAAAAGAAGAATAGAAAAATAGAAAAACTGAACTGATATTCTTGAGATGTGACCTTATTTACTTGCTTTCCACTCCAGCGATATTTGACAAGGGTCGGAAGGTGGTCAAAGTCAACTGCACCGAGGACCATTATGGTTGGTACACATAAATTGCTGTGAAATGGCCCGTCGGCCTTTCCGGTCGGGACGCCTCAGGGGATTGGTACTAAACCAACCCCTTTCAAAAATTAGAGTTAATGCCTGGGAGGGTGCACTTGCTAAGACCGAGCCGAACTATACTACTATACTCCAACAAAGAAGGGTCTGCTGGTTTAGGTCAGTCTATACGTTGTCAAAATTATTGCTAACAACTGATAATTGGCTGTTCTGGAAATGCTGGTAAAAACAACAGTTCCTTAACATTTTGGTTCGGGGAAAAGTGTAGTATATGTTCTCATACTACACTTTATTTTTTCTGTCCTCGATCAGGCAATAGTGAAATCCTTCTAGACTGAGGCTATTTTAATTTTTGTTCGAATCAAGAGTGCCCTTTTTTGAGGAGATGGATTTTCACCCACATTAAAAACCGAACCTGTGTCTAACTCTGCCCTCCTGGGGATGCACGTAAATATGATCAGTAAAATAAAGAGAATAGTGATCGAAATAAGCATAAAGAATATTAAAAAAAACAAACAAGAAAGGAAATCATTGACATACGTCCATTCAAACAGCGCGTTTAGCGATGGAAATGATATTTTAAACTTAAGCGTGACAGACCGACGGACGGGCATAAGCTCTTATAGAGATGTGTTGATGCATTTAAAAAATGTGTCGAGTACAGAGCAAAAAAAAAGCAGAAAATAAAGTAAAAAGACGCATATTCTTGAGATGCGTCTATTCAATCTACGCGTTTAGCGATGAAAATGCTATGTCTGTCGCGATGCCTCCAACATGTCAAACTGAAACGGTACAGATAGACGTACATTTTATTTGAAACTTGAGCGCGAGAAACCAACCAACATTCTGTTTGAAAGTTATACGTGACAGACCGACTGACGGACAGATCCTCTTATAGAGAATATTCGATGCGTCCGTTAAATGTGAGCGTTTTTGCGATTTGAAACTGTAGCGTTACTGACTGACAGACAAAGCCTTTTATAAAGATGCAAGGATGCATCTGATAAGAAAACATTCGTTAAACATCGCTAAAAATTGAACAAAGACATTTGTGCGCTTAAATATAAGAATCTACGTCCTGTGTGATAATTATATGTTAAGGAATCTCACCACGATGGCACTTACTTTCCGTTCTCTGCAGACTTTGATTGAAATGAATTTTCAGAAAATAAATTGTAGTAGTTTGGTTTGAAAATGAAATCCTGATTGGATGAACTCGTTTGATTTGACGACCCAGAAATGTGCAACGAGCGTAATGTTCTAATGTGTCTGTTTTTTTTTTTTTGTTGTTGTTTTTTTTGTCTGTTTGTTTTTCACCAATTCGTAAATCGTTCGGCCAGAAGAAGGACATCAAATTGGAGCCAATGTAAACGAGTGTTTATCGGGTAACAAGAATCGGGTGGATGTAGGCTCGGGTGGGTGAAGTCCACGGGTAGTTAGGTAGTGACTATTGGTAAAGTGATTAGTGGGAAAAGCTCTATACCCGGATCTCTCAAGTCCATCGTGGATAAGTTTTGGGAAAGTGGTGGCGGGTAGGACAATTTCTCGAGTGCCAGGTGCACAGTGATGGGAAAGAGAACGGGTGAAGAATAAAGACTAAAATAATGACGAAAGAAAGAAGAGAGGGGAGAAGAAAGGTGAGGAAATAGGTGAGTAAAGGTGAAGAAGAGCGGAGATGGAAAAGGGTAGGAAGAAAAGGAATCGGAAGAGAGAGAGGGGGAGAGAAAAAGGAAAGGTAGAATAGAAGTGATGTGTGGGGAATAGGAATAGAGCGCATTGAAGGAAAGGGTGGTTGGGAAATATGAAAGAATGGGATGGAGACAGGAAGGAAGGAAACGAAGAAAGAAGAGAAAAGTTGAGAGAGAAGAAATGATAGAAGTCGGAAGGAAAAAGAAGGAATAAAGAAGAATTAGTAAAGAAAGATGGGGAAAAGAAATGGTAGGGTAAAAGAAAGACATACGGATTAAAAAGAGTGAGGAAGGAAAGAAAGAAGGAAGGAAGGAAGGATAGAAAAAAAGGAAGGAGGGAAAGAAAAAGGAAGGAAGGAAATAAGTTAGGAAGAAAGGAAGGAAGGAAGGGGGAAGGAAGGAGGAAAAAATGGAAGAAGGAAGGAAGGAAGAAAGAAGAAATGAAGGAAGAAGGAAAGAAGGAAGGAAGGAATGAAGGAATGAAGGAAAGAAGGAAGGAAGGACGGAAGGAAGGAAGGAAGGACGGAAGGAAGGAAGGAAAAAAGGAAAAAAGAGAGAGAGGGAGGAAGAAGGAAGTAAACTCCTCTCACCTGACATTATCCTGTATCTCTACAAAGCCACCATCCGCCAATGCATGGAGTATTGTTGTCACATCTGGGCTGGTGCATCATCTACTAGTCTCTCCCTCCTTGACAGGGTCCAAAAAAGAATCGCCAACCTAATGGGTCCCTCACTGTCAACTAAGCTCCAGTATCTGTCCCATCGCCGCAATGTAGCATCCTTGTGCTTGTTTTACAAATACTTCAATGGATTATGCTCTGATGAACTGGCTACTCTGGTGCCCCCTCGACGTAAATTCACTAGACTAACTCGACAATACACTAAATCTCATTCATTCACTGTGGAGGTCCCCAGATGTCGGAGAGCTTTCTACTCAAATAGCTTCTTTCCTCGTGTTGCTGGCTTCTGGAACTCCCTCCCTGCCCCCTGTTTCCCTGACACTACAGACATGCAGAAGTTTAAAACTAATGTAAACAGACATCTCGATGCGCAGATCCCAATCTAGGTTGACTGCCCCCTACCTTCTCCCCTCTTTTTTCTCAGTAGCCCCTTACGTCTACAGTGGCGTCCTGCATTGTTTGGGGCGAACTATGTTAAAAAAAAAAGATAGAAAGGAAGGAAGGAGGAAAGAAGGAAGGGACGACGGGAGGAAAGAAGGGAAGAATGGAGATGAGATAGGATCACGAAAAAATAAAATGGGAGAAGGTAGAGAGAGATAATGAGGAAGACGAGGAGAAAATGAAAACATACGGAGGAAAAAAGATTTGAGAAAGAAGAAAGAGAAGGAAAACAAAAAAGGAAGAAGGGGAGCTAAAAGGAAATTAAGAAAAAGGGTGAGAATATAAAGAAAACGGAAAAAAGAAACAAAAGAGGAAAAAAGATTTGAGAAAGAAGAAAGAGAAGGAAAACAAAAAAGGAAGAAGGGAAGCTAAAAGGAAATTAAGAAAAAGGGTGAGAATATAAAGAAAACGGAAAAAAGAAACAAAAGAGGAAAAAAGATTTGAGAAAGAAGAAAGAGAAGGAAAACAAAAAAGGAAGAAGGGGAGCTAAAAGGAAATTAAGAAAAAGGGTGAGAATATAAAGAAAACGGAAAAAAGAAACAAAAGAGGAAAAAAGAGATGAGAAAGAAGAAAGAGAAGGAAAACAAAAAAGGAAGAAGGGGAGCTAAAAGGAAATTAAGAAAAAGGGTGAGAATATAAAGAAAACGGAAAAAAGAAACAAAAGAGGAAAAAAGATTTGAGAAAGAAGAAAGAGAAGGAAAACAAAAAAGGAAGAAGGGGAGCTAAAAGGAAATTAAGAAAAAAAGGGTGAGAATATAAAGAAAACGGAAAAAAGAAACAAAAGAGGAAAAAAGAGATGAGAAAGAAGAAAGAGAAGGAAAACAAAAAAGGAAGAAGGGGAGCTAAAAGGAAATTAAGAAAAAGGGTGAGAATATAAAGAAAACGGAAAAAAGAAACAAAAGAGGAAAAAAGATTTGAGAAAGAAGAAAGAGAAGGAAAACAAAAAAGGAAGAAGGGAAGCTAAAAGGAAATTAAGAAAAAAATGGTGAGAATATAAAGAAAACGGAAAATAGAAACAAAAGAGGAAAAAAGAGATGAGAAAGAAGAAAGAGAAGGAAAACAAAAAAGGAAGAAGGGAAGCTAAAAGGAAATTAAGAAAAAGGGTGAGAATATAAAGAAAACGGAAAATAGAAACAAAAGAGGAAAAAAGATTTGAGAAAGAAGAAAGAGAAGGAAAACAAAAAAGGAAGAAGGGAAGCTAAAAGGAAATTAAGAAAAAAAGGGTGAGAATATAAAGAAAACGGAAAATAGAAACAAAAGAGGAAAAAAAGATTTGAGAAAGAAGAAAGAGAAGGAAAACAAAAAAGGAAGAAGGGAAGCTAAAAGGAAATTAAGAAAAAAAGGGTGAGAATATAAAGAAAACGGAAAATAGAAACAAAAGAGGAAAAAAGATTTGAGAAAGAAGAAAGAGAAGGAAAACAAAAAAGGAAGAAGGGAAGCTAAAAGGAAATTAAGAAAAAAAGGGTGAGAATATAAAGAAAACGGAAAATAGAAACAAAAGAGGAAAAAAGAGATGAGAAAGAAAGGAGAAAGCATAAGAGATAAAAAGGAGTTAGGCACGAGGGAGGAGGAGTGTACAGGAAAATAAAGAGAACGAAAAAAGGTGATGGGAACAGGAGAAAGAGAAGGGGGGGATGAGAAAGGGGTGAAATAGAGAAAGTGGAATGAAAAGGTGAATAAATGAAACTTCAAGTAAAAAGGAAAATAATAAAGAATATAAAATGAATAAAGTGGTTATAATTTAAAAATGATGGAAAAATACGTAAGGAAAAGAAGAAAACGGGTACTGGTACAGGTATTGAACAGGACAAAAGCCGACTCGATTAGGGCTAGGTTAGAGTTAGTTTAGGGTTATGTTAGTGGGAGTTTAGGGTTATGTTAGGGTGAGTTTAGGGTTATCTTAGGATGAGTTTAGGGTTATGTTAGGGTGAGTTTAGGGTTATGTTAGGGTGAGTTTAGGGTTAGTTTAAAAAAACAGTTCGGTTTTTATCAGTACCAGAAAACGTTCTCAATTCGATTTATCATTGCCGGCCAGTGTCTGATCGCCGCAGATCAAAACAAACAATTCAAGATTGCTTTTATGTTCAGATTATTTGAAGATTAAATAAATAATAGAAACAAAAGAGGAAAAAAGATTTGAGAAAGATTCTTCTTTCTCAAATCTTTTTTCCTCTTTTGTTTCTATTAGAGAAGGAAAACAAAAAAGGAAGAAGGGAAGCTAAAAGGAAATTAAGAAAAAAAGGGTGAGAATATAAAGAAAACGGAAAATAGAAACAAAAGAGGAAAAAAGATTTGAGAAAGAAGAAAGAGAAGGAAAACAAAAAAGGAAGAAGGGAAGCTAAAAGGAAATTAAGAAAAAGGGTGAGAATATAAAGAAAACGGAAAATAGAAACAAAAGAGGAAAAAAAGATTTGAGAAAGAAGAAAGAGAAGGAAAACAAAAAAGGAAGAAGGGAAGCTAAAAGGAAATTAAGAAAAAAAGGGTGAGAATATAAAGAAAACGGAAAATAGAAACAAAAGAGGAAAAAAGATTTGAGAAAGAAGAAAGAGAAGGAAAACAAAAAAGGAAGAAGGGAAGCTAAAAGGAAATTAAGAAAAAAAGGGTGAGAATATAAAGAAAACGGAAAATAGAAACAAAAGAGGAAAAAAGAGATGAGAAAGAAAGGAGAAAGCATAAGAGATAAAAAGGAGTTAGGCACGAGGGAGGAGGAGTGTACAGGAAAATAAAGAGAACGAAAAAAGGTGATGGGAACAGGAGAAAGAGAAGGGGGGATGAGAAAGGGGTGAAATAGAGAAAGTGGAATGAAAAGGTGAATAAATGAAACTTCAAGTAAAAAGGAAAATAATAAAGAATATAAAATGAATAAAGTGGTTATAATTTTAAAATGATGGAAAAATACGTAAAGAAAAGAAGAAAACGGGTACTGGTACAGGTATTGAACAGGACAAAAGCCGACTCGATTAGGGCTAGGTTAGAGTTAGTTTAGGGTTATGTTAGGGGGAGTTTAGGGTTATGTTAGGGTGAGTTTAGGGTTATGTTAGGATGAGTTTAGGGTTATGTTAGGGTGAGTTTAGGGTTATGTTAGGGTGAGTTTAGGGTTAGTTTAAAAAAACAGTTCGGTTTTTATCAGTACCAGAAAACGTTCTCAATTCGATTTATCATTGCCGGCCAGTGTCTGATCGCCGCAGATCAAAACAAACAATTCAAGATTGCTTTTATGTTCAGAGTATTTGAAGATTAATATTGGTCCTTGTCTTGAAAGATCACCCAGGCCGCTTTTTACATACAACACCTGGTATCCCAAAAGGGTTACCCATCTATGTATATGCTAACAACATAGAAGAATCCAGGACGAGTCGAAAGTAACTCAATCAACAACAGATCCAGTCTACTTTTACGTAGATGTGAAGACATGTTTGCTATTTTGTATTATTTGAATTATTTGAACTCCTGTTCCCATGTTGGTAGTTATTTTCACAACGTTTTTGCCGATGTAACCTCCGACATATGAACAAGGTCGAAGGTTACATCAGCCGAGACGCTGAGAAAATAACAAGCGAGGGTAGAATAATATTGTTTTTTTTAATTATTATATTCGACCAAAACAAACCATATTGAAATCGTATCGATTAAGGTCCATATTTATATGGGGCATACTTAGTAGGAATTTTTTCAGCAAGATGTTTGTTCACATTACGCGGAAACAGGGAGCAGAGAGAGAATGCCAAAGGCAAGTGGCCCGAGAAAAAAGCCTAAAAGTAAAAAAATTTCTAGCATTAGGGGATCTCTACAGTGAAGAGTTGGTATTTTGCTGCTATTCCAATTGGTCGGAGTATTTACGTTGGGGGGGGGGGTACAAGTGAACAAAGTTCGTCAGGGCATATTCCGTGGAAGTATCTCTTAAACAGGCACTAGGGATGCAAACTTTCGGCAATAGGACAGGGGCTGGTGCTTGGTAAAGAATGCTAGACCTATTAGGTTTGATACCTTATTTTTCACCCTGTTCAAGAAAGTGGGACCAGTGGAAGGTGCACCACCTCAGATGTGGCAACAATACTCCACGCATTAGCGAATGATGGCTTTATAGATATATAGAATACGAGCAGGTGTGAGAAGTTGTCTAGTCCGGAAGAGGGAGCCCAACTTCTTTGCAGCAGACTTGGCAGTATCTTCTATGTATTTATTCCATTTCCTGTCGTGTGAGGCCGAGAGGTTTGAATGTTTAACTTTCGGGAAAGGTGCTCTCACCATGACAATCGGTAGTTGGAAAGGTTTCTTATAATTGTTAAAGGAAAAAAGCTTCGTCTTAGTATCATTGAATGTAACCATCCAATTTTAGCCTAATTCCACGACAAAGTGGAGGTCATTTAATAAGGATTCAGCCATTGCTTTGGATATGTGTGCGACCGATTTGCCCGCATATCGAGAATATCGCGTGGTTTCATCAGCAAATGATTTCATCTAGTGCGAGATTGCATCAGGAAAGTCGTTCATGAGGATCAGAAATAATAAAGGTCTAAGTAATCCAAATAATCTAAATAATACAAAATAGCAATCCGCATCTCAAAATTTCTTAAGAATTTATAGTATTATTTTAGCTGTGCTGTAGTCATGGTAACAACATGGAAACCGCCAAGGATGGGTCAGAAAAGACAGCTGATAAAATACTTTTTCTCTTTCCCAGGCGATAACAAATTCTCTTTACTTTGACGTAGATCTGTGGACATATTTGTTATTGTTTCGACTGTGCTGTAATCATTGTTACAATTCATGTCAAGTCAATTGGATAAAAGATTAAACAAGCATGATGCAGTTGTTATATGGAGAAAGGGCGGCAGAAATTTACACAGAAGAGGATACAGTAGTCCAGCATTTCCAATTTCGTCTCGAATTGTTGCCTCGTTGGCGTATTTACTACATCTCCTGGAAGTCCATTCGAGGTCCAAAGATCCTGATTGAGAAAGCGGCCCACCTCCGATTCAATCAGTATCTGGTCATACCAGCGCAGACCTCTTCCTTGTGCAGGAGTAAATAATAGGTCCTGAGCGAGATCATATGCGAAAAAAAATTAAACGCGATCACCTCGTAAACGTCGGCGCTCAAAGGAGAAAAGGTTAAACTTCTCGAGTCGGTTTTCGGAGGGCAGATCCCGTAGTTCCTGCACAATTCAAATAGCAAGTCATCGAGCTCTCTCCAGGTGCCGGATATCACGTATTCGATATGAAGCAAAGGCTGGACACCATACTGTAACAGTGGCCTGAAGAGGGGGGCATAAAGAAGTGTAAACATTAAACAACATAGGAGTCGAGCACTTTCTGTCTTTTGTTCCTTCATTATTTAAGTGTTTCTATTCCTTCATTCGTTCTCTCTCTCTCTCTCCCTTTATATATATATATATATATATATATATATATATATATATATATATATATATATATATATATATATATATAGTAAGTTATGAAAATATATTCATGGCAATTAAGCTACACAGAGGCTCCCGCGTTTCATCCCCGGGGGAAATCTTCGGGCTAGAATGCATGGTGTTAGTTTTGCCGGGTGTTTTTATATACACGGCCAGCTAGTTAACCAATCAGATTCTTTGTTGTTCTCTTAGCCAATCGTTGGGTTTCCCACGAACAAAGGTCTAGCTTAATTGCCATAAATATATTTTCATAACTTACTACCTAGCTCTATTTTCGTATCGAGCACTGACAACTGATACATAAGAAATTATACTTCCTTATAAAATTTGATGTTGGTACATGAAATAGTAATATGTGTATATATATATATATATATATATATATATATATAATATTTGTTATTATTTATTATCTATGTACGTATACGTTTCGTCCTTTTTTAATCGGTACTCATCAGCATAGAGATATGACTATTCACTACCGGTCATGCGATTCGAAACCCCGGATTACAAGTATTTCGCAACTCAAATCCGACGCCTTAACCATACTTTTTAAATAGCGAATAAACGGTGATAATTTTAACACTTTATCGGCGGGCTTAACGTCTAGAGCGTTCTACTTCTTTAAGGGAAGGAACGATGCATATTAAAGCTAGTGACGTCATGTTGTGTTAATATTACACTTATATATATATATGTCGTTCCTTCTTTTTTATTTCCTTTCACTCACTGTGCTCTTTTTCTCTCTTTTGTTTCTTCTTTCTTTCTTTTATCATTCATTCTGTCACCCTTTCTTTCATTTTGTTGTTTGTTCTTGTCTTTTGTTCTTTCTTCCATTCCGTGGTTCTTTCTTTTATTCTGTGGTACTTTATTCCTCTCCTTTGTTCTCTGATCTTTCTTTTTTTCTTTCTTTTTCTTTCTTTCTTTCTTTCTTTGATTCTTTTATTCCTTATTTCTTTCTGTAGGTTTTTTTCGTCACTTTTTGTCTTTCATAATTTATTTGTTTCCGTTGTTTGTTTCTTACATAGTTTTTTTCTTTTCATCTTTATTTATTTTTGTTTTTTTCCTGCTTTCTTTATACCATTGTCTCCGTTGTTCTCTTCTTTTTTATTCATTTAGTCTTGTTTATTTCTTTCTATTTTTCATTTCTGTTGTGTTTTCCTCTGTTATAGCCTCTTTCTTTTCGATGTTTCTTCTTTCTTTCTTTCTTTATCTATTTTCTTTCTTTTTTACTGAATTGCTTTATGTTATTTCTTCCTCTCTTCTCGTCTGTCACCCTTTTATTCTGTGTTTCTTTATTTTCTTCTTCCTTTCTTTTTATTTCTTTCTGTTTTCCTGAAGAACCCTCTCCCCGATAAACGAACAGTTGTTGGTTTCCTGCACCAAGTCCCATCAACTTTCTTTCTTCCGCTAACGGAAGGACCCTTTAACCTTTCAAAGACAGAATGAAATAAGAAATAAACAAAACAAAAAAAATGAAATCATCTTAACCGAATCTTCGTTTGGCATTTTCCCTCTTCAACCCCAACGGCTTTTTTTTTATTATTTTTATTTCGACGATCGCGTTTGAATTTCTGATTTCCTGTCTCGCAGGTTCCAAGCGTTTAACGTCTGGGCAATCGGGATTTTCTGCCGCCAACAACAACAACAACAACGACAAAGATGACGACGAGAAAAGAAAGAGCGCGAAATCCTGTCGTAGTCTTAAAAGAGATTTGCAAAGAAGGATTTCGTGTCGTTTAAATAACACCCCTCCTAGAACGTGCATCCATTTGTTCATTTATTTATTTATTTATTTATTTATTTTACTAATGAGTAACCGCTTACCAAGGCCACTTGAGTACAACGGTTAATGCGATTGTTCGTTGGCGATGAACAACATCTTGAGAGGATTGGAAACGATGGGTGAAATAGTTTATTAACATTGAACTTGAAAACGGTCATGTTGTAGTAAGCAAGGAAGCAGTACCGTGCTATTGTATTCCACAGATGAGAAGATCTTGGAAAGAAACTTTGTTCACGGAAGTTTCGTTTAGTTGTAGGTACACAGAGGAAGTAAAGAAAATTATTTACATTAGTTGTAGCTTTGTTTACTTTCTTCCCACGACAAGAACATGTGGCACAAGGCCGGAAGATGGGAGAGGGAGACATCGCCCAAGCGGAAGAACCAGCGCCTCAGCGGAAGAGTCAAGATGACCTCTAAAGATAACCTGGGCAGTCCGTTGGCATTCCCCGGTAGGGACGCCTTAGGCAATTGGCAATAAATCAACTCCTTTACCAAAAGGGGGAAGGCAAGGACTAGAGGATGGACCTCTTAGGACTACCCAAGACATATACCACATCGAAATGGCCAGTCGCTGTCGGGCTGATTGTCGTGCACCTACTCTCAACTGGTATGTAACCGATACAATCATCATCCGACTTTCGGCAACTGAATCATTTTGGAATCCGCTCAGTGGTTGCAGCTAGACGAGAATTTTGCTGTGAATGGTTTACAGTCGAGCACCTACCATGAAAAGATATATTTTAATATATCTGTGTTCTATTACAATAAAGCGATCACTTTTTCTTCTTGTTTTTGCACTTTTGGATGCATGTTCGTCGGTTCGTTGGTTTGTTTGTCTGTCACAATTAGACTTGAAAAAGCATTTTCGTTAGTCTGTCAGTGTTAAGCTTGAAATAGCACTCTCGCCGTTCTGCCATGCTTGAATTTATGAATACCATTTTCGTTGTTCTGTTCCGCTCAAGTTTGAAATATAATGTTTAGATGTGTTCACACATCTCCATAAAAGTCCCTATCCGCCCCTTAGACACGAAGTCGGTTTTAAATGTGGCTAAATCTAACTCCCCAAAAGGAGCACTCTGGATTGAGAAAAAAATTAAAATTGCCTTAGTTTAGAAGGATGTCTATTCACTAACCGAATGAAGAACAAATGCTACACTTTGCACTTAAAGTTGAAATAGCATTTTCGTCGGTCTGTCACGCTTAAGTTTCAAAATAGAATTTTAGATGCGCCCACACATCACTATAGAAGACTATGTCTGTCACTCTGTCAGTTTGTCACGCTTACGTTTGAAATAGCATTTTCGTCGGCTTGTCACATTTAAATTTGGAATAGCATTTTCGTTGGTCCGTCACGCTTAAGTTTAAAATAGAATTTTTAGATACGTCCATACATCTCTCACACATCTTTGTAAAAACCTTTGTCTTTTTCCTCAGTCGGTAGCGTCGCTTTAGCCTGAAATAGTATTTTCGCCAGTCTGTCACGGTAAAATGTAAAATTGCGTTTTCGTCGGTCTGTAACGCTTAGATTTGAAATAACATTTTCGTCAGCTGTCATGTTTAAATTTGAAATAGTATTTTTGTCTATCTGTCACGGTTAAATTTTAAATTGCATTTTCGTCGATCTGTCACGCTTAGATTTGAAATAATATTTTCGTCAGCTGTCATGTTTAAATTTGAAATAGTACTTTTGTCTATCTGTCACGGTAAAATGTTAAATTGCATTTTCGTCGATCTGTCACGCTTAGATTTGAAATAACATTTTTGTCAGCTGTCATGTTTAAATTTGAAATAGTATTTTTGTCTATCTGTCACGGTTAAATTTTAAATTGCATTTTCGTCGATCTGTCACGCTTAGATTTGAAATAACATTTTTGTCAGCTGTCATGTTTAAATTTGAAATAGTATTTTGTCTGTCTGTCACGGTTACATTTAAATTGCATTTTCGTCGATCTGTCACGCTTAGATTTCAAATAACATTTTCGTCAGCTGGCACGCTTAAACTTGAAATAGTATTTTTGTCTTTCTGTCACGGTTAAAACTTAAATTTCATGTTCGTCGGTCTGTAACGCTTACATAATAAATATCATTTTTGTCGGTCTGTCACGCTTAGATTTGAAATAGCATTATCGTCAGCTGTCATGTTTAAATTTGAAATAGTATTTTTGCCTGTCTGTCACGGTTAATTTTTTAATTTCATTGTCGTCGGTCTGTAACGCTTACATAATTAATAGCTCCTTACATCAAATGTTTAGAGCGATTTTCTATTAAAAGAATAGCATTTTCGTCGGTCTGTCACGCTTAAATTTGAAATAGCATCTCGACACTTAATGCACAAATTAAATTAGTTGTCGCTTTCCATGTTTTTCTTTCGTCCTCTTTTTTTTTCTTCTTTATTCTGTGTTATCTTTCTGTCTTATTGTATTTACCTTGCAGTCGCCATTTTATTTCACTTATTTCTTCCCCGCTTTTATCGTCCTTCTCTTCGCATTATTCATCCTGATTCTACTTCCACCTCTTTCTTCTTATCGTTCTTCCTTCCGTATCTCCTTCTCCCCCTCTCTCTTTTGGACTCCATACCCGTACATCAAGAGGTCCTGTCTCGGCCCGAACTGTTCCGCTCCGTCTCCTTAGTACTGAAGCTATTAGCCCGAATGTCAGGTGGGCTGCCCGTATCAATTACCTGGGTGATGAGACAGGTTCGCCAAGTGCAAGTGCCCGCCGTTATTATAGTATTTACACGGTGCGTTCGGCCTTGGCAGGCCATTACCAAAAGGTGGAGGACCTTGCTCATTCAGCCACCTGGAGTCACACACATACATACAATTATATAAGTTTATATATAGAGCGCGGAGGTAAGATACCGGATATCGCTGGTCATAGTTGGAAATAACCAGGCCTTTTCGGTTTCGAATCTCAGGGCGGATACATTGCCTACATCTAGCAATGCTAAAGACACGAGGAACGACGAAACAGCAGTCTGCAGATTACTATATTTTATACTAACTGTCCTTACCCGCTGTTGTCCGGGAGTATTTTATTTCTGTTTTTGTTTTGTTCGTTGTTTTTTTTAACTTTACCCCTGTTTTTTTTTTTTTACCAAATTATCGGATATTTTTAGAAATGTTGAAAGTTAAATCTCATGAATACTTTCAATTTTGTTCTTTTCAACTCTTTAATTCATAGATAATTAGACGCATACCCGTCAAATTACAGAACAGTTTAGCACCACTTTTATGTCCAATTACTGAGAGTAGAATTAAAATTTAATGATATAAACATATGTGTAGAATCTTTATACTTATGTTGATTAAAATCCATTACATGGTTCTAATTCTAGTTAATGTCTTAATTTTAAGCCTTAAGTTTATGAGGTCTTAAGAACAAATTGATATTCAGGGAACCTTGCTTAATTTGTGTTTAATGACTATGGATCAAATTCAATGCAAATCTGAAATATTAAATTGAATCTTGTGCCAACAGTATGCCCTCTAAAACCCTTTAAAATACTCCAAAGAGACTGAAATTTTGTGAATATTTATTAAATGATGTTTAATACGTATTATTAAAATTTCACCAACATCGAAGGTATCTTAATTTTTACGAAGGGCATCTCCCCCCTTTTTATACCCTCTGCATAAAATTAAATTAAACTAAATATAACCCATATTTGGAGTCGTTAAGCTCAAAATTCAAAATGACTGGTTAATTAATTTAAGAGCGAATACTGTACATACAAACGTATAAACATATAAACATATCTAACTTTACAAGTACAGAGATTAAAATAATACCCGTCCCAGGACAAGTAAAATTAATTGCACCACTTTTATGTCTCGTGACTAAGATTAAAATTAAGATATAATGATACTAAAGCTCATGTCTAGAATCCTCATTCTAATTTTGACTAAAATCCATTATATGATTTTGATTGTCGTAAATGTCTTAAATCTTAAACTAAGGCTTAAGGGATCTTAAAATGGAATTGAAATTCAGGGAATCTTCCTTAAATGATGTCTAATGGCTTTGGATAAAATTTAATACAAATCTGAAGTATTTGAATTTTCTATTTCATGTGAATATTATGTCTTCTAAAACGCTATAAAATACTCCTAAGAAACTGAAATTGGGGAGTATTTATTAATTGTTGTCTGATAACCATTGTGAAAATTTCACAAAAAAATCAGCGATATTTTAATTTTGACGAAAGGATTTCATTCCCTATTTGCCCGTTTGCATATAAAATAAATTAAACTAAATATAGCCCACATTATCAACTCTTACGCCTAGCAGCTGTGTTCCAAAATTCATAATGATCGGTTAATTAGTTTAAGGGGGAAACTCTGTAAATACAAATATATGAACATATAAGCTACTTCACTTTATATAGAGATTGTAAGTAATTTTTATAAATATCTGAGAGAACGGAAATACTTTCTGTAAAATTAAACTGAAATATATTTTAATATTAAAGAGATGGTTTCCACATAAGCGTAAAGCAAGATTCTTCCGTAAAAGCAATGGAATCCTCTGGGTTTTCAATATCGTCGAAATGTACTGCAATGTACTTTCCGAATGTTCACCCTCGCCGTCGCGTTAAGTTCAGCAGGTGTTTAGAGAAGATGCAATGTGTAACACAAATTCAGGAGTGACTCAACCGATTAAAAAATGGCCGCACATCAGCGGAGAGTGACCAGTGTTCTTGGTAGGCCCCGAACTGCTTTGAGTGCAGCTGTTGTTGAGAGAGTGCGAAAACAGATAATGCGGAACGCGACGGCGGAGATGAACCCAATTCGCAAAGAAAACTTCCAGAGGTGTTTCCGGCAGTGGAATGGATCGGTGGACTCAGTGTGTGCAAGCACAAGGGGACTACCTTGAAGGGAATTAAGGTCCCAACCCCGTCACGTATTTGAAATATTTGTTTCTGGCCTATGGTCGGATACGTTTTAGACAGGCCTCGTATTATAATATTTCCATAACTGTCGGTGGGGTCAACTCTGGGGTCTCTATTTTCAGCAATAATTATCTTAAGTGGCTCAGTCACTAAGCTGGTTAGGGAAAACATGTTCAGCTTGTCTTAAACATGTAATAATGTAATGAGTGATTGACTGGATTCATATATCAGGTATGTAGTCCCTTCCCCTTGCAGCAATATGTGGCACAAGGTCGTAAAGTGGGGGAAAAGTCAAGACAACGTCCCTAAAGAAGGAGCACTCTGGCCTGGATTCATATACCATTGCAGTAATTGTCATTATGTAGAAATATTTTTCTACAGATTTATCTAAATTCTTTAATTCGGATACCATTACAGTACTTGTCATTATGTAGAAATATTTTTCTACACATCTATCTAAATTCTTTAATTCGGATACCATTGCAGATATTGTCATTATGTAGAAATATTTTTCTACAGATCTATCTAAATTCTTTAATTCGGATACCATTGCAGTACTTGTCATCATGTAGAAATATTTTTCTACACATCTATCTAAATTCTTTAATTCGGATACCATTGCAGTACTTGTCATTATGTAGAAATATTTTTCTACAGATCTATCTAAATTCTTTAATTCGGATACCATTGCAGATATTGTCATTATGTAGAAATATTTTTCTACAGATCTATCTAAATTCTTTAATTCGGATACCATTGCAGTAATTGTCATTATGTAGAAATATTTTTCTACAGATCTATCTAAATTCTTTAATTCGAGAACCATTGCAGTACTTGTCATTATGTAGAAATATTTTCCTACAGATCTATCTAAATTCTTTAATTCGGATACCATTGCAGTAATTGTCATTATGTAGAAATATTTTTCTACAGATCTATCTAAATTCTTTAATTCGGATACCATTACAGTACTTGTCATTATGTAGAAATATTTTTCTACAAATCTATCTAAATTCTTTAATTCGGATACCATTGCAGTAATTGTCATTATGTAGAAATATTTTTCTACACATCTATCTAAATTCTTTAATTCGGATACCATTGCTCTAATTTGATTAGCGACTTCTACTTACAATTCTTACATATTTGTAATCAACCAGTTTGTGTCTTCCCTGTCTTTGGCTGAATCTAACCATGTCACCTATATAATCTATTTTTTTCTACATTCTCCAGCTTCTTTCTTATGCGTTTAACATCTTCGGACACTGTTTCGAGCAGAACACTGAATTATTTCACTATTATATGAACTATGGCTTTCTTTTCTGTTGTTTAGACCAATGAAACACTTATCAAGTGCATACTACTTATCTTCCATCGATGTTGCATGACATTAGTCTCTTGTTCGAAAGAATGCTATGATCGACTGAATCTGTCTTCCTGTATATATTTCTTAGCTATTTGATGTCATGGACTTTCTCACTTTAATCACTTTTGCTTTTAATTTCCTCAACAACATCTCATGGGATTATAAATAGATGACCATTGATAGGAGACATTTTGATCTAGTAATGATCGCTTCACTGTTTTTAATACAGTATTCTGACTATGCTCGGACACCCCCTCTGTCCGTACCCATATAACAACATTGTTAATTCCGACAACAAGATGTTTGAATACCGACTTTATTCAGTAAATCATTTATTTAGCTGATCACTAAGTTAACTAGTGATGGGACGATTTCAATATATGTCCCGATTCCGATACAATTACCAATTCCGATTCCGATTCTAAAATCGCCTCATGAAATTCTACCTTTTTAAGGTAGAATTTCATTTAGAGGGGATTTAGCGGAGAGTTCTCATTAACTTTTAAATGTAGATATAATTTTCTTTTTAATTTGACAAACATTTAAATTTTTTCCGTTTATGTAACCAAAGATTTTGATAAACTCATTGTGAAATTTTCATATATTTTTTTCAGTTGTGCCATCGTTTCTCATTTATCCACTCGTGCCATTTTTACCTGTGCTATTTTTACGGTGCCATTTTTTATCCAGTGTCATTTTTATCTAAATTCGTTATTATGATCTATAGATTTTAGTTTTACTGGTAGTTTAAAATAAAAAAAATATTTATCATTTTATCATTACATAGATTACAAGATTTTGATAAACTTATTTTCACTTGTGCCATTTCTTCCTATTTATCAATTCGTGTCATTTTTTTCCAGTGCCATTTTTACCGTGCCATTTCTTCCGGTGATATTTTTACCAAATTTTTAATCATGATCTTTAGATTTTAGTTTTACTAGTAGTTTAACATCAATAAATATTTTTCATTTTATCATTAGTATCAGCAATAGAAAATTAAATTTTAAATAAAACAAAACAAAAAAATGTAAAAGAATTGTTTTTGGAATCGGAAATTAGGCTCAATTTTTTCTGATTCCGTTGCAATTCGATCATTGACTTCGCTTAGCCGTGTAGAATTCATCTCTTTAAGAGCATAACACAAACCACGACTAAAACTATATAAGTCAGCTGCTCCCGATGCTTCCAATCACTTGAATATATACACGCAAAAGATTGACGATTCATACATAATGATTTTGAAACAGAGACAAAGCGTTTATTATTATATTAGAAACTAGCAGGGCTACCCGGCGTTGCCCGGGGCGATAAAAAACAAAGTAGTAGAAATTAAAGCGTGCGTGTAACATCTTTATATAAAAACTTCAATCTCTCTTCTTTCTTTAGCCGTCTTTCTTTCCCTGGTCCTCATTATTTCCCTCCCTCCTTCAAACCTCTATTTCCCTTTTTTCCATATGATTCTTATCTTGTTTAAATGTGTTAAAAAATTATAATAATGTAATTCACGTAAATTCTTTTTACTAAATATGTACATTATGTAACTGCGGATTTTGTTACAGAAATATGCTATGTAAACAAACACACATTTTGGATGAAAGTTATTAATTATTCTTACATTGTATTTTTGATCTCGAAATAAAATTATATTTTATTTTTTCAAGACTTTAAACTTGAATTTAAATGCAATTACTTAATCGCTGGCGGCCATGTTGTAATTTCCTATAGTTTTCTTTCGTAAAATAGTAGCAATAGTTTGATTAGCGTGTGTCGCTTATTTAAAAAACAATACCAAAGAACTAAAAATTTTAAGGCGCGTCCCTGGCGCTAAGAAACGTTAAATAAAATTAAAAGTTATTTCAAATTATTAGGTAATTAAATTAAAATATGACTCAGGATTTTCAAATTGCTATAAAATATAATGAAAAATAACTGAAAACAGTCCCCCCCCCCTGATGAAATACGCCCCAATGGACCCCTAAGGGATGGGTTTATAGATTCGGGAATACTCTCATCATCTAAGTCTGTGAATTTTACATAAGAATACACTTTTATATGTTATGTATATTCTCTATCCTTGTTTTAAAAAACTAAATTGTGTTTTTAAACATGAGTTATCGTTCTTCCTTAGCTATCTTCTAACAAATAAATTGCATTATACACCATGAATTGTTTCATGAACTTGAGGTATTACGTAATTAAATTACAATATTGCCCAGCAATTTCACATTACTATAAAATATAATGAACAATAACTGAAAAGCCCCCCCCTGATGAAATATGCCCCAATGGACCCCTAAGGGGTGGGGTTATAGATACAGAAATACTCTCATCATCTTACTCTGTGAATTTTACATGTGAATACACTTTTATATGTTATGTAAAATTCATTGGCCCGACCCCTAACATTTTCCCTGACGCCCTCCCCCCATCTCTCTAACCCCACCATCCGAATTTGCTTTTTTACTCTCCTCCGACCCTGAGAAATATTTTAAGTTAACAAAAACAAAAACAAAAAAAAATTGGCCCGACCCTCTAAAAAGTTTGACCTGACCCCTAACAACTTCCCCGCCCCCAATCTCTCCAGTCCGCCCCAACTTTATTTTACTCTCCCCCAACCCTGAGAAATATTTTAAGTTAAATAAAAAGAAAAAAATTGGCCCGACCCCTAAAAAGTTCGGCCCGACCCCTAAAGTTTTCCCCTCCCCCTCCCCCATCTCTCTTACCCCACCCTCCGAATTTTTTTACTCTCCTCCAACCTTGAGAAATATTGTAAGTTAACAAAAAAAAAATGGGCCCGACCCCCTAAAAAGTTTGGCCCCTAAAAACTTCCCCGACCCCTCAATCTCCCCAGCCCCCCAACTTTTTTTTCACTCTCCCACAACCCTAAGAAATATTTTAAGTTCAAAGAATAAAAATGAATAAATTAGGCCCGACACCTAAAACTTTCCCCGACCCCCTAATCTCTCCAGCCCCCCCCCCCCCAACGTTTTTTCACTCTCCCACAACCCTGAGAAATATTTTAAGTTCAAAAAAAAAAAAAAAATTTGGCCCGACCCCTAAAAAATTACGCCTGACCTCTAAAATTTTCCCCGACCCCCTAATCTCTCCAGCCACCCCCACCCGCCAACATTTTTTTCACTCTCCCACAACCCTGAGAAATATTTTAAGTTCAAGGGGGAAAAAAAATTTGGCCCGAAACACCAATATTTCTTGGGACCGTTATACTTAAGAAGCAACAGTATTTCTAGGGACCGTTATACTTAAGAAGCATCAAAATTTGTTCGAAAATCAAGGAGGCCTCCTGAGCACTACTGAAATAACTCTTACCGGTGGCCAGGTTCAGATGTGATTGAGCAACCCTTGTTTCACTACACACTATTAACGTAGCCTTCCTATGATGTTATTTATTTATCCGGACAGAAGTTATGGGATGACCTGATACAACCGGACACAATTTAGGGCAAGACCGGGTACATCCGGTAAGGGATTATGGGATGTTTTCAGTGACTCAGAATTTTTATCGGATTAGTACATAAATACATTAGATTATTTCCAAATTAATACTATTTAACATTGAAAAAAGTCTGAAAAATACGGGAAAAATGCTACCCTCTGTCGGAAACTGGTCCGGTTGACCCTCAGCAAGTGAATCGTTTTTTTGCGATTTTGAGATATTATGATTTCAGGATATGTACGGTGCTAAAAATATGAACTTTTTGACATGTCGCCGCTTAGTTTTTGAGGAGTAGCTGTACATTACATAAATACATTAGATAATTTCCAAATTAGTACTAATTTTCATTGAAAAATAACTGAAACGGACCCCCCCCCTGATGAAATCTGCCCCATGGGCCCCTAAGGCGTGGGTTTATAGATTCGGGAATACGCCCATCAACGCACTCTGTGAATTTTACATAAGAATACACTTTTATATGGTATCTATATTCTCTAACATTTTTTTCTATAGGGCACACACACACACAAACACACAAACATACAGACATTCAATTTTATATAGAAGAAGAAGATTAATGACAAAAGTAAATTTTACTTTTACGCCCCGTGTATTTTAAACTTTTAATGTAGATTAATATTCATCTAAAATGTTTGCTTTGTTTGCGTGAATGTGGGAAAAATACACTTGACATTTAGAATTAATTTGAATATAAGCTGAATACAAAACATGCATTAATAGTTTTTGAAATGTGATAGTGTTAGGACACCTAACGAAAACGGAATTACCTCCCTTGAACCATTTCGGGTGTTAAGAGTTATCGCCCTTGGAAAAAGGGTTGTCTGCCCAGAGAGAAACAAAACAAAGATCACGGCGTCAGACTGTTAATATATCAATCGCGTCCAGCGGCCAATTAACTCATTAATTAATTCTGTGTTCAGTTTTAATAAATCTGTTAAACGTTTCTTCTGATAGTTCATCCATTTATTTACAAGTTATTGTTTATAATTAACCTAATTTACGAGGTTATAAAAGATAGTGATTATTCGGTGGCGGAAAGCTTCCCGGTAAACGAGCTGCTGACTTCCCAGCAGAAGTCAAAGCTTACTAACAAATCTCTAAATCTATATAATAAAAGTAAGCGTATGGGTGTCCGGCCCAATTGGCGATATGAAAAGGAAGAGGTGTGAGGAGTAGAACAAATAAGAAGGTGAAAAAAATAGTAAGCAGAGTAGCTGCTGCTGCTTCTTTCAAAGCTTGATTCCGGTCAACAATAAAGAATTCAGTTTTGAAGCTGTCGGCTGCAACTGCTTATACTCGTGAATTGGAGAGCGAGAAAGAGAGAAGAGGGAAAGGGGGCGTCCATAAATTTAACTTTCAAATCTTTAAGTTTAGTGAATAGAAATTAAATTGCGAAGCGATAACGAACGGGTTAAGTCAGCTCGTTTCCAATTATTATGATGAAGTAAAACTATGAAAATATAGAATTTCTAATTTTCACGAAACCAGCAGGGGATGTATTCGTTCTTTCTGATCCGTGTTCCGTTAACAAGAGATGATAGTCAGAACGGCCATTTCCTCACCATCATACGAATGATGTACCATCCCCGCAGAGGTCCTGGGTATGACCTTAAAAGACATTCAGTGGTAATGCCTCTATTTGTGAGCTGTGGGAAATGTGGAGTTGCCCCTTAGTTTCCATTGCTCCCAGGTCCACTCTGACCCGGAGTGGTAGTACCCGTAAGAGCCCCATCTATAGGTCAAATAGAACTTACTTGCGCTACCAAATCAGGCTGTCTGAAGTTATTGACTTCCTGACTCAAAATGCACCAAATATTGATGTTTTATTTGTTTTTCTTTAGAAAAGCACCAGGAATAAATATTTGTAGATATATAAAACTTGAAGCATAAAAACATTTACCAATATGACCGTATTCGGCATTAAATAACCCAGAAAAGGGTTGATATGCCGTGAAACAAAACAACCAAAACAACCATCCCCGTAGAGAACGTCGTTGTCCATCATTGAGAAACTTGAACTTAGTGACCTCTGCACGCGGCGTTAAAATATTGGTTTTGTAGCTAAGAAATAAATAACAACGGCAATGAAAATAGCCTGAAAATTAAATAGGCAAATTAGTATAGTTTATCATTTTGATTACATGTACTTGTTTATAATGTATATAGGTTTGTCTTTTCCCATAGTCTAAGATGTAACTTACGGTCTGATTCATCCGTTCATTTCGTATGAATCAGAGTATTCTATTGTGGTATCGGTTTCTCCGATATCTTTCTATTAGGCCGTTACAAAAATAATGGCCGATTTCAGAAAAATACATTTATTCCATTTAAAATGCCAGTATACTGAAATAGGGTTAAGATGAAAATTCATATACACTAAATGTACAATAGCAAGGAAATTCCCAAATGTGTACACTTTTATTGTCATTAAGGGTATGCGAGCACAACAGGGCTATGTATTTTACTGTTAGGAATTTTTCTTCAGCGCACCTCACACACTTTATCCACTCATGCATAGAGATTTATACTGTAGTGATGTGATAATGAAATGGTTTGGTTGGTATGTAGCCATACCCTTAATGACAATAAAAGTGTAAAAATTTGGGAATTTCCTTGCTTTTGTACATTTAGTGTATATGAATTTTCATCTTAACCCTATTAAGGGCATATGATTTCAGTATACTGGCATTTTTCATGGAATGCCACTACTTTTGTAAAGGCTATGCCTCAATACAATGGTAATTTTTAAGGTTTTTTGGTATTTTCTGGAAAACTAAGGTATATAGTAAACTAAAATTAAAATGCCATCAACTAGACCCTAGAACCTCTATCTCTGCCAAAAATCAGCTGAATTCATCAAATAGTTGATGCAATACAGGGTGGCACATACGTACGTACATACGTACACACAGATAACATGATGTCATGATTGAACTGTCTGGATCTCTGGGTTTCCTTGACTAATGATGCTGAAAATTCTACACACTTATAGAACCTATCAAATAAAAATTTTGTGCAAAGTTTTAACTAATTTGGTTTATTGGTTTTTGAGTTATGATTGATCAAAGTAATGAGATTTCCAGCATAGGCCATTCTTAGAGTCTATTAAGTGATAGAGCGCTCTCGCGCCTCACTTGATTCATAAAAACGTTTTCACCTTTCCAGTACTCTTCAAATTACGCGAAACTGTTGAAGTGCTGACAGCAAGTGTCTGAGACATTTCTTTGACACTTTTACGTGGATTCTGTTTAACAAGTGCTTGCAATTGTTCATTGTCAAGATTACACGGCCGTCCTAAAGCTTCTTCATCTTCAAGGCTCTCATCTTCACTACGGAATTTCTGGAACTACCTTTGTACTGTCTGATCACTTGTAGATCCATCTCCCCATGCTCTATTGGTATTTGCAGAAGTTTCGGAGGCATTGTGCCCAAGTTTGAACTCATGCAACATAAAAAGGCGAAGGTCATGTGTTGGCATGCTTATCAATGAGGGTCTTCTATGCTTCAAAAATACTTGATATCTGAAAACAAAGGTTACTAATTATATAGGAACATATAACAATAATATATAACTTATTATATATGTTAAACAATAATATATTACTTATTATATATGTTAAACAATAATATATTACTTATTATATATGTTAAAATTTATCAGAAATAAACTACAAATTATGTGTTGAAATGACTTTTTAAAAGCCAGTGCTCCAGGCGGCTATTATTTTTGTCAAATAATAGTTAGGATTCTTTCTAGAAAGACATCGGTTACTTACACGAGGAACTACGTGAAGGTTGCCAACATCTTAAGTGAAAGTGTTTCTGTGGAACGAACTTGATTCGCACTTGTCAGTTCTTGTCGTTAACCAGTTAGCCACCGTCTCCTCACTACGGTACGATATAAAACAACCAAGACGACAACAGTACTAATTTAAATAATAACGTTGTTTTTTTTTTAAGCTTGATTACATCTCGTGACGAAACCAGTGAGTCGCGGTCCTCAGTTTGGGAATCGTTGTGACTATAATAAGTTGGCGAAATGTAACTGTGGTTCTATTGACTTAGGAGTTGGGGAGAGGATTGCGTAGGAAGATTTGGGGACTTGAAAGTTGCGCGTTTTTAAGAACGTCTATAATTTGATGCCAGCTTTAAGCCGAAAGTCGAAAGGGCAACCCGGGGTTTGCCACGGATGACGGCGAAATGAGCGCATCAAGCAAGACGCACAGCGGTTGGTACGCATTAATCGCCGGAGAATGAGAGTGAAAGTGTGAGGGGGGAGGGAAGAAGAAGAAGAAGAAGAAGAAGAAGAAGAAGAAGAAGAAGAAGAAGATGATGATGAAGAAGAAGACGATGATGACGACGAATAATAATAATAATAATAATAATAATAAGAAGAAGAAGAATAAGAAGAAGAAGCAGACAACGAAGAAAAAAAGAAGAATACGACGAAGAAGACGAAGAAGAAGAAGACGAAGAAAAAAAGAAGACGGAGAAGACGACTAAGAAGAAGAAGAAGAAGAAGAAGAAGAAGACGGAGAAGACAACGACGTAGAAGAAGAAGAGGAAGAAGAAGAGGAAAAAGACGATGATGACGACGAAAAAAAATAAGAAGAAGAAGAAAAAGAAGAAGAAGAAGAAGACAAAGAAAAACAGAAAAAAAGAAAAAAAGAAGAAGAAGAGGGAGAAGGAGAAGAAAAAGAAGAAGAAGAAAAAGAAGAAATTGAAACGATCGGGGAAATTAACGAAAGAAAAAGAAGGAAAGAGGAACATGGAAGTTCTGCATTTTGTCAATATGAAAACGAATGAATAAATATAACCGCTAAAAGTGACGAGAATCTAAATATTTTGTGCACGAGGGAAAAGGTTAATCGCTATCTGTGGGGGTGTGGCGAGAAGCAACACCAATGGAGGAATTACTTGGTAAATATACCACGCACATATTTGTGCACACACACGCACAAACACACACACATATATTCATTAATTTTTACGTACATCTAAAAGAAATTTCATTTATATGTACGTAAAAATTAATTAATAAATATATACATTAAATATAAAAATAATTACACGTCCTATTAAAAAAGGGCTACTTGATGCAATGTTGTTTATCGCTTAGGAAATACTAAGAAGCAAAGCTATACTCTTATCACCAGTAAACACAATTAAAAAAAACTATATATATATATATATATATATATATATATATATATATATATATATATATATATATATATATATAAATTCAAAATGGCGTATTAGTGGGTACCCCCACGTGTGAGTTTGCTCTTTTCTTTGTTTTTTGTTTGCTTTCACCCAAAAATGAACCACTGTATAGTGTAGGGTTTTTCAAGACACTTTAATCCAAGAACTCTTTACTCTTTGTGAATTTTTCTGATGATTTTGTGATGTTGCAGAGACGATATTAACATAAAATGTTGTTTGGCACAAGACAAATGAAACGGACCGTAAAAATATATCTCACAGAAATGTTATGTTTTTTGGAAATGTGAAAAAATAAAAATAAAAATAACGAAATAAAAACATGGTTATTGGAATATAACATGAACTTGACTTATGTATATATATATATGTATATATATATATATATATATATATATATGTATATATATATAGAGAGAGAGAGAGATATATCAAAAGAGATGTAGAAACATTTTTTTAGTATTGTTTTCGTATGATAATTTTTTTTTAAACTATTAATAATGTGTTTGTTTGTTTTTTTTGTTAAAATAATTAAAAATTATTTTATCCTTAAACAAAATTCTATTTTCAGTTATATTGCCCGTTAGATGCAATGCAGACAATACTTAAAAAAAAATCAAATTATTTCAAATTGGCGCGTTTTAACGCATGTTTTGAATCAAGAGAAATGCAGACACATTTTTTAAAACATTGTTTTCGTATGAAATTATTTTAGAAATGTAAAAAACATGAACAATGTTTTCTTGTTAAAAAAATAAAATTGATTTTAAACTTTGACTATCGGTTAAAATTCTATCTTCAAAGCAAACTATCTTTTTATATTGACTGTTAGATGTAATGCAGATATGACGTGTGAAATTATGTCATATTCGCACGGTGAAACTCTTGTTTTGAAGAGAGCTGTACACATATTTTTTAAAACATTAAAAAATGTAAAAAAATACATTAACAATTTTTTTTTGTTAAAATAAATTAAATTTATTTTAAACTTAGACGCTATATATATATTTAGGCAAACATTATTAAATAACACGGAGTGGTTTTGTTTGATGCGACTTTTTTTTATTTTTTCAATTTTCCGAATTGTCCATCTAATGTTTCGGTCAAATTGATGTTCTTGTTCCATTCTTTTTTCTTTTTTGCAAGTACTTTCGATTTGAATCGTCAAATCATCTTCAGGCGGTATTAGTTTTAGTGTCTTTACAAATTATGATTTTACTGTTGTGCTAATTTTATAATTATAACGGCAAGTAGTTTATAACTTGAAAAAGCGTCTGTAAAGTTGAAATGTACATGAGAGAGTGATGGCGTTCTACACATATGAGAGATTTAAAAGTTTGACTATATGTATATATATATATATATATATATATATATATATATATATATATATATTTATATATATATATATATATATATATATATATATATATATATATATATAGAGAGAGAGAGAGAGAGAGAGAGAGAGAGAGAGAAGGTCTCTTTCAATTCTTATTAATCAGACCTGACGATAAGAGCGTTATTTTTGAAAAGCCATTGTTTAAAAGTCGTTTTGTATTTGTATTCCTTGTTTGAACACTTGATGACGTCGCTAGTTATATATGCATCGTTTCTTTCATTAAGTAAGAACGCTCTTTTGACGTCAAAGCTGACGAATAAAGTGTTAAAATTATCACTGTTTATTTGGCTGTGGTTCTAGATGTCGGGACTTTAGTTGTAAAATACTCAGAGCCGGGGTTTCGAATCGCGCGACCAGTAGTGAATAGTTATATCTCTATGCTGAGTCCTGATTATAAAGTACGAACGTGTATGTACATAGATAATAAACAAAGCAAATATTTGTTGGAAACCCCTCTTGCAGGCCAAGCGAGTACTCTGCCACTGAGCTACCTCGCCACATACAAGAATGTCTATTAATTTAGAGTAGGTACGCCGCGGTTTGCTTAATCTGTGTAAATTAATAGACATTCTATGTGGCATACAAGTGACTCGGGGTTCGAAACCTGAGTTCGGATGTGTTCTACTGATGAGCCCAAAGGAGGGCGAAACTCTAGTCTAGGACTTCCGGTTTGTTTCTTTCATAGGTGATGGGCTGATTGTGGAAATAATTATATATATTATTCAAAAATCTAATATATATATATATATATATATATATATATATATATATATATATATATATATATATATATATATATATATATATATATATATATATATATATATATATATATGAAAATAAATAGACGGCTCTTTCTGTATTTTGGGAGCCGCCGTATTACGCAGCTATTGATTTGGCTTCATCACGTGTTCTACGGTACAAAAAAGAAGAAATGAGAAGGAAAGAGTGGAGAAAGAAAGAGAGTAGCCTATACAAGCTACTCACTTTTTACGTTCGTTCGCATCGCATCTCTACATCCCCATAATTCCATTGGTCATTGGTTTCATTTGCGAGGCAACCTAAATATGGCACCCATAGGCTTCCATACAAATCCTCAACTTTGTGTTTCTTTCCTTCTTTTTCGCGGCCTCGAACTGCACATTCCGCTGCCGCTTAGGTCGTCGAGCGCTTCTTAATTCTTCCTTCTTTTTGTTGCTTTCGTGAAATCGTTTTTGCTTTTTGCGCGACTGTTTATCTCGCAGGTTGTACGGTCGGCTGCTTCCTTCAAAACATGGCCGACTCTCGCCCTCTTCCCGGTTTGAGAGGGGGTGGAGTGTTAATAGACGCCGATGGAAGAGGGCTGAAATTTTAGGATAAATACCGAATTCGGTGGAAAGAAAAGAAACGTGCGATTAAGGACAAATTAGAAAGATCTTTAGTTGGCGGACGGGTGGGGAAGCGATTATATGGGTGTATGTGTCTGTATATTTATGTGTGTGCGTCCATTTTGGTTTTTCAGAAGCTGCTAACACACGTATAATAGAAAAGTGCAAATGATGCAATCTAGTAATAGTAGTAGAAGTAGTAGTAGTAGTAGTAGTAGTAGTAGTAGTAGAATCACAATATTCAATGACTTATTTAATAAAGTGGTTATTATGTATGCGTGTATTTAATACAACATTTATCCAACAACTCTTAAAATTGTGCGAGTACTTTTAAATCCTATCGAGAATATTTGTTCGAAAATTCATAATGATCAGTTAATTAGTTTAGGATTTTATCCTGTAAAAAGTTATATATATATATATATATATATGGGGAGTTTGAATTACCTACTAGACATTATCCTCGAGTGTCTTCGGTCTCTCTGTACAAGGGTTTGTCAGGACAACCTGACATGAGAATACTTCGCCCTAAAAGTAAACCCTGACAAAAAATTCAAAATAACATAGTATTCGCAACACAAATAAGATCCCATCAGCACGGATATACGCTTGCTAATACGAGGAATGGTGCACCTTCTCCTAGTGATGTTACCTCAAGTAACAACACTTAGCTGGATATTCCACCAGACTAGATGAATTCTTGTCATGGAATCCAGTAAGACCACAAGAAGGATATACTATAACATATTTAACTGGTTAATTGGGGAGAAAAAATTAATGTTCCTTGCTTCTTTACTAACTCAACGTTTGAGAAATAAAGGAGAACTGTAATAGAATATTCGGATATCTATGTATCTCATATAAAGATCAAGTGTTAGCTCCAGGAAGGGGCCCCTTGATGTTTGAGAACTACGACTGAAGTAATATATATATATATATATATATATATATATATATATATATATATATATATATATATATAAATGAATAAATGCGAAAGTTTTATTCCGTTCCGTGCACTTATATTATCATAAAAGGACTCACTATTATTTAAATCAATAATACAACAATTTTTATTTACCTCCCCAGGAAGTTAGGCACAAGGCCAGTTTTATCTTACTCCCACATGTAAGATATGACCCAAGCTCGGGTCGGAAAAGTGGGGTTTGAAAAGCCAGCGCCCGAGAAGGTGAGCACTCTGGCCATTAAAAATTGCCTGAGCAGCCCCGTCGGCATTCCCCGGTAGGGGCGCCTCAGGCAGTAAGCAATAAACTTACTCCTCCCCAAAGAGGGGAGGCGAAGCCTGGGAAGGTGGACCTCCTAGAACTGCACCAGAACAGACCCATAGACCGGCGTAAATCAAGCCCCGAAGGCCAAGACGATACCAGTTTATGGCGTGTATCAATCAATGATACAACATAGTTTTTCAAAATACGATATATATAGTAGAGAGCAAAGAGTCAAACACATCTATTTGTTTGCCTAATTTGCATAACTATTTTTAAACAGTTTGTAATGAATTAATGTTTGTAATCTATTGTTGTATTTCTTATATATATGGAATAGATTTTCTCGATGTATACAGCAATTAATTAGAGTGATTTAATGAATAAAACATATTTTACGAAAACCTTTCTATGATATTCGTTAATTTTGAAGGAGTTTAATTTAAATGAAAACTTTTTCTTTAAATAACAATAGATTTATATTAAAGGTATGTAATGTAAGGTATACTTTGAATGATTATTTGTTATGTGCGAACGGGTCACCATTTATAAAGGTTACAAGTTAATGAGTTTGTCAGGGGGAAGTGCAACAACAGCGTCACGATTATTAACAGTGCCTGAGGCTGGTCTGAATCAGATTATATAAGAGAATAGCTCAACAAATATTTGTAAACATTAAACTTGAAGACGACCGTGCTATAGTCAGCTGGAAGCAGATCTGTGGTATTGTGTTCCACAGACTTATAGCAGGGGGCTTCTTCAAAGCGAGAACCATTCATTTCAGTTAGGGGAAAGTGAGGGTCCGAGCGTTGGTGGGTAAAAGCGAGAAACTTGGTTTTAGATGTATTAAAAGTATCCAGTCACTCTTTTCACCAGGTAACTACGTACTCCAGGTCGGGAGAAAGAGAAACACTGAGATTTTGATCATAAATGCTCTTTGAAGTGTTGCCATAGGAGGTTGTGTCATCTGCATAAATCTCAGCAAATGAAATTAGAATGTGATTTGAGATATCATTGATGAAGATCAGGAAGAGTGTAAAGCCCAGAGTAGATCCCTGGGGCACGCCGTCATTGATACTATGTGTTCAGACTTCTTACCATCAACCACTATTTATTTAAACCTATATATACTTAGAACTATATTAATAGCCGGTTATTCTTTGCTTATATATATATATATATATATATATATATATATATATAGAGAGAGAGAGAGAGAGAGAGAGAGAGAGAGAGAGATAGAAGAAAAAAGAGTGATAAATATGCGACGATTGTCGAAATTTATTTCAAATTTCAATTGTTCAATGCAAGGTGTATTCAGTAATAAACTAGTGTTTATTATTCTTTCCTTAAGCCAAGGCGTTTCAAAGATCGAGATCTTATCATCAGAGGAGAAATACAGATGGATAAGTTGGCTTGCAAAAAAACAAAGTTCAAATCATATTTTCATATTTTCAATATTTTCAATACACCTTGAATTGAACAATTGAAATTTGAAATAAATTTGGACAATCGTCGCATATTTATCACTCTTTTTTCTTCTATCTCTACAATTGCTCTATCTCGTATATTGAGCTAATCCTCTTCACAATAGGTTCCATCTACTAAAAGTTTTACTTTGGTTTATATTTGATCCTATATATATATATATATATATATATATATATATATATATATATATATATATATATATATATATAAACAGTTTTTCATGGTAAACAATTGATGATCCCTTCAAATAGTGTTAGAAACAAACTAATATAATAACTGTACAAAATAAATTGACTTACATGAGTGATTTTCAACTAGAAGACTTGGGATTATAAGTTTTTTTTGTTTTTTGTTTTTGTTTTTATTAATATAGTTTTAATGGTTGAGAAACTTCCGAGACTCTCACTCTCTCTCTCTCTCTCTCTCTCTCTCTCTCTCTATATATATATATATATATATATATATATATATATATATATATATATATATATATATATATATATATATATGTGATTATAAATATTTGTTTTTATATGCATACGTATATGTTTCATCCCTACGGGAATCGTCAATGTAGAGAAGAATTATTCAAACCGGTCGCCAGACTCGAACCCCAGAACACGAGTTATATTTCAAACTCTAACCCCAACGTCCTAGCCAACGCGGCCGTTGTCAACAACTCGGTAAATCAGCAAGAGATTAATCCTATTTAAAGGCAGCTGTCATAAAGTGTTCGCTTATTGAAATAAACATTGCATTGAAGCCACGGTAACAACTGTGTTAATACTATTCACTACAGAGACTAGCCTACATTTGGGAGCGACAAATAATTATAAATATTTGTTTTTATCTACATACGTATATGTTTTATTCTTACGGGAATCGTCAGTGTAGAGAAGAATTATTAACACTGGTCGCCGGACATATATATAAAAGCGAGTTTCTGCTACTGTTTCGGTAGTTAGTTTCATTCTCTCTCTATATATATATGGCGGCTGTCAATTTGATTTCGAATATGACCACTTTTGGCGTACCGATTTGTGCAAAAGTTGCTAGTGAGAGACGCGGATATAGCTGTTCAGTCCTCCCAGACTTTTACAGACCATGCCACAGAAATGGCGGGTGGTGTGATTATCTGAGTAGATACCATAAATGAATGTGTTTTATCCTATTCTTTTCGAAAAGCTTGCTGTCTTCAAAAAACGCTTCCCCCACCTTGACGTATCTACATCAACAAGTCCAAAGCACGTCAAATCGTCTTAGATCAATCTTTGAATCGCTTACGAAGTTTGTGTGTGTGTGCGTATGTTTTTGTGCCAACCCATCATTGTCCGATATCCATTTAATTTATTCTGTAAATATTTGTAAGTTTTATAAGAACGTCGTTTTTGTCAGGTTTAGTACCTATGCTAAAAAAACGTTGTTTTTTTTCATTTTGTTTAAGAAGGTAGCAAGCCGTAACTAAATTATAAAACAAACGTGTCATTTTCTTTATAAATAAAGTATGAGAAAACGTAATAATAAATAAACCCTTAATGACAAACAAACGAAATTAAGAAACGCTAACTCATAATAAAACAATAATAGTTATCTCCCCTGAACTGTATTCGTACAGAACAGCTAAAGAAAAGCTAAATGAAAGTTTAGTAGACTAATAATACATAAGTTATATGAATTGTGAAGAAAATATTAAATAAACGAATTCCGTGCGGACTTTGAGTTAATCGCTGTATGTAAATAAATTGTGTCGTTGTAGAATAAGCGATGATCAGAATAGTTAGAAATTTCTTACGAAGAAAGCGGCCATTTTGATTTGGCTATTTATGATTGCTTGAAACATGATAATATATATTTTTTAAACTAGTTTATATGTCTCAAAATGGAAAGCGCAAATATTATTTCAATTCGACACAGGTTTTGAATTAACGATTATAGATAAATTAACGTGGATAAAAATCGGCAGACTAATGTTAACGATTTCAAAAATATTGTCCCCGGAATAGGCGGTAGAAACATTTTTTAGTCGAATGCTATACTAATGAATCATTTAGAAACAAAAAGATTAAACTAGAAAGCATTCGCTGTGGATCAGTCTCGACATCTATTCGGAAAGGAATGGATTGATTCAGTTGATTTATGAAACCAACCAATAAATACGTTTTGTAAAATGGTAAAGACAGATTCCAATAATACGGGAAATTTAAAAAGGAAACTTAACTCAAGTTTTCTCGACATATTTTCTGAAGGTTTAGAAATGTGCTCAAGGTCGAGAGCAACGATTGAATTTAGAAAAAATAATGCAGAGATGCTTTTTAGACGTTTTCTAGCCCAAAAAATGATTTTAAAAAATGAACAGAAATATGAGTTCAAATTAAAATAGATTATAGTGTTTTAGCGCGTCCCGGAGTTTATGTAAGAAATTTCTTTTTTTAATACGGGTTTGTGCCGATTACTTAACTTAACTGAAGGGTTGTTCGATGACTTATAATTAACCATTCTTTCGTCCTGAAGATTTATTTCTGAAATCAAATGCAGACAAGGGGCAAGGATATAAAGAAAAAACATAATTTTATCCTTAATTTAATATATTTGCCCTTCGTTTAACTTTGCTTTTCAGAAAATAATAAAAATGATATTTTTCAAAATCCGGCATGCACCCGATAAGAAATTGACGATGGTACAAACATCCCGCGTCCAGTTGATCTTCTATTTACAAAGACAACATGGCTGACAAGCAATATTGCTAATCACGCCCGGACATTTTCCCCATGATCTGTTTTTAGTTGCAAAATTCTTGGTATCATCAGATGATCTCATTGCAAATTATATATATATATATATATATATATATATATAGTAAGCTATGAAAATATATTTTCATAGCTTACTACCTAGCTCTATTTACGTATCGAGCACTGTTGAATCAAATACTGAAAATTGATACATAAAAAATAATATCCCCTTATAAAATGTTATGTGGGTACATGACATATATATATATATATATATATATATATATATATATTTCTTTATCTACATAAGTATACGTTTCATCCTTCCGGAATAATCAGTATAGAGATAATTATTCAATCCAGTTGCAGGATTTCAACCCCGAACACGATTCAAGTTATTAACTCAAATTCCAACGCCTTAGCCCACGGGGCCACAGTGAGTTTCGAACTCATAACGTCGAGCTGGCGCTATAAGCAGCCGAACGTCAACAGTGTTCAACTAATGAAGGAACATACAATAAAGTTATGATTTTAACGGCTGTGTTAATACTACTCACTAAAGTGCCCAGCCTAAAACCGGGGGCGAAAAATAATTATAAATATTCTTTATCTACATACGTTTTATTTGTATACGTTTCATCCTTCCTGAATTATCAGTGTAGAGATAATTCAATCTGATCTCAGGATTCGAAACCCCTGACAAAAGTCAAGTTTTTAACTTAAATTCCGACGCCTCAGCCCACGCGGCTACAGTGAACAACCACATAAATCCGTGAAAGTTTTGAAACTTATAACGCCAAGTTGGCGCTATACGCAGCCACACGTCAACAGTGTTCCACTAATAAAGGAACATACATTAAAGCTATGCTTTTAACGGCTATATTAATACTACTCACTAGAGTTCCCAGCCTGTAATTAGGGGGCGATAAATAATTATAAATATTTGTTTATTTACATACGTATAAGTTTCATTCTTATATATATATATATATATATATATATATATATATATATATATATATATATATATATATAAATGATTCCTCTGATATATATATATATATATATATATATATATATATATATATATATATATAAATGATTCCTCTGATATATATATATATATATATATATATATATCAGAGGAATCATTTTTTTAATCAATGTAACAGGCGAGTGGAAAAAAAGAAAATTGCTAAAATTTTCCTTAGTGGCTAATCCTCTGACCCTCTAAGAGGAAACGTCAGAATGATAAATTAAAAACTAAGAAAATCGAATGAGATATGAGGGGGAAAATTGTTTAAGTTAGAGAAAACGATTGAAAGGAAGAAAAAAACGTAAATCTCTCAACGTTATGGTGGATTGAATCATTAAAGATCTCCATCTGATGCTTCAAAATCTTTTGTCTACACAGGCTTGGTCGAGAATTGTTAATAACTAACGCCTCAATAATATTGAGATGGTAGTTCGACCTGGCACTGTGTAAAACAGAAAACCGCCCATCGAAATACTTGTCAGAACAACTATTTGTACTAACCAGGTAATTACCGATGGCTGATTCATGTACTTGAAAGTTCTTGGATGATCTCGAAACCTTGTGTAAACGAATATCACGTGGTATGTATTGGGATATTCTCATTTCTAATCTTTGGGATGTATTGCCCACCATAACGTTGAGAGATTTACGTTATTTTTTTCTCTCTCAATCGTTTTCTCCATATATATATATATATATATATATATATATATATATATATATATATATATATATATATATATATATAAAGTGGTGAACTAAAAGCGAACTTTTAGGAAAGGTAAACCCTATTGTGAAAGATATACAGCTCAATATCCACGATAGAGCAGATAGATATGTAGAAGGATGAAAAGGAATTAGAAAAGCAAAAGTCAAATCTTTTTTCAATTCAGTTGCTCAGAGCAAGGTATATTCCGCAAAAAAGCAATTTATACAAGTTACATTTTTCCTTAAGCCAGGCTTTTCAAAGATCAAAATCTTATCATCAGAGGAAATCGCTGAGATAGATAAGTTGGCAAAGGCCAAGATTTAAAATTTGAAAAAGTAAAATAAAAATTGTAGGGAAAAAACACAAGGCAAAACTCTGCCCGAATGCAAGCAAATGTCCGATTGCAAATAAGTCCGGTGTCAAAAAGTCCA
>OY744522.1:173886862-173896862 GCA_963556195.1 Sepiola atlantica | reverse complement strand
ACGTTTGACGTATTATAACAGAACGTTTAAATAAATAGTATAACGTTTGACGTATTATAACAGAACGTTTAAATAAATAGCATCTCATTTATTTTGAAAACGTAACTTTTCTATTCTTATTGTTACCCTTTTAACAAGTATATATATATTAGAAAAATTTGAATTTTTATAAATAAATTATAGAACTTATTAACTATTTTAAGAAATATCACTGAATTACAACTTATAAATGTCCACACAACTTTTAGGATGTACTATCTTTGAACGAAAAATTCAAAATGGCGTATTAGTGGGTTCCCGCATCTGTGAGTTTGCTCTTTTCTTTGTTTTTTGTTTTGTTTCACCCAAAAATGAATAACTGTATAGTGATGGTTTTGTTCAAGACACTTTAATCCAATAACTTTTTACTCTTTGTGAATTTTTTCTGATTATTTTGTAATGTTGCAGAGACGATATTGACATAAAAATGTTGTTTGACACAAGACAAATGAAACGGGCCGTAAAAATATATCTCACAGAAATGTTATGTTTTTTGGAAATGTGAAAAAATAAAAATAAAAATAATAAAATAAAAACATGGTTATTGGAATAAATATGAACCTATATATATATATACAGGGTGGGCCAAAATAAGGGTCCTATCTTTAAATTTGAATAACTTGAATTTGAATAACTTCCACAAAATAAAAGTTAAACTCACCAAACTTTATGTGTGTGTAGACTGACCCTTCCGAGATTTTTTGAAATAAACAAAACAAATTTTAGCCGAAAAACACTTCTTAAAACTTACAAAAACTAAAGTATTGTTTTTTACACTGTTTTGAGTTTTTTAAGCAAAAATAATGTTTTCTAAATGAGGGTACGTTCCTTAGGGCTAATACGGCTCGTGCTTGCTTCGGAAGGGGTCCTTTACTTATTCTAAAAAAAAAAAAAAAAAAATCAATAAATAAAAAAGTTATGAATTTTTAAAAATAGGACCCTTATTTTTGCCCACCCTGTATATATATATATATATATATATATATATATATATATATATATATATATATATACTCCTCGGCAATGCTAAATCTCAATTTGTGAAAATGATATTTAATCATTAAGGATCCATATTTTACTCATCGGACCCCCTAACTGAGATTCCATATTAGAAATACGCGTATTTATTCTTCGTTAACGAACTCACGTTCATATATATATATATATATATATATATATATATATATATATATATATACATATATATATATTATGTAATTTTTTATTCTTATGCATATATCCCTTTATTTTTATACCATTCTTTAATAGACACGCCCTTTTCGATTACATTCTCCCCTCTTCAATCTACCATCAAGCTAGATTTTTCTCCTTCATTAAAATCCATATGTATATTTCCGAGACTCTCTCTCTCCTCTTTCTCTCTCACATAAACGTTCTCTCTCTTTCTCTTTCTCTTTCTCTCACACCCCCCCACACACACTCTCTCTCTCTCTTTCTCTATCTTTCTCTTTCTCTCACCCCCCCCACACACACACTCTCTCTCTCTCTCTTTCTCTATCTTTCTCTCTCACTCTCGCTCTCTCTAATGATTTTTTTCAATCAATCATTTACTAATACTATGTATTGGTGTATATTTCTTCCATTGTCCCTCTCTCTCTCTCTCTCTCTTTCTCTCTCTCTCTCTCTTTCTCTCTCTCTCTCTTTCTCTCTCTCTCTCTCCCTTTCTCTCTCTCTCTTTCTCTCTCTCTCTCTCTCTCTTTGTCTCTCTCTTTCTATTTCTGTCTGCTATATAAAGTGTACGTGTGTGTACAAGCTTATTATAAATTACATGTGCGAGTTAAATTTGCCATAATTTCAGCTGAACAGAAACTAAAATAAAAACCGTTCAAATTAAAATTTAAAAACAACATAGTAAAGATTATTATCAGAATCGCCATTTCTGAATTCTTCATAATAATCTTTGACCTTTTCTCCCATCGTCTATCGCGATTACCGTTTTTTCTTGTCCCACCTTGTAATCCAAAATCCACCCGTTGTTGATTAGCGATAAAACACCGGAATTCTATGAATAAATCTCGTCCGCATGGCATCGAAATTCACAGAATCTGTATAATAAATATCTGTCTATCAATCTCTTTCCCTAAATAAATCATGTGATTGTGATCCTCATCCTGTTCTATTCTTATTTACTTGCCTCCCCACGAGGGCAAAGTTAGACACAATGTCGGTTTTTTTAATATCGGGAAAATCCAGCTCCCAAAAAGGGGCACTTTGGATTGGAACAAAAATAAAAATTGCCCCATATCTAGAAGGATTTCTCCTTCACTGACCGAGAACAGAATAGACTAAGTATAGTATCGGAACAGATACTATACTTTGTTCCTAGCCAAAAGGCCAAGGTCCTATTCAGATATACGCTTGTCTTGTTAATTAAAAGATGGTAGTAAAACACAGACAAAAAAGAAAACTAGATAAAAGTACAGAATAGTTAACACCCGATAACTCGTAAAAAACATACATTATATAAAACGCATTAGAATCACATTCTTTACCACAACCGGCTAGTTTTAACGTATGGAGACTATTCGTAAGAATCTTTATCGTTTAAAATCTTACAAATCGTTACCACACTTAAAAAGTGGCGGTTTCTGCCATTTATCTTTTAGTGTTTACGAGTTCTCCAGTGTAAACTATTCTTTACGTTAACATAGAAACATAGAAACATAGATGAATTCTGGTAGAAGGACATGAGTCGTCCTATGGCACCAGCTCCTTGTCTTCATCTTTGTATGCGTCCAGTGATGACAGCAGCCTTATAATTGAATTTGATTTCTTGGTCAATCCAGAACTTATCCAACCGCTTCTCAAATATCTTTACAGTTTCGGCTTCAATTACACTTGATGGTAATCTGTTCCACAAATCAACACAGCGATGGCTGAATGGATATTTTTTCAGGTTCAAACGTGCCTGTTTCTTGTAAAGCATCTGACTGTGTCCCCTGTTGCCCACTCTTGTACTTTTTCTAGTCAATAATTTATCAGCATTGAAATCATATTTTCCAGAGAGCAATTTATAGCACTCAATCATGTCCCCACGTATTCTTCTATATGCCAAACTTGGCAATTTCAGAGCTTTCAACCTTTCTTCATAACTCTGATCGTACAGTCCTGGAACAAGTTTAGTAGCTCGCCTTTGTACATTTTCTATCATTTCAATGTGTTTCTTTTTATATGGTGCCCACACTTGATTAGCATATTCAATATGAGGCCTCACAAGCGCTTTAAACAATATAACCAATGAACTTCGATCGAGGTATTCAAAACATCTGCGGATTAAACCGAGAATTTTGTTGGCTTTGTTTAACGTTTAAAAAAAATTCAACGCGTTAAAATTAGCCGGTTCCGGTAGAGAATTTTATTCTAATGCGTTTTATATGAATTATGTGTTTTTGTTTACGAGTTCGTGTGTGTTTACTATTCTGTACTTTTGCCTAAAGCTTGTATTAGTTAACAACCAACTTCAATTTCAAACAAAAGCATTTTTTTATAACTGTCTTTGATACTCTCAGGGCAACCGTCTTTGCTCCTGTGTTATTTAAAAATAATACCAATATGAGAAACAATAATTATAAACATTAGATTAGAACAGTATTTAGAAAATCGCTATATAAATAACGGTTTTAACCGTTAATAATAATAATAATAATAATAATAATAATAATAATAATAATAATAATAATAATAATACAGAGGGTCGAGGAAAATTATGGACAGAGGGTCGAGGAGGGAAAGCGCAAACCAGACCTCCACTGGAAGAGCGCGGACAGCTCTGGGACCTTGGGGAGGCTTGTTGTCACTCGGGCCCCAGAGGGGACCAATGACCCTTATCAGTGAAAAATCGGTGGTAGGTGGCTGTTGCGATACCGCAAGGTCATCAGCGGTGATGAACGAAAAGAGGTGGAGCATACTGGAAGTCTGAGGAGACTTGTTGTCACTCAGACTCCAGGGAATACCACACGTTGTTGGCAGTGGGCGATCACTGACGATGACCAGTATGATAACTCCTAGTGAGTAAATAATAATAATAATAATAATAATAATAATAATAATAATAATAATAATAATAAGAAGAAGAAGAAGAAGAAGAAGAAGAACCACACAAAATATTTGCATAGGGTCAAGGAGGATGAGAAGACCGAGGAGGGACATCACAAACCAGAGCTCCGCTGGAAGTGCAGAGACTGCTGGGACCTTGGGAAGGCTTATTGCCACCCAAATCCCAGAGAAGACCAATGGTTCTTACCAGCGAGAAATCAATGGTAAACGGCTGTTGTGATACTGCAAGTTTATTTGCGGTGGCTATCGACAAGAGGTGGAGAATACTGGAAATCTGGGGAGACTTGTAGTCACTCAGACTCCAGGGAATACCACCATTTGTCGATGAGCAATCACTGATGACCTGTGTGAGAACTCCTAGTGAGTACATGCTAATAATAATAATAATAATAATAATAATAATAATAATAATAAATGCAATAGTATTGATTTACTCCTCTCCAGGAGTTAGGCACAATGCCAGTTTTTATCTTACTCCCACAAGGTAAGATGTGACCCAAGGTCGGGTCGGGAAAGTGGGGTTTGAAAAGCCAGCACCTGAGAGGTGAGCACTCTGACCATTAAAAATTGCCTGGGCAGCCCCGTCGGCATTCCCTGGTAGAGGCGCCTCAGGCAGTAAGCAATAAACTTACTTCTCCCCAAAGAGGGGAGGCGAAGCCTGGGAGGGTGGATCTCCTAGAACTGCACAGGACAGACCATAGACCGGCGTAAATCAAGCCCCGAAGGCCAAGACAATACCAGTCTATGGGGTGCAGTATCCATCGGAACAGATACTACACTTTGATCTTAATTAGATAATAATACATGGTAATACGTTGTGATACTATAAATCTAGACAGTATTAGGTGTAAGGGTTCCAACATTCATATTATAATTATCCACCTGGATGCATGGCCTAACGGTTAAATGCGTTGATAAACAATTTTTTCAAAGTCACAGTTATCTGGGGGTTGAATGTTCAATCCTTTCTACAGCCGATCATAACAAAGAATAACATAAAATTAACGTTTCTAACATGGCATCGCTGACGAGATGAGAACAGTCTACCCTTGTGGATTAAATAAAGTCATCAGTTAGAAATTCCGTCCAGGTTTTCTCTAAAGGTTCCCCTAAAGATATACTTGAAGATAGTTAAAGTTTACATAGGTCGAAAATTTGCAAATATATCAACCAATACGAGAATAATAATAAAAAACAAATGATACGATACCAGTGATAAAAGCTACCGAAAAATTTAAACAATGGCTAAATCAGGGGAAACATTATTCAGTTTAACTTGGTGGTTACATATTTAAGTAAGTAAATATATTTCCGATGAATTAAAGGCACCAGCAATATTATACTAATTCAGGATTAAGACCTCAAAAATATGTGCTTATTTATCAATTTTAAAATTTCAAATATGACGTCACGTTAGTTTGTTTATTTCGAATGCTATGATCTTATATACAATTAAAGTGAGATTTTTCTCTATTTCCTTGACCGGAATAGTTCTCTTAACGAAACGTAGATCAAAGTCCTTCATCAGATATATTGGGCAAATATTATTCCGTGTTCTTAAACAGAAAATAAAAATTTCAATTGATTTCATAGATTTAATATTTAATCCTGATCGATATGTTATATTTTATTAGTGATTAATAGAGGAAGTCGGGGGGGGGGTATCCTCAACGTCAGCTTAACTACATCTGCCACTCATAACATTGGGAATAAATTTAACAAAATCACCTTTTCTATATACACCATTTGATTGTTTATTAGTCTCCCTATTCTCTGACCTACATCGACTCTAGAGAGAGAAAGAGAGAGAATGATAGACAGACAGACAGACAGACGGGGTACGGGGGAAAATAAAAGAATAAAACATGTATGATTTTTTGGTTTCACATAGTAAAAATATATGTTAGCACACAGACTTACTCAGAGCAAACATATTTTTACTCAGATTTTGTCCCCAAATGAACTTATACATTTCCAATTACAATATTAAACAGATTGTGTACTTTTACTTAATTTTTATGTAATTTTCTTAATTTACATGAAAATTAGGACCATTTTTATTCTGAATTATCTTTGCTGTAATTACGTTTAGGGATAAGTGTATACGACAAAACCTTGTTTCAATAGTGAATAATAGCAACTCATTTATTGCTGTGTAATCGAGGATGAACAATACTGTAATTTTTGCTGCTTTGTTTGACTTCAAAATTATGGTATCGATACCCTGGGCTGATGAAGAGACTTAATATCAATAAAGGTCCATTTCGTCTCAGAAACGATCGTACACGTAACTGTTGCTGATTTTGAATTCTTGGAACGGATATAAATGAATGAAAACTATCAATTAGCTTTTTCGTAATGCTTTCTCGTAAAATGATACTTGAATACGTTCATTTGTCAATATCGCAAAAAACAACAAAAATGACAATATATAAAACACCAATAAATATATATATATGTGTGTGTCTGTATGTGTATAATTATATAAAAGGTAGGTTCAGATAGACAAAATTAGAACATTTATATCAGTTTCAATAATTAAAGCACAACGATTATTTGACGTAGGATCGTTTCCAAGACAATTTGGAAAAAAAATATTTTTGTATTATACTTTTGATGACTTTAAGCAGTGCTTCATCAGCACCTGTTACAATATCTTATACAGAAGTAATTTAAGAATAAAAGTTCAGTATTATTTCAATAAAAAAATATCCAGTAAGTATAGGATACATAACCTTATATATATATATATATATATATATATATATATATATATATATATATATATATATATATATATATATATAATTACTTAAACATTATAACAGTTTTACGTTAATCAACCAACGTTTCGATGCTACCGCATCTTATTAATGACTGAATAATAATTTTCATTCAGTCTTCGATAAGATGTGGTAACATCGAAACGTTGGTTGATTGACGTAAGACTGTAATATGGTTTATGTAATTCTATAAATGCTCTACTTGTTATTGAGCACTTTTGAAAATATTGGGTCTATGTCTATCTTATTAACATATTTGAACTTTATCCATTAATCTCTCTCTCATATATATATATATATATATATATATATATATATATATATATATATATATATATATATATATATATATATATATATTGCAGTTTTATATGTTGTAATTCTTGTTGTTGGTTTTTCAATATTGACAAATGAATGTATTCAAATATCGTTTTACAAAGAAGCATTACTAAAAAGCTAATGGTGAAACATTGTTACCTTTTAACAGTGTGATGCCTCTATGTTTGGAGAGTATATGTTTATAACATATAATTATTCACGGACACGTATTTCACTGTTTAACGGATTATAAACGTGGCTGAATCTAGCGCGATTCGAGACTGTGACTATAGTGACAGAAGTTCAGTGTGTTATCCCCTTTGGACAAGAAAACTCGCTAATGCAAGAGGAAGACATATTGGTACTGATACAGAATCGGATCCAATTTCTGCCAACTTGTCGTCGGCAGCATTCGAGCAAGTTACGTAAGTCGCCGAAAGATGCCGAAGTGATTAGCCAATAGTTGTCAGAAAGCGTTAGAAAGTAAAACAGAAAACGGCCCAATTTGGACAGAGTGACTAGTTTTATTTTCCTACTCATTTGAAACCTTTAATTAAAAAAATGATTAATAGCAAATGTTTACCTATGTTTCGTTATGTGCATAAAAAATTAAAAGAAAAACAAAACAGACTTTTGGTTTATTGACTATGTTTATATTCCTTGGAAATAAATCATTATTTAAAAAAAAGATTAATAGCACTTGGTAACCTATGTTTTGTTCTGTGTATATAAAAATAGTAATAACAAAACAGACTTTTTATAAGTTTACTATATATAATTATTGGAAAGTTTTCTTGAAAAACAATAGAATTGCTTTTATTATTAACAGTTGTTTAGCTAAGTTTTGCTCATTTTTATATAAAAAAGCAAAACAATTTGACCAGTTGTTTATTTTTAGTTTTCTTCGTCTAAAAAAATGCATTTACTTAAAACATTTCTATTTTTCGTCTAACAAAAATTAATGTATTTACTTGAACCTCTTATTGAAAAAGACAAAAAACGACGACGACGCAGCGCTTTTGTTTTATCGTCTGTCAATCTTCGCGTCGGCTTTGTCCGGTGGCTTACGTAAACTTCCGGAAAATTCCGACGCAAAGTTGACGGAAATTGGGTCCGATTCTGTATCGCATATAAATGTAATTTTTGTTATTGTTTTTTTCTGCGATATTGACGAATTAAGGTGTTTATTATATACTTAAATATTATCATAGCATAATATTAGTATGCATTTCTGCATTCGTTACAGAGCTTAGTAGTTGTCTTGTTGTATAATAGTGACTTTGTTTTGTGATTCTACTTCTTTGTCGGGGGTTAGGGTTAGGGTTAGGGTTAGGGTTAGGGTTAGGGTTTGAACGATGATGATGATGATAATAGCGTCTATCTAGTCTTAAACTTGTTGACGCTAAAAGGGAAAAAAATCCAGTTAATGTTAATTTGAATTAATCAACAAAGCCGAATCATTTTGTCAACGTGTTCTTTTATTGATCCGCTATTAGTCGTTCTCATGGCACGGCGGATGAAGAGGGGAAAGAGAGACAACCTCAGTTTGCTTTACCTACTCATTTTAAGACCACATTTCATACGTTGTGCTCGACACGCTCCAAGTCGATTTCTTCCACAATACAATATTCTCTAACTTCGTCGATGACATCACTCCTCACGTGATGTCTACTTACTCTTTCTCCGTTCACACGTTTGTCAAATCTGACCTTCTGACTTCTACAGACAACTACAACTAACGATTAAAATTCACCCCTATATAATAAAAAGTATATTTATGCCGAGCAAGTTAATAAATAACAAATATTGGTTTTGTTAAACTGGTATACTCTAAATGAGTATGTCATAAGTGTTGTTTACTTCTAAATTATAATAGCTCTGATTGACCCAAAATCTTATACCTAGAGCTGATTTTTTGTTTTATCTTGGCCCTTTTGGAATACTATAAAAGTATAAGAATTTGACTCATATATATATATATATATATATATATATATATATATATATATATATGGGGTACACGATAATTCATGAAAATGAATTGTCGTGATGGACAAAATGTGTGAAAAGATGACAGACGGAAAACAAGTCAAAGTCCAGGAGAAAAACAAAACAAGAGATTTTTTGACCGGTTTCGTCTGTGGAGAACGTCTTCAGAAAATGAAGAATACAGAAATAATTTTATTTTATATTGAAGGCAACACACATGGGATGACGGAAAAAATGATCTGATTGGATCATATGAGAAGACATTAAGTGATGTTGGGACATGATAAGTAGGTGACACATTCTTCTAAGGCGGTGGGGGAGGGTGGGAAAGGCGGCAGAGGATCAAACTACGGTGAACAAAAAGAGTGGGCCTGAAATTGATACACTGGAAGTTAGCACCTAAAGATTAAAAAAGAAATAAACAGGGATGGGTCAGCTAATTTGTCAACAATAGGTTTTTAAAGAGCAATTCATGAAAATGAAAAGCTGAGGTGGAAAAATGTGTGAAAATAGAAAACAAAAAGGAAAGATAAGTTAAAGGTTAGGAGAAAAACAAAAATATAAATGGGATTTAAAAATAGAAAAATAAAGGTTAAGTTAAAGAGAGATGTATTAAAAAGGTTAGATTATAAATGATATATATATATATACATATATATAATTTATTACTATTTCATGCATCTACATAAAATGGTATTGTTATAAGAATGTATAATATTTTATGTATTGATTTTCTGTATTTGTATATGGTAATTTCTATATATATACTATAAATATATATTTTTTAAAATATT
>OY744522.1:173761862-173879362 GCA_963556195.1 Sepiola atlantica | reverse complement strand
ATTTAAATTTAGAATTGAATAAAGAAAAAAGAAGAGAAAAATTAACAAATCATATAAAATAAAATATAATAAAGTTATAATAATTAGTATATAAATAAACAAATGTTTATAATATTTTAACTTTAGTTGAATAATTATTTAATTAAATTTTGACATTTTCTGCGTTCCTACTTCCAATTGTCTGCTGCGGTATTTCAATGGTTTGACACCGGTTTCTCCCTGTTTTTCGACCCTCTCGGTCTTCTATTGTTGTCTTTTGAAAATGAAAGTTTTTCTTTCGAAAATTTAAGATTACTTTTTGACGAACTTGTTATTTACCAGACAGTATTTACTATTCTGGTATTTAATCAGTTTTTCGTGAAATTTTGAATAAATCGTTTTGAGTTTCACTTTCTCTCATCGTTTATTTCTGTTCACTTTTTCCATCTTCCGGCAACTACATCGCATTGTCAGCCTTCGACTACTAATCTGCACTTATATATATATATATATATATATATATATATATATATATATGTGTGTTTTTCGTTCAAGTTTTAAAGTATTGCATGGAAAGGTAATAAAATTGAAATAAAAGCCAAATTAGCAACACAAGATTAATTTTTTTTTTCTTACATTAATCCTATCGATTACGGAATAAAATTCCTTCTTCATATATATATATATATATATATATATATATATATATATATATATATATATATATATATATATATATACTTTTTACTGATAGTTCACAACGTATCAAGACCGAGGAAAGCTCGAGGATAGGGATTAAAGAGATCGTCTTCTGGATGATGATCGCCATTGCGAGAGGATCGGAGACAGTAAGTGGGATGAACAGAAATTGAGTATAGAAGAAGATGACTTAATACGTATTTGTTTACATTAGACTTAAATACAATCATGCTGTAGTCGGTCGAGAATCAGACTTGTGGTATCTTGTTCTACAGATAAGGGTGTTCTAGAAAAAAAGATTGTACAGTGTACATGACAGTACTTTTATTTTATACCAAAACTAGCTATTTTGTTAAACTTTTTTTATTATTCAAGTTCTTAATATTCTCAAATTGTGAATGATTTGTAGATGAATGTGTACTGTAGTCTTATAGTTTGTATTTATATAGTGAGTATAATGATAGATTATAGTTAACGCAATGATAGGACATCAATATGTATTATCACTGCAGGTTACAATCGACTCAGCAGCTGGTGATGAAATAACACAATTACTCCGTGTCGCGCCATCGTCGGAACAGAAAACCAATGGAAGGGAATAAACAATATATGAAAACATTATTTGAAAATATAGCATTTTCCTAGATAATAGGGTTTCTTAAAGAAACTAATTCATACAAACATCTAATTAAAAAAAAATAGTATTACTTAAATAACATCTAACAATAAACAAATACTAATTACCTTGCATAGAAATGTTAATTATCTTGTCACAAAACAAACAATTATAAAACCTCTCTTCGAAAGAATGGCCCAAATAATATCTTAAACAACCGAATAAAAGCACACCAAAATCTAAAAGTCGGACAAAATCACTCACAGTTTATGAATAGTCAAATTCCATACACTGAAAACACTTTCACAGAAAAAGACGTTTTAAAAACTGTTTGATTCTCAAAAGAAAAGTGTTTGACCTGGGATGACTTTTTAATGGTTGAAAGGTCGTTAAACACTAAGAAAAAAAAGAAAAAATATCTTGTCGCGCGATCATTGTATAAGGTAGAACGAAATATATACCCTTACGTTTTTCGTAATAAAAATAAAGGAATGTTCTCAAAATGTGTCGATTTCAATATGCGCATTTAGTGCTGAGAGTGCTATTTAAACTTAAGCGTGCCAGAAAAAAAGACAGGCGAAATCGCATTTAAAACTTAACCGTAACAGACCGACAAGCGTACTGATCAACGGAGAGACCATATTGGGTTATATTTTACCGTAACCATGGGTGTATGAACCATTATACACTCCTCCTCGTCGTCGTCGTTGTCGTCGTCGTTGTGAACTTAGGTTTTTTTTCGTTTGCTGATGAACTGACTCGGACACCAATGCTTATATAAAAGGTTTTTTTAGACAATCACAGAAAAAACATCTGAGATACAACTTGCATACACGTATGTCTGTGTGTTAAAGAAAGAGAGAGAGGGCGACAGAAAGACAGACAGATAAAGAGACTGATAGCCACACTGTGCTCGCTGGCCCCTATTACGGACAGCACCCAGACGCGTCTTTTCGCCTTTAAATGTCACCACCTAAGAGCCTGAAAAGCCCCGGTCGGAAATCACGTTGTCTTATCGACTTCCGCCGTGGTGACTTCTGACCTTTAAGGTGTCACTGAAGCTCGTCCATTCGAACACGACCCTCATTATTTAACACGTGAACGTATTTACAAATGAGAGACTGAATCGCAATTTGAACATTAATAATTTCAATATGTAGCTGTAGTATTATGCATTTAAATAAAGTGGGTGACGGATTAACACGACCTGAATCAAAAGTTCCAAATGGCTTGTATTGGAAAAAGGCAAATTTAAAAGTAATGACAAAGTTAAACCATGCATTGCATATCAACTTTCCTTACGTCCTGATAAAAACGTAAAGAATTAGGAAGAAAAATATAAAGAACAGTTCAAAGGGTCTAAACGAAGAAAGTCTTGATTAGCTCCGAATGGGTTTGGAATTGTTGTAAATGAGTTTGTGATGCTGCGTATAAGGTGTCGCTATATTTTAGTTGTCCATGCCTGTGACTTGCCTTGTTTTCCGAGATGTCAATAGCCAAGTAATCTCGTGTGACCGCGAGAAGTCTGTATAGTAGTGACTGACAAGGGTTCCTGTGGCAAGTTGAGTCTCTCACTGGCGACAGCGTTTTGCTTCTCATTTATGTAGTCAATGCAAATATGTGCTCGGCACCAAGAGGCGATTCTTTCCGAGTGGATATAGGCAGCCAATCGAGTTTTAGTATTTTAATTGAAGAGACCAATCAGTATTAAGAACTTCAACATAATAAACATCGAATATTTTAGAGATCGTTTCTCTTCTCTTTCTGTAGTTGATGGTGTTGTTGATTCTACTGGAACATAAGTTCCACAGGCTTCTTAGCGTACACATTTGCTCACAATTCTACCCCTAAACATCGCCTTTTTGAATATTCAGACCAACTAACTCAGAAATGTACCTTCGGTCTCATTCTGATCAAGCGTTATTTGTCTTTTAATTCTGACAAAACGTAGGCACCAAAATAACGTAGTATGTGTCTTCGTGATAATTTAGATAAAGGGTTCGGGGTTTTTTTTTGGGGGGGGGGGGTGACACAATCTAAACTCTGTGTCGCTTTTTAGGCGTTACGAATCTAAAAATAATCTTAAACATTTTTCTAGGGGAATCAGCTTCCCTCTATAAACAAATGTATGTATTTTTATAATACGCTCAACGATTGCATCTCTTTATCTCACACCCTTTTAACACTGTCTTTCACACACATATGTAAATATAGATATGCATGGATAAAGATATAATAGTAAAAGATAGATATCTCTGTGTGCATATATATATATATATAATTGATTAAGATGCAGAAAATTGCATTATTAGTCGCCCTTAAATTTAGAGGACGGATTTTCCTTAAAATATATGTTTTTATTAATTCTATACGTACATAAAAGTAATCCATGGACACGTGTTTCTGGCTCACAGCTGTCATCAGCATGGCTAACTTAGACAAGAATTGAACCTCCGATATTGATGTCTAGAGTCCAGCGTCTTACTATTGGACTATGACGCTCTGCCTAGAAATACGTAAGATTTATATCACCTAAATAGTTAATGTATCTTTATGTAATTGTTTTTATTGGTGATTGCAGCTTTCGCTGTTTTTCTTCTTTTTTTTTTTTTTTGGCCTACTACTATTTCGATTCTTTAACTTCCTAAGTGATTAAGATGCAGAGAATTGCATTATTAGTCGCCATTAAGTTTAGCGGACGCCTTTTTAGTTAATATATATATATATATATATATATATATATATATATATATATATATATATATATATATATATATATATATATTATATATATATATGAGAAAGGAAGGATGAGGGTAATCCTACGTAATGCGAAATGAAAAAGGAAAAACCAAAAGATGTTTTATATGTATTCATCAACATTTCGTCTTTATTTGTAAGACTTCCTGAGGATAAATAATTTTAAGAAAAATGTCATGCAAGTACATGAAAATATTGGGTTAATGAGAAGAAGTAGTAACCATTACTGGGGGCGCAGGACCGAGGTCCGGACTGAGAGAAGTCGGTGGCAGGGAATTAAATTAATGTGGATAGCTGTGATTGAAAAAGAGGAGGGTGGGAGTGAAAGAAATTAATGTGGATGGCTGTGAGTGAAACAGTGGAACGGTGGGGAAAGAGGAGGGGAGGGGGGCTCTGTGTTTTTGGTGTGTAGGTAGTGTCATAGTTTTAGAAAAGATTTGAAGAAATGAATGGGATTTGAAAGTGAGAGGATTGGGTTGGTAAGAGTGTGAAGGAAGTAGTCGAAATGTTGAAATGGGTGAGGGGAAAAGGAGAGATTTTTTTATTGTTAGGTGTTAAAATTTTGGAGAGTAGGAGTATTTGACCAGCTGGCTATGTCAGGAATGTGTGGATATGGGTAAGTTAGTTGTGTTTTTTTCATTTTCCATATATATATATATATATATATATATATATATATATATATATATATATATATATATATATATTTAACTATAATTTAGATACAGGCTAGCTACTTTACATCAAATTCACAACAAAACTTAGTACATAACATCGATATTTAAAAGAAAATTTTAAATAAAAAAATCTATTCCATTTTATAAACGCACCACATATTTTGAATTTGATACGTCTATATTTTATTTCGAAAAAAATATATAAAACCACTACCATTTTTAGAATGTTTATTTATATGATGTTCTTCAAATCTATCATCTTTAGGAAGTCTGAAAATAAAGACGAAACGTTGATGAACATATAAGCAATTTTTGGCTTTCTTCCTTTTTCATTCTTCATATATACGTACATATATGTAAATATATATATATATATATATATATATATATATATATATATATATATATATATATATATATATAATGTTATTTGTGAGAAAGAAACAGCATTTCACGCTCCCTGCATGGTTTCGCCTGCACTCAAGTGTATAATGGCGTGTCGCCCGTTCTCAATGATCCTAAACACAGATAACGTAACTTTAGAATTGTGAGAACCAGCGAAACCTTTTGTCGCATAAATCCTCAAATTCTGTCATTCAGCCTTCTCACCCTCTTTGTTCCACTGTCATATTCTCAGAGCAACTCACCCCGTACGAGCAGTAATGATTGGAACCCCCTTTTTTTCGCTTGCCTAGTTGTGCTCTCATAACTTACTAAGTAATGGTTCAACTATCGAGGCTCATGAAAAGAATTGGTTCATTTTTTTTTCATGCTTTATCGGGAGAGGATACGATGTTTTTCAGGTGAAAATTAACAAACATGATTTTATACTTTTGACATTAACATTCTATAAATAACTCATAGAAACTAAAATCTACTTAAAATCTATGTCATGTATATATATATATATATATATATATATATATATATATATGCTAGCTTCATTGCGAGATCCAACACAGTCTGTTGTTGTAGATCACTTTCGCTTCCTGCACTGAAGATTGCGTAAGCATGAAACATCGATGTCTGTAGGTAATATATAATTAATATTTATATATATATATATATATATATATATATATATATATATATATATATATAAATGAATGAATGAATGAAGGCGAAAGTTTTTTCGATCTATCCAAACCATATTAACATCAAAACTGAGTATGTTTGCTTAATTCTAACGATACTAGAATATTTTCAAATACCGTAAATATACGTTCTCCAAACAAATCTCGAGCTTGCTCATTTGCATATTATTTTTTTAAGCTTATAATAAATTAATATTCTGTAATATACATTTCTAATTTGTATTGTCAAATTTTTTCTATATACGCAATCGTTTTATCGATTATTATATTATTTCAATTATTAATACAATTATTTTAAGAGATTTTATAAAAAATGGATACCATTTTAAAAACTTTTAGAATTTCTATTTTCAAGGGAGATAATTTACACGAAAGTTGTGGCATTAGTAAAACGTCAAATGTTTCTGCAATCTGAAGAACAGGCTTTAATCTTAGACAGCATTCCAAGGAACCATAAAAATTAAGAATTTTGTGACTAAGCAGTTTTAAATGAATAAAAAAACACTATACTTAAGCAGAATAGCCTTCAATCGTGTGGGTTGTGTAAATCGGTTCTGTTGTCATAAGACCGTCCTCCCAGAAATTACATCCTTTGTAATAAGTCAACATTTTTTCCTGAAAAATTATAAAAAGTCAGAAATAAAAACGTTTTTCACTTAAAATGCAAACCAATAAGATTTAATTTTCTGTTATAATTGTATTTTTTTATTTAAAGTGTTCGTTCACTTAAAACCTGTTATAAACATTACTCGCCCCTCTCAATAAATAAATAATAATAATAATCAGCAATGGAATAAATAATTTTGAAAAACAACCTTTCTTCTCTTATTTGAGGTTAATTCCTATTTCAGTCACGTAAATTATTTAGAGTGAAATAGGTGTTGGTATTGATCATAAAAAAACTTTATTTTTTACTTAAACCATTGAACTCATCATTATAATTTTTTAAAACAGCCATGCTGGCCTTTCTTCTCTTATTTGAGGTTAATTCCTATTTCAGTCACGTAAATTATTTAGCGTGAAATAGGTGTTGGTATTGATCATAAAAAAAACTTTATTTTTTACTTGAAACATGTTTTAGTAAAAAAGAGGACAACAGGTACTACTGCTACTACTTCTAATATCTCTCTACTTGACAAGACTATGTTTTTAGCGAAATGATTGCAAAACGAAACTACAAATACATGGAATTTAAAATGAAAAAAAAGATCTGTCTTGATTTTTATTTTTATTATTATATTCTGCATCCTCTGTGCTTTTAGACGTATGCCTCTATTTTATGCTATATATATATATATATATATATATATATATATATATATATATATATATATATATATATATATATATATATATATATCGTTATACAAGATAAACTCTTAATATAATGAACCGATCATTATGAATTTTCAAATGTATATTCTCGGCAACCCGGTGAGTAACACTATTCTTTTTGTAAAAGTTATCATTTAGGGAGTGCTCATCCGAACACGCACTCTCTTTTCTAAAAAAATTCAAATAAGTTATGTCCAAAACAATTATATAAAAAGGCAATGCTTTACATGAAAGTTTCAGTTATATTAAGTAATACATTTTCAAAAGGATCGGTGCATGCGCGTCACCGTCAATAATATGTATGTGCTTGGTAAAATTCTAAACTCTTGAACTCATCGTTATAAATTATGGAATATGTATTCTAGGCAAGAGGGTGAGTAAAGTGGACACATTATTGTTTTATTGGTAACTTTACCATTTCGGGGGATACTTCTGAAACCGTAAAAAAACATTAAAATTTTAAACGAACACTATATTTATTGCTTATACCTGTCCTGGTACAGGTATTTTACTAGTTTCTATAAATATATATATATATATATACATTTATATATATATATATATATATATATATATATATATATATATATATATATATATATATATATATACCTTTATATATATATATATATATACATTTATATATATATATATATATATATATATATATATATATAGTAATCCAGGTAGGGTAAAAATCCACAGGATAGAAATCCAAAGGGAATCAAACCGGGCTTATAAAAGAGTGCTCAATGAAAATATAGAGCTGTATTGTGAATGTTTTTATTCAAACATGTACAAGGTCTGCTACACTGGCATGTCGATGTTATCGATCTACAGCTATCAAGAGCTGAGGTCTCATCAGGCAGAAAGTTTTTTATGATCCAACCCGGTCGCTGAATCCCAGGAAGAATGGAGTCAAGCAAAGAAGAAGAGGAAAAAGAAATAAAAGTCATGTGACCGATTTTTTAAATATATTTGCCGTTAGAAATTCATTTTTCCTTCGAACTTCCCCTACCCTAGCTCAGCGTTGGATGAAAATAAAAATACAAATAGCTGTAAATTAAACTTTTCTAACGGCAAATATATTTCTCTTTCTTTTTCTTTTTCTTTTCTTCGCCCCCCCCCCTCTACCCCAGCTCAGCGTTGGATAAAAAATGAAAATATGAATTTCTAACGGCATATATATTTTTAAAATCGGTCACATGACTTTTATTTATTCCAAATAATCATTATCCAATACAACAGTTCGTCCTAAGTTTTATTGAGGAGTTGTCGTTGCTTTTGCCTTTGAATCTGTTTCATAGAAAACAGGAAGAATTACGTTTTCTCAACATGGCCAATTTTATCTGATCCTCACACCCCCCCCCCACCACCACCACCACAGACTACAGACTTGGGTGGAATCGTCGTCGTTGGATCTTTACACGGATTCTTCTGGATTTAGTAATACTTCTGAACCCCATACTACTTGGATTTCCGTTTTTGGTGACACTTGTTTACACTGGAAAATACCCGTTTGAACTTTTTCAAATTTCGAATATTGACAGTCCTCATCTGTCAACTTATCCATCATTAACCTCCTCTGATGATAAGATTTTAATCTTTGAAAAGCCTGGCTTAAGGAATGAAAGAGAAGAAAAATAAATATTGTTATTCACTAAATGTCCTTGTTCTGAACAACCGAAGATTCTGATTTGCTTCCATTTGCAGGTCTAATTATTTTCATTGAGTTATCACATATATATATATATATATATATATATATATATATATATATATATATATATATATATATATATATATATATATATATATATATAGCTATAGATATATCTTTATTGATTTAGGTATGTTTATATGTTTATATATTTGTATGTAGAGGATTCACTCCGAAACCAATTAACTGATAATTGATACACAGCTTTTAGGCATAAGGGGTTCAAATATGGCATATATTTATTTTAATTTTGTTTTATGGAAAAGGGATAATATGATGGTGGAACCCTTTCGTGAAAATTTGGATTCCTCGGATTTTTCTGATATTTGAACAATTGATATTAACCTAAATTAATAAATATTCCCAAAATTTCAGTCTTTCTGAGTATTTTAAGGGGTTTTAGGGGAATAATATTGGGAAAATCTCCTATTTTAACATTTAAATATACCTGATTTGCATCGAATTTGCTCTATTGTTAGTAAACACCTATTAGAACGATTTACTGAATTTAATTATTTTCTTAAGACCCCTTAAGCTTAAGCGTTACATTTAAGACATTTTCGAGAACAAAAATCATGTAATGGGATTTTGATCAAAATTGAAATAAGGATTCTAGACATATGGTTTAGTACTTTTATATCTTGATTGTAATATTCGTGAGGGTACATTAACTTAGCGCAAAACTATTCTGTACAAAGAAGTTATTTTACCCGTCCTGGGACGTGTATTGTTATAGTCGTCAACTTTATTAAGTGAGGTATGTTTATATGTACAGGTTGACCCCTAAATTATTTTAAGCTGCTAGTCGTAAGGGTTCCGAATGTAAGTTATATTTTGTTTGATTTCGTCTTATTCAAAATAGGTAAAATGGGATGGAAGCCTTCGCAAAAATTCAGATAGTTTCAATTTTTGTATTCAACATCAATTAATAAATATTCTCCTAATTTCAGTTTTCCCTGATGACATCATGTCTGAGATGGGTATATTTGCTGACCACACCACGCTTTACTTTCTTCATGTGGGCAAAACGGACGCGATCATATCCAAGGCAATGGCTGAATCCTTAGAAAATGACCTCCAGGCTGTAGTGGATTGGAGTCATAAATGGTTGGTAACTTTTAATGCCGCAAAGACAAAGCTCCTTTCCTTCAATAACTGCAAGAAACCTCTCCAACCACCGATTGTCATGGCAAATAACAGCCTACCTGAGAGTTCATCATACCAACTCCTCGGCCTAACCTTCACAGGTAACATGAATTGGAACAAATACATTGAAGACATTGCCAATGCTGCAGCATAGAAGGTGGGCTCCCTCTACCGTGCTAGTAAACTCCTCACACCTGACATCATCCTGTATCTCTACAAAGCCACCATCCGTCCATGCATGGAGTATTGTTGCCACACTTGGGTTGGTGCATCATCCACTAGTCTCTCCCTCCTAGACAAGGTCCCAAAAAAAGTCGCAAACCTAATAGGTCCCTCACTGTCAACCAAGCTCCAGCGCCTGTCTCATCGCCGCAATGTTGCATCCTTGTGCTTGTTTTACAAATACTTCAATGGATTGTGCTCCGATAAACTGGCTACTCTGGTGCCCCCTCGACGTAAATTCACTAGACCAACTCGACAATCAGCTAAATCTCATCCATTCACCGTGGAGGTCCCAAGATGCCGGAGAGCCTTCTATTCCAATAGCTTCTTTCCTCGTGCTGCTGGCCCCTGGAACTCCCTCCTTGCTCCCTGTTTCCCCGACAGTACCAAAAAGCAGAGGTTTAAAACTAATGTAAACAGACATATCGCTACACTGCTCCCAACTTGGGGTGACACCCAAAACCCACACCCTAATTCTCAGTAACCCTTCACAACAACATAAAAAATTTAAAAAGGCATTTAGGGGGCATAATAACAAACACCCTTTTTGAAAATTCCAACATTTCAGATTTGCATTGATTTTTATCCATAGTCATTTGAAAAATGATATGAGTAACTTTTTATTTCACTGATGAGACCAGGGAAACCCTTGATGTACCTGATGGCTGGGAAAAAAGATGGGTTTATCTTGGAGATCAGAATTACCATCGTTTGTGACGACAACAAAGGGTGGAATAGTAATGATATAGACTTAAGCAATATTTACTGAATGTCAATTTCTTCTTAATATCCCTTAGGCTCGGGCTTCAAATTTTAGAGATTTTCTAAAACTAAAATAATGTAATGGATTTTGATCAAAATTAGAATGAAATTTAATATCAAGATATCGAAATTTTACTCTTCAAAAAGGATCATTAAAGTGATGCAAACTATTCGGTTCGGAGAATTAAGTTTACTCATTTTGGGACGGGTATTTCTCTCGTATTTATCTAAACTTAGGTATGTGTATATGTTTATATACTTTATGTACATAATCTGCTCCTGAACAAATTATGAATTTTGAAACACAGTTGCATGGGGTAAGAGGACGTAATGTGAACTATATTTAATTTAATTTAGTTTGATGCAAATATTGTAAAAAGTGATTGGAAGCCTTTTGTGAAAATCAGATATCTCCGATTTTTAAAAAAAATTTACCAATAGGTATTAAACATTAATGAATAAATATACCCATGATTTTAGTTTTTTGGGAAAGTTTTTAATTATTTTAGGGAGCACAACCCAACCTCTAATTTGAAAGTTCAAATATTTCAGATTTGCATTGGGTTTTTTTCATAGTCATTTGATGCTAATTAGCATATTCCCTGATTTTCAATTTCTTTTAAGATCTCTTCAGCTATAGCCTTACATTTGAGACATTTTTAGGATCAAAAGCATCTAATCGATTTAATAAAAATTAGAATATAGATTCTAGACATACGGTTTAGTATCAGTATATCTTTATTTTAATCTTCGTAATGGTAGATAAAATCGGTACATAAAATTGCCTGAGTAAATAATTGTTATCTGTTTTGCAAAATTTACGATAGAGGCAAACAAGAAATTCATATGTTTCGGTAACACTCTTTCCCGAAAAAAGGATTGCTCAAAAATAAGTCGTCATGTGGATACTGTAAAAATATTTCTGAAAGACCTTTCCCCAATGAAGAAACAACCACATGCTGGAATATCCAAGACTGTCACTAACGGGGATTTGAGTAATATTGGTCTTCAACTCCGTAGAAAACGTGGATAATTAAGCAAATCAATCCTCACAGAACCTGGGTGTACTGGCATACCAAAATTAACAAGGAATGCAATTCTTCAAACGAAGGCTTCGGTAGAAAGTTCTACAAACAAACATTTACACTTAGACACAAAAAATGTGAGAATGGAATGGGCAAAGAAATATATGAAAATGGATATGAGTACGGTTTTATTTCACTGATGAGACCAGGGAAACCCTTAATGTACATGATGGCTGGGGAAAAATATGGGTTGATTCTAGAGATCAGAATCACCATCGTTTATGACAACAAAGGGTGGAGGAGTGATGATATGGGCGGGTAGTATTGAAGATAAACTTGTTGGTCCTATAAGTACGATAAATGAGGAGGAAAATAACGTCTATTGCCTATGGCAATCTCTTGAGAGAATATCTGGTAGATTCGACTAGAAACTCTGTTTTAATCTACGACAATGCTCGTTCTAACTCTACACATGCTGTTCAAGCATTCTTAGCATCTTTGGGCATCAAAGGGAGAAAGTTGATCTGACCCCCATGCTCTTCGGATTGAAACCCAATAGAAAACGAGATATATATATTCAAATGGACGGCAATTTTCGTCTAAAACGAACTTATAGAAGGTCATTAATACTGCAGCAAGGGCAGTGCCACCAGCCACTATTTTTAAAAAATGACTGATTCAGGCAATACAAGACTTTTTCACATTTATAAGGGTCCATAGTTATTATATGAGTAAATAAAGTATTTGTTCATTATATGTATTTAACTTGGGAAGTCCAACGATTGGCTGAGAGAACAACAAAGAATCTTATTGGTTAACTAGCTAGCCGTGTATATAAAAACAGCCGGCAAAATAAATCTATGCATTTTAGCCTGAAGATTCCCACCGGGGATGAAACGTGGGAGTCTCTGTGTAGCTTAATTGCTATAATTATATTTTTATAGCTTACTATATATAATATATATATGTATAATTGTATCAATTAATTGTTAAATATAACGATCAATCATGTTTAGTTTATTTATTTATTGCTTACTTTCACTAATAAGCGTTAATTTTGGTTGTTTTAATTAAAAAGCTATTATGATTGGTCTGTAAACTTTCCGTGATTTCAACAAATATTTTATTTTAGAAAAATTAGCTATGAGTGTATGCTTATTTTTAAAAAAACACTTTCATAACAGAGTGCTTGATTACCTGTGAAAAAAATTTCAAAATTGACTCATGAAAAATTAAGAAATAACAATTTTTGTTAGAAAGCTATTATCGCTGGTCGTAGTGTACATCCAATGATTGCAAAGCCAGCAAGGCCTTCGGTGAACTTGAAAACAACGTGTTGTTTGACAGGGCCATCACCATGAAAACGTAGGTCATCGTCTGCGAATCATGAGTCTTGTCCATATTTCTGTATTTCTCAAATACATACTTACGGCTTTTCTTTCTTCAATGGTTTACGAAGATCATCTGCTTATTCATTCTTCCATGCATTTTTACAGAAGACTAATCCGGGAATATTCTTTCTGTGTGCAACTGGCATTAGCTCGTCAGATTCTACCAATGATTTCATGATTAAAAGCTATTCAAGCGTGGCATCGAAACCCGACCCTCATGATCGCCATAGACACGGTATTTGTTCCGATATTAGAGGTTGATTTACATATTGTAGTGACATCTCTAAAGAATCTCCTTAATTGCCCTATATCTGTTCAGTGTAGCACTTATATTATAAGGTCATCTCTAAAGAAGGTCCTTAATTGCCCTTTATGTGGTAAGTGTTGCACTTACATATTGTAGGGGCATCTCTAAAGAAGATCCTGTATTGCTCTATATGTGTTCAGTATAGCACTTACATATTGTAGGAGCATATCTAAAGACGATCCTAAATTGCCCTATATATGTTTAGTGTAGCACTTAAATTTTGTAGGGGCATCTCTAAAGAAGATCCTTAATTGTCTTATATGTGTTCAGTATAGCACTTAAATATTGTAGGGACATCTCTAAAGAAGATCCTTAATTTCCATATATGTGTTCAGTGTAGCACTTACATATTGTAGGGGCATCTCTAAAGAAGATCCTTAATTGTCTTATATGTGTTCAAAATCTAGTGGGAGTGTCCTCTTCTCTTCCTTACAGCCTCTTCTTACAGAAGAGAAGTTTTTACTACCCAATAACTATCTTCCTGTAGAACACAATACCACAGGGATACTTCACAGCTGACTATAGAATGATCGTTTTTAAGTCTAGTATTAACAAATTCATGTTGAACCGTCATCTTAAATAATCTAATTCTGACCAGTCTCAACCATTGTTACCAATCCTCACGTTCTTGTTTCACTGTTCTTCTGGCATCATTAACCCTAACCCTAACCATAACCATAACTCTAAACCCTAACCCTAACCCTAACCCTAAACCCTAACCCTAAATTCGAACCCTAACCCTAACACTAACCCTAACCTAACCCTAACCTAACCCTAAACCTAAACCTAAATTCTAACCCTAACCATAACCATAACCTAACCCTAACCCTAAACCCTAACCCTAAACCCTAACCCTAAACCCTAACCCTAAATTCTAACCCTAACCCTAACCCTCGAGTCTTCTATGGGCTTTGATAAGCGGTGACTCGTTAGTACATAGAAACACGTATCGTCGACCTATCAAGGTTGAAAAGATTCCACCAAACATGCCTTACGAGGATCCTAAACATTATTTGGCAATCGCTCACACCAAAACAGTTATTTTATAGAAGGATAAAAATCTCGTATTTAAGTGCGCGTCATACTTAGTCAAATTCACTGTGCTGTTCACCGAGCTAAGATGGAAAACGTCAGTCTTCCCGAATAACTGTTATATGACGAACTGGAGCACGTTAAACGCCCGAGACATACGCCAATATCACGTTTAAAGATGTCATCAAAGAAAACTTGGAGGCTTCTAGCATGAATATAGATGACTGGGAGAAGACGGCTTGAAAGCGATCGGTTTTCTGAAAGCACGTCTATGTTGTCTATGAGAAAGTTTTAAGCAAAGCGACCATAGTACTCCATCTTGAGGCTAACTTTGTTGAAACGGCATGTGTAGAACGTCCTAGACACTTTTAAGCCTATCCATGTTTGCTGGGCTTGTCTATGCTTAACTGTCGAGACCTGCTCTACTCAACCATTTGAGATTCCATGGTAACAACTAATTACGCAATGAACAAGCTGTTTAAGAAGTATTTGCTGTCATTGAATTTGAAGACTATCATGCTGTAGGCTACAGGGAAGCGATCCCGTGGTTATGTTTTCCACAGATTGGAAGTTATTGGAAGGAAACCTCTCACGTGGTATTTTGTTCCACATATGGTATGTTCTAGGAAAGAAACTTTGTTCATGGAAGTTTCGTTTGGTTTTCACGTTTGATGCTAATCATATGGAGGAAGAAATTAAATTTCTTTGCAGTTTTTCTAACAAGACAAGTTCTTGCTGTGAACGTTTTCCAAGGAAGAACCGGGGAGTAGAACTCAGTTTAGTGCCTTCCATGGAAATAATGATAGAGTAGAGAAAGACTAGCAACTATATATATGTAATAATAACCCCCATAACCACGCAGACAGAAAAAAACAAGAATGTGTAGTCAAATTAGCTAACACAGCGTCTTAGTTATCTAAAACATTAACACACACGTACATGCGCGTGCATGTACTATCTAAACAGAAACAAACACTACTATGGCACACACACATCCATTTACGCAGAAATGCACAAACACAGACGCAACTAGGTACGCACACATACTTACAAAAAGAGGTACCTGAATGACATAAACGCAGACACAAAATTCGGTTAAACATTTTTTTCTCTAAAAACTGAAGCATCTTAGCTAATCTTATTCCATTATTAGCTACCTGATTGCACGAAACAAAGAACACAGTTAAATTAGGTCTGTAAAAAATCAATATGTCTCGAACTAACGGGGATTGGTTCAGTGGTGGAGCCTCGGCCTTCAGTCACTGGGTCCCGGTTTCGAATCTCGCTATGTCCACTGACGTTTATGAGTCGTAAAACGACGAAACACGTGTCCGTGGTTAATTATATTTTTAAAATGTATGAAGCTTCCCATTATGGGGACATCACATTTGTTGAAGGAAATTTTTCCCCATCTGGTATTTAGCTAAAATTCTTTTCCGTATAAATAATGTAATTCGAACAAATGTATCGAAAACAAAATAAACTAAACAATGACACACACATACATATACACACACACACACACACATATATATATATATATATATATATATATATATTAAGCACTCTTGCTTTTATATTGTAAACATAATTTGTTGAGTATAGTCAATTATCATTACAATAATAAGTATATATATATGTATGTATATATATATATACACGTGTATCTGTTTCTATATGAGTTTATGTATATGCGTATAAGACAACATATATGTGTGTATTAATGTAATTAGCTTTTCCTCTAACTCTTTCTCTCTATCCTTATTTTTATTTTCTATATGTGCATATCACACATCTGTTTTAACGATCTTAGAGTGTCGAAAAGTCAAATGAAATTAATTCTAAATTCATATTTTTCTCTTTCACATTAAAAACGCACACACATTTTATTTGTGTAGACTCAATTTACCAATAACGATAAATTTGATCAAATAAAATGCTTCACAAAATAACAGAAATTGGAAAGAAATAAAAATCACTAGTAAAAAGTAAAAAATAAATAAAACAAATCAGAAATTGTAGCAAATCACGGGAGAGTGGAGATACGCGGGATTGAACTCGGATCTCCGCGCCAATGCTTCCAGCCGACCCGCCCATCCCGCAAGGCTAACAAGATGAGTTGAGCAGAAGGTGGAAGAATCCGTTTCGACAGATAGATATAACAGCTGCGCGCGGAATGATACAAGAGGCGTGTTGTAGAATCATCAACAGTTTAACCTTTTTACCATCGAGAGCAAAAGCCGGAGAACTCAAAGTCACTCAAATGTTAGTGCGCTTCGCAAATGAGTTACAGCCATTAATATAGAACTGATACAAACAATAAATGTTCTAACTTTAAAACCATTTACATAAGCTCTGTTCTGTTTAGCCTAGAATAAGCCCTTTACATTTAACTCCCTTTGTCTTGTAAGGGAGTTTTTAGCCTCGACACCGGGCGAGCAGCTTTCCGGTGTTCTGTCCCCTATCTCCTTGCTGCTTAGTCTCGGACCTTCATGGAGGAATTTCTATCCACTTAAATATCTCGATATTTTAGGCACCTCCGGTAAGAAACGCTACTTTCCTCCTTCTTCAAAATAGAATTAAATAGCATGAATATCATTTCCTTTGTACATTTCTTTTATCTTAGCGAACTTCATTCACTCTTTCTCACAACGTGTAAATATCTATTTTAACCGCCCGTAATTTACGTACTTCTCCTGCCTCGTATTATCTTTATGCTCCTAATATTTTCTATTCTGCATTCGATTTACTCACGGCGGCCTTTTAGATTTTGTATTCTCATTTTTCTGAGACAATGTTTTTTTTTATTTCTTTTCAGGTTTTACCTTTTTCGACGAATAATAAAACCTAGGTTTAAATTACACTATTCCTCAGAGTCTTGTTTGTCGATAAGAATTTAGGCTAGCTGTCCGACGGTTACAAGCAGCTCTAAGACAGCATAAGCTCAATTCTAACGTTTCGCTTTATCCTGGATCTTTTCAGAATAACAGAGAAAATAATAGTTCATAACGTAAAACTTAATGTGTCGGTGTTTATTTTTATCTTCCTCTCATGGCGGGTAGGTTAGACACAAGGTTTGGAAAATGAGATTTTAAAAGCCAGCGCCTTACAAGAAGAGCACTCTGACCGACCAAAATATGCCCGGGAAGCCCCGTCGGCATTCACCGGTAGGGAAGACTCAGGCGATTAGCAATAAACCAACACCTTTTCAATGGGCGAGAAGCTAAAACCTGTGTAGGTTAACCTCCTAGGACTACAGAGGACCATATCTCAGACCGACATAGAACAAGGTCACCCCAGCACAGAATATCCAAGACTCTGTCGATCTGATTTGGTCATGAAAAAGCCACCCACAATGAGGTGTAATTTGTTACTAAATTCAAATTTTTATCTAAATTTACTGTTTAAAAATAGTACAACAAGCTTTCTAAAAAGACAGAAGTTATTTACATCTATATACAGTCTGAACGTTTGATCCAAGACCATTTTGAAGATGAATTTGGCAGATATCGTAACGACTTCATCTGGAAGGCTGTTGCACTGAGCAAAAACACGGACAGAGAATTCTGCATTTTTTCTGTTGAGATTAAGGCGACGATTGTATATCTTTTGCGGGTGGCCGTGGAGACCACCACTTGGCGCTGGGGTGAAAAAGAAACTCCTTGAAAAGTATATTAAATTTATGACTGATTAAGCTTGTACACCAGTATCAGGTGACTTCACATCGTCACAATGTATAACAAGAGCCTACCTATATACCGTTAATAAAATGTGAAATTCTGAAGCATCATTTGCTATTAGGTAGAAACTCCAATATTGATTGACTGTTTGATTTTACGACATGTAAATGGTTGTTAGGTTATCTCATGCCGAACTCACACATATGTTTGTTTTGTAAGCGTATATTTTGTAAATAAATAGTCTGTAAAAGATCGTTTCTATTCAATCCATAGATAAGACGCTGACAGGTACTACCACTCCGGATATTAATAGACTTGGAAGTAATGGTAACTAAGGGGTTGTTCCCGAATTAGAGCCTCATCACAAGATTCACTTGAAGAATTCTAAACTTGAGCGAATAGTTCGGAATAATGCATGTGGCAGAATCATTTGGACACAAAAACCAACCCCACTACCAGCGATGTACAGATTAGTTGGCATACCACCTCACCATATCCGAAGAGATGTTCATGTAAGAATAAAAAAACACAAACAGGACACCCCAAACTGGCCATATGGAATGATTGAAATGACTCCTTGAACGAAGCTATCCAATAACACAGAGAACATCTCTCAAATAGAACGGACTTCCCAAGGAATGACGGTGTGACCTTGAATCGAGCAAGAGCGAATCTTAAAATGTACAGCATACAAACTTCTATAAGTTGGAACAAGCAACAAGCAACTGACCTTGTGGAAATCTAAGACAGACAATGGAACGCATCATGAATGACTGCAGTGATGGGCCAACTTATACTGACCAAGATTTGATAAACTGTAATATTGATAGCCAACGATTGATCAAATATCGGCATGATCAGATATAATAATGTGTGCTGATATGACGTGTTTCAGATTTTCTAAATTATAGTTTTTAACCTTTCGAAAGTATCGGATATTAGATCCATTTTATTCTCCATTTATGAGTAACTCTCCGATGTCTAGCAATATAAATATGTCACTCATCGCTGAATTGATGAAGTAGAATGAAGCTACTAATGAAGCTGAAGGGTTCTGTAATCGCCACGGTACCTTCACTTCGTCGGCGATCAGCTGGTCGTGTTTCTGTGATGATGTAAAAATCGGAGTTTCCATGAATCTCTCTCCCCTTGAAAGTTGAGACCAGTGTAAAGAACGCTGAGGTCGCTGGAAGTGGTCTAAAGCAGAGGTCTTCAAAGTGGGGGTCGCGACCCCCAGGAGAGTCGCGTAACCATAGAAAGGGGGTCGCCAAAATTATAACTATTGAATTTTTTAAATAATATTCAAACTTATTTTTTATTTATAAAAAATTTTGGTGGGTCACGAAAAAAAATGTTTTCCAAAAAGGGGTCGCGACAAAAAAAGTTTGAAGAGCACTGGTCTAAAGTCATTAGTTTCGCTGTTGTGAGGCCACGAAAAGGCTGACTATATAAACGTTGCTAGACGGAGGAATGGCAGGCAGCAGATAAATCAAGGTTGCACAGATTTGTGGAGGACCCGGATAACCTACCAGACATGGACGTCTCTCGCCGGCAGTGGGCAATGCTCAACCGCCTCAGGACAGGTGTCGGCCGTTTCACCGCGACCATGAAAGGATGGGGACCCAGGGACTCGGCTGCCTGCGACTGTGGTCATTCTCTGAACAGACAGCAAACCACATCATCGAGTCATGCCTTAAACATCGGCCACCCAACGGCGAAGCTGGCATAGCTGCGCTAGACAACAAAACATTAGCATGGCTTTTCTCAACCGAGCTAGTGATCTAACAGTGAGATGCTGTGAAGCAAACGATTATGCACAACATAAAAGTAAAAACTCCAACAAAAGCGTTGATCGAATGGCTCATGCCCCTTGATGTTCCATTTCTTTCTTTCTCTTACAGCATTGTCATGCTAAATATAAGCTTCCCCTCGCAACCGTGTAAACAACCCCGAACCTTTTATGATGCAATACAGGGAACCGCCGGGCACACCTATTAATATAAACTAATGTAGATACATCTCCTTAGCGAGGAGATGCTTCTGCTTTAACCGTTCTGACAGGGTAATCGAAGAGGGGACTTAGGCCCCTTATTTTTCAAGAACCTTACATAACGTCTAGCTTCACTAGAATTCTGGCTACAATTCGATCTAATTCCAAATTTATCGATGTTACATGGTTTAATGACCAATCAATTATCTATTCATACGATATAGCATGTGATCCCGTTAATCATACTGTATAACACACTGCACCTGGGAATAATGCCTATACTTCATTATTTAAAGCATACTTCCGCTAAAGAATATGCAAACATTGAATCTGAATCCAAATCATGGACACTTTTACGAGTTTTGTCGATTATACAAGATGGAATATGAACGGTCTTAGAAGCATCTACATATTATTAAAAAAGTGATGGCATTTGGGGAGTTTATCTCTGCGTGGACAAATGGAAACGTGTGATTAGTTGACAAAAAAGGAATAGGCAGAGTTCACATACGTAAAGGAGTAGTTTTTACAATGTCAATACTCTAGTTCGAATATCACGTTCGTCTGAAGGATGCTTTTGACTTGATGTGAGTTTGATAAATTTAAATAAATTAACATAAATTAACATAACATAATAACATAGAAAAACGCTACATAAATATTTTTTTAATTAAGTAACCTTTTTTTTGGATAATCTGCGAAAGGCATGAAGGATATTCGGTATTAATGAAAAGCATAATTTCTAACGTTTTTTTTTGCCAATAAAAACAACACGTAAATACATTCATCGTAGTTACTAACTCTTTCCTACAAATACTAAGCAGCATATGATTTCTAAAGAAATTTCACAAATATTTTCTCTTCGTAGTAGTTATAAAGCTGTAGAAGCTAGGTACAGATGAAAATTGACATACCCAGGTACTGTACTAACGCCGCTCAAAGAGCAGATAAAAACTAGTTATATATTACCTTGCATAACGTATAGCTAATCCTAAATTCCTGCAACAATTAAAACTAACAACAGATCAGTTCCACATGAAGAGGTTAAGGCAAACAACCAATTATCTATCATACTATGAGGATTATTCTAGACCTAAATTAAGACGTCAATTATACCGTAAAACTCATTACAGCTTAGTCCAAATAAGACCACCGCCAATGAAAATACGATAAACGATATGTTATTTCAAACTGTGGTGAGACGAGGATTAGGCGCGTTAACAAGGAGAGGGAGGGGGTGATTATCAACGATACGAAAGCGGGTAAATAATATCCGCTTGTGTAGGTAGAATGAAATGGTGGAATTTTTTTGCCGGATGTGAGTCAGAAATTCTGGTTAGTTAATCGTCAGAAACCGAATCCTTTGAACGAATTTTCTCTTGTTGAAGACAGAGAGAGAGAGGGGGGGGGAGAAAGAGAGAGACAAAAAAATAGAGAAAGAGGGAGTAGGAATGTCGAAACTGGAGAAATGCTAGATGAACCAAGCTAAAAGAAAAAAATATACATATAAACAATTCGGTCAATATGTTTATCAAGGTTATTTTCTACACGATTACGTTAGTAAAGTGAGTTGGATTCGTACTGTGTATCTAAGTGCTCTGCCACGCTACGCTAACGATGTACTTGGCACACACCGTGACTTAGTGTTCTTTCCATTAGTAAAGTGAGTTTACTTCTTATGATGTGGCAAGGTACTATGCCACCCTATACTAACGATAGACTTGACACATATAGTGACATCGTATTCTTATTAGTAGTAAAGTTGGTACTATAGTGATTGTGAGGCTACGTAATATGCCAGGCTAACGATATTATTTAAACATATAGTGACATAATGACATGGCACTAACGATATAAATCTGTGCATCGAATTAGTTGAAGTGAGATAACCTGTGCATTAAAGAAACACAATCTGTGTCAGCCTCCTCGAAAATATGGATCAACGTTACTCCTTGGTATATCGTTGGCTGCAGTTGAATTGTTTTAACCTTCATCTAAATTCATGATACATCCTACACACCTCAATGGAAATATCATTCTATGGTCTTCGTTGCCATTGATCCAATGTGTCTCTCAACCCTTTCTTTTAAGATAGTTATCTCCATCTTAGAAGTGTATGAGCATCTACTAAAGTTCTATCTCACATTTCGGTTCATAAGTGCGTTTTTTTTTTTCTTGAGATGCAGCAAGATGTGTTTGCCAACTAAAAAAATTGTATAATTTGGATCATTCGTTTCTGTATTTTTGAGATGAGGATTGATAATTTGTATAATTTGGGTTAGTTGGACTACGGTTCTCATCTTGAGTATTATTCTCACAACGTTTCGGCCGCTGTAACCTCCGGCCTTCTTCAGGTGTATCTTTTCGAACTCGGGAATATTTTTGTCAAACTCGGGATTCTGGACGGAATTTCGAACGGAAACCTTTATTTAATCCACGGGGGTAGCATGCCCTCGTTTTGTAAGCCATGGCTAGGAGAAGTCTTCAGTAATTCGCAATTCTTCGTATCGTCCGCACCAAGGATTCAAACTTCAACCTTTAGATGACTATCACTTAGAACTGAATTATACTTAGTACTATATCCACAGCGCCACGGGTTCTTGCAGGAATTCAATCCTCGGTGCGGGCGAGTGGAAGAATTGCGAATTACTGAAGACCTCTCACAGTCATGCAGACAGGCGGAGAGCATGCTACCCCCGTGGATTAAATAAAGGTTTCGGTTCGGAATTCCGTCGAGATTCCCGAGTTTGACAGAAATATTCCCGAGTTCGAAAAAATACACCTGAAGAAAGCCGGAGGCTACAGCGCCCGAAACGTTGTGAGAATAACACTCAAGATGAAAACCGTAGTCCAAACAATCCAAATTATACAAATTATCAATCCTCATCTCAAAAATACAGAAACATAACTAAAAGAATGTATTCCACATGTTGTATTCTTAGTATAGTATGAAAATGCAAATAATATGTCATTAAAAATATAGTATAAGGCTGCCATTAAAATCGTACAGAATGAGAATGCCATTAAAATTGTATAAAATGCCATTAAAATAGTATAATAAAAGAATACCACTGAATTAATGTAGTATTAGCATTGTATTAAGATAGTATAGCATAAGAATGGCATTAAGATAGTATAATATAATACAATCAAAATATTATAGTATAAAATGCCATTAAAGTTATAAAAGACAAAACTGTCATTAAAATTATTTTCAGTGCGACGTCTGTACTAGTAAATAATTATTTCCCATCTTAAGTATCTTTTAACAACTGAATTATATCCGGACTGTGGAATGATAGAACTTTATATTTATTTGGACATAAATTTGCAAGTTCATCACTTGATTGTACGTCTATGTCCGTAGAAGAGATTGCTTGCTAATTTCTCCTTCCAAATCTCGAGCTGTTCTTTACGCTTGAATTCAAAGTTTGCCTGAGTTACTTTTCCTTGACTTCAGTTATGGATGGTCTTCCAAAGATTTAAAAGCAGATTAATGAAGGCCGAGTGTTACTTTAAGCACTAAACGCTATGAACATTAACAATGAATCCCTTTTTATTTTTTTTTAATACTGTGCCAAGAATAACGCAAACAGCAGAATAAAAAATAATATCAATTTATGTCCGCTGCCGAGCAGAAAAGATGCTATTCGTTGCTTTCCGTGAAGCTCGTGTCATGTTTGGATGAGGAAAAAGTTTGTACACTATTGATGATGATGACATAATTCTAAGCTGTGATGGCTGAGCGATAAAGGATGTGAACGCAGAAATGTCGACAATGATATACTTTTAAATTAAGTTCACCCCAGACATTGCCACTCAGACGTAAGGGGATACTGTGGATTAGGTGCCATAAATTAGAAGGGGCATCCTAAGAGATGAAGTGTGCGGCGAGATGTTTGTTTACATTACATTTAAATTTCTGCATCTCGGTACAGTCAGGGAAACAGGGAGCAGGGAGGAACTTCCAAAGGCTGACAACTCGAGGAGATAAGCTATTAGAATAGAAAGCTATCCGTCATCTCGCGACCTCCACAGTGAATGGATAGGATTTAACTGATTGTCGAGTGGGTGCAGTGTATTTACGTCGAGGGCCAGAGCAACAAGTTTATCTGAGCACATTTCATTGAAGTACTTGTAAAACAAGCACAAGGATGCAACATTGCGGCAATGGGAAAAGCACTGAAGTTTGGTGGATAGTAAGGGACATATTAGATTAGCGACTCTTTTTTTAACCTTGTCAAAGAGAAAGCCCAGGTGTGACAAATTACTTATGGGTGGATGGTGACCTTGTAGAGATCAAGGATACTGGTCGGTGCGAGACGTTTTCTAGCACGGTAGAGGGAGCCTACTTTCCTTGCAGCAGTCATGGCAATGCCATCTATGTATTTGTTCCGACCCATGCTAGGCCAAGATTTTTAAACGTTGGATTCTCGGGTTGGGTGTTATTATCCATGGTAATCGTTGGTTGAAAAGTTGTTTTGTAGTTGTTAAAGGAAAGGGGCTTTGTCTTAGTAGCATTAAATGTTGCCACCCATTTGTGTCCCAAATCAACTAATATACGTATCTCAGACTCAATTTCATCAGGGAGGTCGTTTATGAAAATTAAGAACAATAAAGGACCCAAGATTGATCCCTGGGGTACACCTGTATTTATGTTATGTGGCTTGGGTGAACGGCAATCGCGAACTACCTGAATTTTTCTTTTGGATAAGATGGATCGAATTATACTAAGCATACGTCCAGAAATACCATACGAATTAATTGTGTAATTAAGATATAGGACGAATGAGACAAAAGAGATATAGATGTCGCAGATAGCTTACGTCGTTAAAACGTACAATATAGATGTAATACATTTCGATAGGGATAACCTGATCGTTATATGCTGATGAATATAAATAGACTGACATAGACTGGTGAACACAACGACATACGTTTAGATATGTTATATGAAGTATATCGTAGCAAAACAAAAAAGAACACAAACATTGAATGAGAGCAAATGTATTGTTCGAATTACAGTTGTTGTGTTTTGTACTTGTAAGACGATCGGTCGAACTCGTTCTTAAAACTTTTATTGCTATGAAAAGATAGGTTCGTTACTCGCGAAGACTTATATCCATCGTATGTTATTATTAGTCTTATCAAGTGATACATTATACATGCTTAGTATCTCAAAGTGGTGTTGCTGAATTATGAAGTGTATTGTGATGATATGAGGGAGATGTAGACCTGATTATTACAGCTTGTGTGTGTGTGTGTGCGTGTGTGTGTGCAAGGAATTGACCTCTGTGAGGGGTGGGAGAATGATCTAACTTCAACAATTATGAAACATTATATTGTTGTCGGGACAAGAGAGGCGTTGCTTTTATCTTATTTCGAGGAATATATTCTAGATAGGATGGTTGATAAATCGAGGCTTGACTAAATGTGTATATGGTCTGTTTGTGACGAGATAGGTAAAGTTTCAAGTGTTCTTGTTGCTTGACGCTCATCATGGTGATAATTATTCTCGTCTCTGCTGTTTGTTGCCACATCTGGGCTGGTGCATCATCCACTAGTCTCTCCCTCCTAGAAAAGGTCAAACAAAGAGTCGCCAACTTAATAGGTCCCTTACTATCAACTAAGCTCCAGCCCCTGTCGCATCGACGTAAATTCACTAGACCAACTCGACAATCAGCTAAATCTCATCCATTCACTGTGGAGGTCCCAAGATGCCGAAGAGCCTTCTATTCCAATAGCTTCTTTCCTCGTGCTGCTGGCCTCTGAAACTCGCTCCCTGCTCCCTGTTTCCCCGACAGTACCGATATGCAAAGGTTTAAAACTAATGTAAACAGACATCTCGCTACACTGCTCGCAACTTGGGGTGACACCCAAAACCTTTACCCTAATTCTCAGTATCGGCCTGCCTTGTTTGGGGTGAAATATGTTTTTAAAAAGTGCTGTCACCGGAGAGATAAAGACCTGAGATCTTGACTGTTAATATTCGTTTTCTCATCTGACGCTGTTCGCTTGATGATTTGTCTATATGGCCAAGGAATATTAGTTGTTCGGTTTCCAGGATTGTCATTAAACACTCCTGCTTGCCCAAGTGGTGCAGCAACACCAACTCCCCGTTTAACATGTCGTTTAGAGTTTATTCATGCGGACACGGCTGAATACATGTAACCTGCCCCGTTTTCTTCAACCAGTCTTCGAATTCACTTATTTGTATAATTAATTGGAATGAAATCTTGTCAACGATTGTTTAACAAGTAAATAGATATACTTATGTACAGACTAATATAAAGAGCAGCATTAACAAAAAAAACTTTTATTCACTCAAACAAGGCACATTACCACTGAGATGCAAGGTGCTACCGTAAATAAGAAGTTATATATATAAGCGCATCAAAAGTGGAGAGTTGTGAAGCCCGATTTCTGTCCAAATTACATTGAATTTCTGCATGTTAGTACTGTCAGGAGACCAGAGAGCAAGGATAGAATTCCAAAGACTTACGTCGAGAGGGCACCAAAGCAGCAAGTTAGTCATAGCACATTCTATTGTAAAACAAGCACAGGAGTGAAACAGTGCGGCGATGAGACAGTAGCTGGAGCTTGGTAGACAATGTGGGACCTATTAAATTAGAGGCTCTTTTTGGACCCTGTCTAAGAGGGAGTGATTATTAGTGGTTGCATTAAGTAAAATGGGGCAACTATACTCCATGCATGCGCGATTGGTGGCTTTGTAGAGATATAAGATACTGACAGGTATATGAAGTTTTCTAGCACAGTAGAGGGAGCTTATTTTTGCAGCGGCCTTGGCAGTGTCTTCTATGTATTTGTTCTTACCCATGTTACCTGTGAATGTAAAGCCGAGGAGTGTGAATGACTCTCAGGTAGAGTGATATAAGCCATGGCAATCGAAGCTTTGTCTTAGTAACATTAAATGTTACTATTCATTTATGTCCCCATTCTACAGACTGGAAATCATTTAGCCATTGCTTTGGATGTGCGTGCGTTCGTTTTGTCCACATGTCGAGAAAAGAGCGTTGTGTTATCAGCAAATATACCCATCTCGGACACAATTGCACCAGGGAGGACGTTTATGAAGATCAAGAATAATAAAGGTTCAAGGATTGGCCTCTGAGGCATACCCGCATTAATGTGATGTCGTTTAGATGTACGGCCATCAAAGAAAACTTGAATCTGTTTTTTGACTAAGAAAGATCTGATTATATTCAATATTCGTCCATTAATACCGCACGAATTAATTTTCATGAGAAGACCGTCATGCCAGGCTTTGGATAGTAATATCATACGAATTAATTTTCATGAGAAGATCGTCATGCCAGACCTTCTCAAAGGCTTTGGATATATACACACTGCTGCCCTAGCTTAACCTGCCTTGTCTAATGTATAGTATTTAAGTTCAGGGGTGACCATTAGAATATCCGTAGTAGAACGTGCTTGCTTAAATTAATACTGTTAGTCAGAAAAAAGTTTAGTATTAACGAAGTGAGGGACTATCAATAAGTTAATTATGATTCGAAGATTGTAGCTAAGAGTGGAAAGAGACTAACGAGGCGATAATTTTGCGAGTCAGTTCTTTCACCATAATTCTTAAACATTGGTACCACAGAGGAAATTGTATAGTACTAAGTATAATTCAGTTCTAAGTGACAGTCATCTGAAGGTTGAAGGTTCAATCATCCGATACGAAGAATTGCGAATTATTGAAGACTTCTTCCCAGTCATGAACGAGAGCATGCTACCCTCGTGGATGCAATAAAGGGGTCGACCCAATATATCTGAAGAAGGTCGAAGGTTACATCGGCCGAAATTATCAACCCTCATCTAAAAAATTCCGAAACAGTCGTAAAGTTTCATGAAGTTAAGTGTAATCAATTGGTACGAATGAACTTCAGCCTATGACTGACTTGTCCACCAAGCACTTCCAACGATAAGCACTTCTAGATACGACGTGCAAAAATAGTCAATATCTTAAAAAAACCCTCCTCTCTTGGTACAGGTCTGAATTTGGCCCTTTTCTCCTGAAGATTAGTCTGGAAAAATTATAGCGTATTTAAATGAACCTATTCATTTATCTAATTTTTTTTAAAATACGAAACTGATAAGTGAAAGTAGTCAATTATTTTCTTACCGGGAACATCATTTCATCTACCATGGTGCTCCACTCATAGGGGATCATATTCATATATATATATATATATATATATATATATATATATATATTTAAATGTATGGCGTCATAAAAGAAAGAGTGGTAGCTTTTTTACTCTATCCAGCACTCTCATTGACGTCACTTCGTGTGCACGGTCACAAGATACTAATAAACTAACAAACAAACAAGGCGTCCCTCTCTCCTCTCTTTACCTGTTTTGTTTGATGAATTAGGTAGCCATTTTACGATATTTTCCACTGTGTATAATTACCCCCTTCTCTAACATATATATATATATATATATATATATATATATATATATATATATATATATATATATAAACTTTGAAAATTGAGAAACCTGACAACTTGACGCGTTAGTTTGTCAAATAAATGAAACATTTATTAAATAATATTTTAATCCAAATTTTCGGTTTTATAAAACCATAATCATGGTAATACAGATAATATTTTCCTTTACTTTTTTTCTTCTTGATCGTCAAAGTCTTACGGCGTAGCCGAGGATCGACGATCTCTTCTAGTGTTATCGAAGAAACTGTTTGTTTTAACGTCCGATCTCTAGTAAAGCGCGTTGGCACGCGAGTTTATAATAATGAGATTGGTATTATTACAGTTTGAAACGCCGTTAAAATGATAAACTTTGAAAATTGAGAAACCAGAAAACTTGACGTATGACTTTGTAAAATAAATGAAATATTTATCAAATCATTCTTTTTAATCCAAATTTTCGGTTTTATAAAACCCTAATCATGGTAATAGAGACAATACTTTCTTTATATATATATATATATATATATATATATATATATATATATATATATATATATATATATATAATATTAAATTATTTATACCTACAGACGCTAGCGTTTCAAGCTTATTGCTCTCATCAGTGCAGGGAAGTAACAATTTCAGACGGTCGGGAGGCGCGAACCCGGTACACAGAGTCAGCCATATCCACTCGGCCCACAGAAACTGTCACGTAATATAGGGAAATTAAGATCTATATGTACCTAGAAGCGGGCACAGATAGAAGACTAGTCGAGAGTGTTCGACGAACGTATTCGGAACTTTGCATTAGAGCTTTTTGACAGTCTATTTTTAACTTCCCCGAGAGTGCTCAACTTTAATTTCTTATATATATATATGATCCCCTGCGAGTGGAGCCCTCTGGTAGATGAAATGATGGTTTCCAGTTAGCTTTCTTAGAAACTAATTGACTACTTTCGCTTATCATTTGGTATTTACAAAAATGTAGATACATGGATAGGTTAATTTAAATACGCTATGATTTTTCCAGACTATTCTTCAGGAGAAAAAGGCCAAATTCAGACCTGTACCAAGAGAGGAGTTTTTTTAAAAGATATTGACTATTTTTGCACGTCGTATCTAGAAGTGCTTATCGTGGGAAGTGCTTGGTGGACAAGTCATTCATAGGCTGAAGTTCATTTGTACCAATTGGTTACACTTAACTTCATGAAACCTTACGACCGACATCTAGACGCATCTTCATTAGTATTGATACTGCTTTTAATTGCTCTTCCTATAAACATTTATTTATTTGTCCATCTGGCTTAATAATTAGATGAAAGACCAGTGTTCACTCTTCGGTCAAGTCATACCAAAGATTAAAAAATAGTACGTGATGTCCCATTGCTTAACTACTCAGAATTATAAGGTGAGAATCAAGGATAAGTCGAGTAATATTAGGAATAGAGTGACACCCTCCCCTACATCTCGATATAGATGTTACTGAAATAGGAACATTTGGATCGCCCTCTACTATGGTCGACTAATTTATTTTCTTTACTTACCTTTGTTTTCGTTCCTCGGTTGACAGATTTTGATAAATAATGGTTTTAGCATTAGCGCTAGACGATCTTCCTACTTGATTGCGGCCTCTTTTAATTTTCCTTGTGCCAGAATCAGTTTTATTTAATAAATTTAAAAAAAAACGCACACACGAATATGATGATGTCAAGTAATGGCGGCGTCGACTGTCGATGCACGCATCCTCGGATGTTCAGGAAATACCCGGATGTAGTTGAGACTTCAAATCTCAGCTGGAAAAAACTTTGAAAAGACGATCGATGGGAAATTGGAGTCATTTTTGTTTGTACTGTTTTGTTGGATGTCCGGAGGCAGTCGTTTCTCCATATTAGGGTTGTTGATGCACTTAAGATTAACTCACCTGAAGCAGGTGTGACAAAACGTCTCTTTGTCGTGTGGAATTGAACATCATAAGCAACTTCCGGTGACCTTTGTGAACGTGTGACGTCAGTGACTGAAGCGACAGACGAAAAAACAGGAAATCTGAAGCTACGGGCAAGGCGCTTTTGATAAACACAAAGACCGAGATAGAAATAGATAGTGTGTGTGTGCGTGTGTGTGTGAGAGAGAGAGAGAGAGAGAGAGTGTGTGCGTGTGTGTGTGTGTGTGTGTTTGTGTGTGTGTGTGGTTGAGCAAACACGTGTAATCATATTTAAACGTTATATAAAATTATATACATGAATACATACAAAATCGGTACCAAAGCATAATAATATATGTCTGTATACATATATTTTTATTCGTAGTTTATATTTATATACTAGAAAAATGTTACCCGCTGAGTCAGCCATTGAGTTAGGATTATATTGTTTGAACTCTGAAATGAAGAGTTCGAATGCAAAACGCGATAAACGCCATTTTCAAAATCACGAAACTGTCCCTACAAAAAGTGTTTCATTTCAACACTCGACGACACTCCAAAACCATGTGTTACATTATATTATACCGAAATATTTTTTTTTTGATTTCAATTAAAATCAGCGTTTATTCGAAGTCTAGGTTTAATATATTCGTGTTTTTATTGTTTACGGTCTCAACTTAAACGAATTGGATTTATTGCGTTTTGCGTTTGAACTCTTCAAATAGTGATTCTGTAAAGCCAGTTAAATAAAAGAAAAAAACAAAACTCCAAATCAGTCCTTAATCGCTATATCTCTACCCCTTACTTCTCTCTTTCAGTATCTCATTATTTTTCTCCAACTATGTGGTAAGTAGTATGAATACCTGTGGGGATATTTCATATTATCTATAATGGACTATTCCAATCTTCTTTTTTAAAGTTAGTTTTATTAATTTCGACTGTTAATAAACAGCGAGAGAGAGGGGGTACCGAAGCGATAAGTAATAGACACTGCATAAAACAAGAGCAGGGTGTGACACAGTATTAATTGAGTGAGGGTGAGAGTAATAGACAGGAATTTAGTAAGAGATGAGTAAGATGGAAATTACGGCAAATTAGAACAATTAAAATTGATTTGTTCTTCAGACATAGTACAATCCCACTGCCAAAAAATACTTGAATATGTATTTTGTGTGATTAAAATATATAGAAATATGTCTTCGAGAAACAAACGTTGCGTACCTCAGCTTTCGTGTAATTATAGATTCTAGCAAAAATCGTCGACAAGAAGTCAAATATGTTTGCTAGTATATAACTACCGCCATCTCCATCCATAAAGAAGAAGGTTATCTCTGAGAGGATGGTATAATTACCACATAACAGATACTATACTGCGTCCTAAAAAAGGTTAGGAGGAGGTCATGCCTGTGAGGATGGTATTGTGACGAACAAACATAACCTACACGGCCTCTAAGAGATGAAATAATGCCTGGGAAGATGGTATTATGACGAACTAAAATATAGTACACTGCCCCCCCCCGCAAAATAGGAGGTAATTCCTGGGAGTATGATCTTATGAGATCAGAACAGATACTATACTACATTTCTCCCAAAAGGAAAGAAGTAATACCTGAGAGGAGGATGTCATGACAACAGATCAAATACTAAACTACCCTCCAGTAGTACGTCAGTTTGAAATAGTACAGTAAGCTGAATTGATCATTAAAAAATAATACAATGGTGCAAGTAATAGAAGTAATAGTATAGTTTCGGCTTCAGACGGACAGGTACTAATTTCCATTAGTATTAGACATAAATATTTTATCATCGATTATATACACTAGCTAGCTTCGCGTGTTTTTTTTTTTTATCGCTTTGCAAATTTCGCCATTTTAAATTTGTCGAGACCACAATGCACTTGTATAAAAAGAAACATACTCAAAAATTAGACACTCGGCGGATGAGGCGAAATACAAAACTTTTCTAGAATTTTCTTTGTAATCATCTATAAAAGATAATACAAGCGAGCGATTAACTCTTGGCTGCGACAATATGTCCCGATCAAGAAGGATTTAAAAGAAAAGTAAACGAGAAAAAATGGAATTAAATGCGTTTACTTTTGACAAAGGCGCATTACGCTGAAAGATCTCAAGTTTTTAAAATAATTTTTTTTTTTTTTTAAATCGTTGTTCTGGTTTTTCAAAATATTTTTCTTATTGGTACTAACTCTACGTTTCAAGTGTGGACTTCTTCATTATTCAACAACACGTAAACCACGTGACACACACACACATCGGCATTCAATTACCAATCGTCATAACATCAGGACGAATTTTCAACTTGGCTACGACAATATGTCCCGATCAATGAATATTTAAAAGAAAAGTAAAAAAAAAAAATGGAATTAAATGCCTATACTTTTGACAAAGGCGTATAACGCTGAAATATCTCAAGTTTTTAAAATAAATAAATTATTTATTTAAAAAAAAAAATAAGTTGTTCTGGTTTGTCAAAATATTATTTGTATTGCTATTCCATCAACGTTTCAAGCGTGCACTTCTTCATTATATATATATATATATATATATATATATATATATATATATATATATATATGTGTGTGTGTACATTGAAAAAAGTTTTTTTTTTTAAATATTATTTATGTATTTATCAACGTTTCGTCTTTATCTCAAGACTTCCTCAGGATGATTGTCTAGAGAAAAACAAAAGCACAAATACAAAATGTTTCAAACAATAGGTAGTGGCGAGTGAGCTTGCTCAGCAGCCACCACTTATTATTTCCTATTTACCTAATTTATCATATATATATATATATATATTATATATATATATATATATATATATATATATATATATATATATATATATATATATATATATATATTGCTTTTCTGTGGATGACTATATAAGCCTTCCTTCTCGGGTCGAGCACTGTCGTTGGGTGATGTCGCCTGCTGCTTCTTAGCGTAATGCAAAGCTCTTTGTAAAGAAACAAATTGAGCACGGTGAAAGCGGCGGTCGGTGTTTATATAAATAGACATTTCAGACATCATTTACGAGCGCTTGTTTTGTAGCATAATGGGAAGAGTTGCCGACTGTCAACTAGATTGTTTACTATTAGATCTTTGACTAAAGAGCGGTGCTAGTCTAGCTGCACTGAGGATCTGTGATACAGTAAAACAATATGTCTGCAGATGACTTTATAAGCCCCTCATTTCTCGGGTCGTTGAGTGATGTATTTTCCTGCTTTGTAAATAAACAAATAGAGCTCGGTGAAAGTGCCGACTGTCAACTAGATGGTTGTCTACTTGAACTGAAGAGCCCTGATATAGTCCGTCTGTTGATGACTATATATATAAAATATGTATATATATATGTGCATATATTTATTATTTGTAATCAAACTTTCAAGGTTTAAGCTCAATAGATATTAATATTTAGTTCAATGACATATATAAATAAATAAACAATTGAATATAGATTCCAGCGACTATACATTTATTAATAAGTGAAGAGATTTATTCTTTACGGCAGTTTCCTCATCCTTTTTGAATGCTGATCTGGCTTTTTCTTACGATCAATCATCTTTTTGGGGGAAAATACAGGATCTGTTTGTATACCCTGTTTGTCTGAATGAAAATAGAAACGCCCGAATGAATCTCTTCACCGGTAAGTAAAGATATAGTCGCTGGAATCTTCATTCTATTGCTTATATATATATATATATATATATATATATATATATATATATATATATATATATATATATATATATACTGGTTGGTTGCATTCCAATGAGCAAAAGAAAGAAAAAAGCAGTCATAATGATGATCTTTTATTTATTTATTTATTTATTTATTTATTTATTTATTTATTTATTTATGTATTCATCGAATGCCTATACTTTTTTCTTTCTGCCTTACACGCGTTTCTCAACCGGGTAAGAAAAAGTATTTTTTGTGTACCGGCTGCTCTTCAGAGACGATCAATCAATAATTCAAACACAAGCATATTATTCCAACATAAAACGAAAAGAGAGTTGATTAAGAGAGTTGAGAGAAACGGCGAGTGAAAAAACACGAAAAAAACTCACTTTAAAAGATGACCATCATATAAAACACACACACACACACACACATATATATATATATATATATATATATATATATATATATATATATATATATATATATATATATATGTTTGCTAGTAAGAAATTGCCTTGTATGTATGTGATTGTGCGCGTGTACATATATTTACATGTTTTTGTTTCATTTTACTTTAGTCGAAGTTCTCAAAAATCAAGGGGCCTTTTCCTGGTGCTAACACTGAATCCCTATATGAGATACATAGATATTAATATATTCCGTTAAAGTTCTCTTTATCTGTCAAAAGCAAAGAACGTTAATTGTCTTCTCCCCAATTGATCAGTTTACTGTTATATTATATCTTTAGTTTGGTCTCATGGTCCTACCGGATTCAAGGACAAGAATTCATCTTGTCTGGTGGAGTATCTAGCTGAGTGATGTTACTTGAGGTAATATCACTAAGAGAAGATGCACCAACTCTCGTATGACCCAGTGTATAGCCGTGTCGAAGGGATCTTATTTGGGCTTCGAATACTATTTGGGCTTCGAATACTATTTTAGCTGTTAGTGTGTGCGTATGTATGTGCGTCTGTATGTTCGCCAGCGATAGTAATCTAACAGGGTTGATCAGAAAATACCCAGACCGCGTGTCTTTGTTCCAGGATTTAAAAAATCCCCATTCAAACGATCTGATTTTCTTAAATAGCCTCACTATTTTTAATTGACTTTTCTAGGTTGTCACTTCTTTGTCCAAATCCCTGATTTTCCCTCAGTTTCCTTTGTTCTTTTTTTAAAAAAAACAACGTTTTATCCGTTTTTTTTAAATTCATTTTATGTTATTTTATGTCACTTTTCCCTGGTTTTTACGATAATGGAGTCACACGATTTTTTTGGCACAGTATAAAATATATCATAATTGCCGGCATGACTGTTATTATCATAGCCGCCGTTGCAACGACCGTTCAAACCGGACGATAATTATATTCTTGAGTCCTTCAAACAGCAACAAAGGAAAACATAGAACTAAGTAAAAGAAACGAGTGCGAACTGACCCGTACACAATTTCTTTTTTCTATTCAAAATGCCTAAATGGATAGCATGGTATAGAGATGGGGTTATGCACATGTTCTAGAGATTAAATGTTTTGAGTGACGAAATACAGTTTCAGCCATTTAAAAAGCGTTATTTTTATATTATTCGGTGGTTGCGTGGTTAGTTATAATGGTTTCGTTATATGCCAGGCGTTGTTTTCAGAAGCGACACCTAGCGACTGTTATTGACACTAAGCAGCCTGTACAAACCTGCTGGTCAAAAAATACGAAACGGCGGTGTATACAAAGAGGCCATTTGTTACTATATATATATATATATATATATATATATATATATATATATATATATTACTTCAAGCTTAATGACAACCAATCGGTACAGTCGGACACTCTGAGCTAATAAATCTACAATTGTTATTGGAATTAATTTATCACTTTAAAATGCAGTTTATTTCATTCGTTTATATTGTTACAATATTGATAAGCTAGAAGATTCAATTCTTTTAACACCTCTCTTTCTCTCTCTCCCCCCTCTCCCCATCTCATCCTCTCTCTCTCTCTCTCTCTCTTTCTCTCTCTCATTCAATGCCATATATTGGTATAATCCCAACTATACTCTTTCTTATATTACCCACCCTATTTCCTTATTATGCCTGTTTCTTTCCCTCATAAGAGTTTTCTATATTTTTTTTCTACCCCAAAAATTATCCTTGTCAATATATTTCCCTATACTCTTCCTCCTACCCTCTTACCCTACACATCCTCTTGCAAGATGTTTTCTTAATAATGTACTTGTAAGAAAAAGATTGATACTCTTTAACCTTTATTTTCTAATTTTATTTTATTTTTATTTTCTTATTTTTATGTTGCTTTTATTTTTATTTTATTTATTTCATTTCTTTATTTTTTATTTTATTTTCTTATTTCTTTTATTTCTATAAAATTCATTTATTAATAAATTAGATCCCATGCATCCCTAAGATATCTTAAATATTTCAGATTAGATTAGCTCAATGTTTAACATGCTATGTTAAGCAGAGATTTCATATTATAATTCGATAGATTACAAAAATTGTGACATAATTAATTAAATTTTTACATAATTTAATAAAGCTCCGAAAATCAACGTTTGACAATATTTAACCATATGTACGTGCGTTTAAAAAATCACTTTATTATAATTGTTACATCTGTAACCTTTGATGATTTTCCTCAGCAGCATACAAACTTCTATCAATTTTTATTCAGATAATTTCGAATAGATATATTCGCCATCAATTCAAGAACAAAACATTTTTTCCTATAAGTAGGATAGTAAAACATTAAATTCACATAAAAATCAAAAATACATTTCAGGATGGAGTCATGCAAAGAAGAGCTACAATTACCTTCTAATCAGTATCGATTCGATATTTCCTCATAAACAAGGCAAGTAAAGCTAGGGCGGTAGCGCCCTGATATATCCAAAACCTTTGACAAAGTCTGGCATAAAAGTTTTCTAAGAAAAATTCATTCATATGGTATTACTTGACGAATATTTAATATAATTAGATTCTTCCTATCCAAAAGAAAGAGCCATGTTGTCCTCGATGGTTGTTCATCCAAACAACATGATATAATCGCAGGTGTACCTCAGCGATCGATACTTGGACCTTTATTGTTCCTGATTTTCATAAACTACCTCCCTGATAGCATTGTGTCTGAGATTGGTATAATTGTTGACAACACTATGCTCTACTCTAGTCATGTGTGTAAAATGGACGCGTACATATCCGAGACAATTACTGAATCCTTAGAAAGTGACCTCCAGGCTGTAGGGGAATGGGGTCATACATTGATGGTAACATTTAATTCTGCTAAGACAAAGCTCCTTTCCTTCAATAACTACAAGAAACCTCTCCAACTACCGATTGCCATGGTAAATAACACCCTACCTGAGAGTCCAACGTTCAAACTCCTCGGCCTAACATTCACAGGTAGCATGAGTTGGAACAAATACATACAAGACATCGCCAAGGCTGCTGCAAAGAAAGTCGGTTCCTTCTACCGTGCTAGTAAACTTCTCACACATGACGGTATCATATATCTCTACAAAGTCACCATCCACCAATGCATAAGGTATTGTTGTCACATCTGAGCTGGTGCACCATCCACTAGTTTCTCCCTCCTAGACAAGGTCTAAGAAAGAGTCGCTAATCTAATAGGTCCCTCACTATCCACTAAGCTCCAGCCCTTGTTCGATCGCCCCAATATTGCACACTTGTGCTTGTTTTCCAAGTAGTTCAATGGAATGTGCTCCGATGAACTTGCTGCTCTGGTGTCCTCTCGACGTAAATACACTCGACCAAACCGACAATCAGCTAGACTCTATCCATTCACTGTGTAGGTCCCCAGATGTCGGAGATTCTTCTACTTCAATAGCTTCTTTACTCGAGATTCCGATCTTTGGAACTCACCCCCTGCTCTATGTTTCCCTGACTGTACCGACATGCATAAATGTAAAAGTAATGGGAACAAGCATCTCGTTATACAGCTTAAGCGTTCACCCTAATTCTCAGTAGCCCCTTATGTCTACAGTGGAAAGTTGCCTTGTTTGGGTGAACTAAGTTAAGAACATTTTTAAAGTCATCTTGTTTAGAGTTAACTAAGTTAAAACAAAAAATATACAGTAGAAATAGCGAAGTAATTTAAAGCCAGACGAATATAATTCCGCGAAGCAATAAATTAAAATGGCTTACTATTTAGTTTGTCAAGAAATTATATTTGTAAATATGATTTTTATTTCTCGAATTAATTTATTAGAATTTTTAAGAATACATTCGAGTGAATTTCATGTCATCAGAAACGTTATATTTGTAAATAAATATTTTGTTATTAATTTAAATTTTATTTCATTAAAAATGCACATTTGTTTTATAAGAATCCTAAATGTATTCCATTGGAAAGTCATTCATGTATATTATTTATTCTAAATATTATTTTTATTTCAGGGATTAAATCATTAAAATGGCTGAGTCTTTTTTCTAAAAAATCACAAAACATAATGAAAAAACTCTTTATTGACCGATTACTAACAAGATACTACACTTAGATCATTAGCGTTAAAATCTATGCTCAACACGAGAATAATAACTAGCGAAAACAATATGCAGTTTGTATGTGTACTCCAAATTGTGTCTGCTTGCGTACACACTGACTATTTCTATAGCAACCATCCTAAGCTGCCCATCCGCTACTCGTTCAAAGCAGCATAGCAATAAACACTTAATAACAACTGTACACACAGAGAACCATATGTATCGCTCGCTGTTATCCCCCTCCCTCCCTCTCTCACTCTCTCCCCGTAAGTTTTAGTGCGTTTAATGAATTTATGTAAAATTAATATTTATTTATACTTATTTTGAATTAATTTAATACTGTTATTTTTGTTTGTAAGAAAAGGGGGATTTATTTTGAAAATAGTAACCTGTATCTACTAGTTTTAAAGTAAGACACATTAAAAGTATTTAAGGGAAAATTATTTAAGGAAGTAACAGTAAACCTATCGCTATTAAGAACACGTTCGTGCTAAGTTCATGAATGCGACCAAAAGGCTGCTTATACAATTGCATGCAGGAGACACACACACCTGACATTATCATGTATCTCTACAAAGCCACCATCCGCCCATGCATTGAATAGTGTTGCCACATCTGGGTTGGTGCATCATCCACTTCCTAGAAAAGGTCCAAAACAGAGTCGCCAACCTAATAGGTACCTCACTGTCAACCAAGCTCCAGCCCCTGTCCTATCGCCGCAATATTGCATCCTTGTGCCTGTTTTACAAATACTTCAATGGATTGTGCTCCGATTAACTGGCTACTCTGGTGCCCTTTCGACGTAAATTTACTAGATCAACTCGACAATCAGCTAAATCCCATCCATTTACTGTAGAGGTCCCCAGATGCTGGAGAGCATTCTACTCCAATAGCTTCTTACCTCGTGCAGCTGGCCTCTGGAACTCTCTCCCCGCTCCCTGTTTCCCCGACAGTACCGACATGCAGAGGTTTAAAACTAATGTAAACATACATCTCGCTACACTGCTCCCAACTTGGGATGACACCCAAAACCCACACCCTAATTCTCAGTAACCCTTTACGACTACAGTGGCGGCATGCCTTGTTTGGGGTGAAATATGTTTAAAAAATATAATAAAGATTTTTCTATTTACTACTGTGCTATACAAATAAAGATAATTTGTTTAATATGTACTGTAAACATGTGTTTTTGTTTATCTTTAAGCTCTTATATAAAACATATAGAATTTTTATTAAGATCGTAAGAAGCCGAAGATGTTAAGGTTATTAATGAAAAATAGCTCCATGTTAAAAAGTAACCGTACACACTTATTGGATGGTTGCGCTAACGGCGTTAAAACCATCGGATGATTTATTAAGAAATGCGACTAGACTGCCAATATAATGTAAAATTAAACGTCAAAGGATGGTCTACGCTTATGAAGGTTCAACGCTTATCTAGTATCGGAGAAAATGGTCAATGGTACAAACACACATGCGTTTATATACCAGGTTTAGTATTCTGCTGACTGCATTATGATGGACCACTTATCTTTATAAAGGCATCAACCTAAGAGAAATAAAACTGTGATATAACACCCGAATTTCATACCAATCCAGAAATGTTATTAATCCGAGGTAAAATTATATTTTTGCTGCGAGCTATGGCGACGTGATGAAAGCTGAATATGGCTATATTTTAGCATAGCTATCAATGACATTCACCGGACAGGGCTTAATTTTTCAGTGACATTCATACTCACTCGTCCAAGAACATTAAAGCTATCATATCAATATCAATATATATATATATATATATATATATATATATATATATATATATATATATATATATATATATATATGTGTGATAAAAATAGTGTTCCAAACGTAATGTGAATGAAAGATGGAGAAACTAAATTATCAGTAAAGTCATCAACGTTTCGTCTTCATCAAGTAAAGACTTCCTTGGGATGGTTTAAGAGAATAAAAAAGTTATAAACACAAGTATATTACTTGGAAATAGTCTGTATGTATAGAATGTAAAATATATGTATGTTCATCTTCTGGGCGAAACATGGTCGACTAAAATAAAAATGTGTAATACGAATGTGATCATCTTGAGGAAGTCTTTTCTTGATCAAGACGAAACGTTGATGACTTTACTGATAATTTAGTTTCTCCTGCTTTCATTCATATATATATATATATATATATATATATATATATATATATATATATATATATATATATATATAGTCATCTAGGTAAACATCCACAGGATAGCAATCCGAAGAATTTCAACTATATCATAATGATGAGTTCAATAGTTTAGAATTTTACCAAGCACATACATATTATTGACTATCACGCGCGTTTACCGATACTTTTATAAATATATTTTTTAATATAACTGAAACTTTCATGTGGGGCATTGCCCTTTTGATAATTGTTTTGGACATAACTTATTTAATATTTTTTAGAAAAGAGGGTGCGGGTTCGGATGAGCACCCCTAAATGATAACTTTTACGAAATGAATAGTGTACTCATGTTACTCACGGGGTTGCCGAGAATATACATTTCAAAATTCATAATAATCGGTTCGGTTTATCTTGTATATATGTTGCATAGCCCCTTAAAAATTTAAACCTACGTTTCTTCTTGGTTTGCTCTGTCGTCTAGTGGTTGAGTACTTTCTTCGCCTCTGCACTGTGTGTAAGAGTCTGGTGGTCATAAAAAATATATTTAATATGCTCACGTGTGAAATAAATGACAAGCCATGGCAAGATTCGATATCGAGTTTGCTGCCAATATATATATATATATATATATATATATATATATATATATAATAGAAACAACGTGCTAACCACTGGAACTTTGTTGCGTGGTATACTCTTATTAGGTGACAAGGTATTCACTGCAACAACCTGTTTGTTACTAGAGCTTTATCAAGTAATAGACTTTGCTAAAACAATACCGTCAACAATATTGATCTCGGGAACGATATGCAGTATACTTTCCTCCGACGACACCGTTTTTAAATAATGATTTCGTTAACAATGTGATCGCTTCTGGGAATTCCTTCCGTGGTATACTTTTTCTAACATTACCGTTTTCAATACTGATCTCGAGAACAATGATCTTAGCCCTTTGGGTGCTAAAACGCATTGTAACGACTTCTATTAAACCCATTTTAAAAGAATGAAAACGTACGCTGGTCACGCGTGATCGATACACATAAATACTTTTGTTCCTGTGTGCACTTGTTCTTTCTCACATCCATGTTCTACATGTCAGCCAGAGAGAAACGTTATTCAATAGTATTTCCACCCCTCGAATAAAGTTTTGGCTCATCACGTCCATCACAAAATGTTTCTGTTACTCTCTTTCTGAAATCCATCTATTGATATTGTATCGTCATTAGATTTGTTTATTGTGAGCCGCTGTGAACTGTAAACACGGCGTTCAGATGAAATGCGTCATATTGCCATTGTTCTTGGTAACCCGTTACCTCTCCCGCTCAGCGGCGCTGATGTTACCCTGTCATCCGTGTCAGGTTTTAACGTAAAACCGTTTCAGTGATTCTCACACCTTGACAATGTATTTTAACATGATATCCTTTTTTTTTAGTACAACTTGAAAACCCGTCCGCTTTCGCTGTCGTAAAAAAAACACATTTCATACAGTATTCAAGCGAGAGGTAAAGCATGAAACTTGAAACGCGAGTCACCCCGATCAGTTGGAAAATAAAATAACTACAAACTAGTATTTTTAACATGTGTCCATTTAATCTGATATTTCATATTAGTGAGTCACTACGTATACAGGACAAATGCCACTCGAGGATAAGGATCAATAAGATTTTCATTTAAATGTTTAACATATCTATGAGAGGAGTGGAAACGATGGGTGAGATTGACAGAATTTGAATACTTAAGAGGGCGGCGCGACAAGTATATGTTAATGTAACCCTATGGTGATCAATCCCTTGATAGTTGTAGATTATCCGGACGACGGCAGTTCCTCACGTAGGCAGATTGAGTCTCACAGTGATGGTGCAGCTATCGAAAAACCAAACATACACACACACACACACACACACTCTCTCTCTCTCTCTCTCTCTCTCTCTCTCTCTCTCTCTGCCGATTCAGTGAAAAAAGAAAGATATTAACTGCCCATTCACCACGTCACACTAGCGACTTCCTTTCTGTGACGCACCTGCCGGGACACGTAACTGTCAGTCGATTTCTGATGGAAAATTGCACTCTACTTAATTCTAACCTAATCATGGAAATTTCCCGTTCTAAACTTATCTTTATACTCCCGCTTATAAATATTGTTGCATTAACATTGGACTTGAAAACAAGCCTGTTGTAGTTAGCTGGGAATCAGTCTCGGGGTATTGTGTTCTACAAATGGGATGTTTTTAGAAAGAAACTCTGTTCATGTAAGTTCCGTTTATATTCGTACTGGTTGTAGCTAGACGAGCTTTTGCTGTGAATGTTTTACAGGGGAGGTCAGAAATAGAAGTTCAGCCGAACACCTACCTTAAAAATGACGATAGAGTAGAGAAAGACTAGCAACGTCTTTTCTTGGACAAAGAGACTGTACGGAAGAGTAGAAGCTACCCCCACTAGATTATAAACTGTAGAAGAGACAGTTAGAGTCATATAGATACAAAATATTTTATTTTAAATTGTCTTGGAAACTATCATACACCAAATCATCGTTGTGTTTGAATTATTCGAACTAACATTGATAATGCTCTAATTTTGTTGATCTCAACCCACTTTAAATATATAATAGCTGGACCCGTTCCCCGGCGTTGCCCGGAAAATATGTAAAAGAATGAACTAAAAGTTTAAACGTCCGGCCGAACATTTTTTTTAATTGTTTCCGGCTGAAAGGAGGAAGAAAGGAATGTGGGAAAGAGGGAAACGCGGTTTTATGAGTCTTTCTGCCCATCATATGGTACCTGTATTTACTCAGAATTTTCTTTTTGGATTTAATATCCGCTCTATCTAAAATTAAAGATGCCTACAGAGCCGTATTAAATCCAATTCCCACCGGTTATCGTTGTTTAGAAATTCTTTTTTTTTATTGAGGAAGGAAAAATAGAAAAAGGAAAAAGAAAAAACAAGAAAGAAGAAAAAAAGAAGAAATATTAGTATGCCTCCTGAGCACTAATGAAACACACAAATATAATTAAGGAAGTCCGCAGAGCAGTAGTAATCATGTTTGTTTGAAGGAAAATAGTAATATTCATAAGTAAAGTACTAAATATTACAGTAATTTTTTTTCAAATTACTACATGGTAACGTTGAATATTAAAAACCCGGCCCTTAGTTGTCTCTCCCCCCCCACCAATTTCGAAGACGGAATTATAACAATATAAGAAAAAATAAAAATGAATTGTATGAGACGACTGGGATCGAACCATAAACCTTACGGTCTTGGAGCTACGCTTTTACCCTTGAGGCTACGAACTAGGATAATACATGTATGTAAAAATAGATCATCTAAACCAAGACATTCGGTAGTTGGCATGTGTTATAATTTACGATACGCCATAAAGCGACCAAATCTGGGGGGCATCATTCGCACGTTTTGGATCATTTCTATTCCAACAAATCGATGGTTTTCCAATTTTTTTAATATTGTGCGGGTGAAAGGCGTAAGATTCGGGAAAGGTCTACTTTATGGATCTATATTGAGTATCTTTTGGCGTATATGGACGGAAGTCGAGTTGCTGAAGAAATTTTAGCCGCCATGTTGAATGTCAAAACACAGAAGGAACTATGTTCGTTAATTGCATTCTCTAAAAAGTGGAATGAGTATAAATGTATACGAGTAGGTTGAAATAACGTAATCCGATATTCTCGAAAAATCAACGGAATTAGATCGAGCGTCCATTAAATGCTTGCGTAATGTTTTGTATTATGTAATTAATTTATAGCAAACAAATTGTAAATACTAACGGACACGTTTAAAAAAATAGACATTGATTATTAGTTTCCGGTGATAATTGGGGGGGGGGGCAGTACTTAAATGTTAGGGGGAAATGTTTTTGCTACCACCTATATTAGATATGTTTTGTGGAGAGTCGAAGATGATGGGCCAAAAGTAATATTTAGTGTTAGCTGGAGAAAAATGATAACAAATTTACTAAAATACGATCGAGTAAATAAACGTTATGTAGTGGTGAGTTTAGTAGCATGTGATGCATGTAGTTAGTTTCCTATTCTTCGAGAAGGTACAGGGGAAAAATTGTCTTTACTTTATATATTATATATATATATATGTGTGTGTGTGTGTGTGTGTGTGTGTGTGTGTGTGTGTGGTGACCCCTAGCCAATTTCTTAACTGTTTATAGTAATTAAATTAAAATTTCGTGATAACTGCTTCATTATGTTTAAAACATCGTATCAAAACCTGAGAGTCTTTGGACACTTTTTTAAAATTCTGTATTTAGCTCTGTACATTTATTTAGGCGCGTCACTAAGTTTTTCCATTGCATTTTTGCAAACCGACTGAGAAAATACTCTCGCCTACTCTTCCATGGTTTTCTTCAATTCCGTGATTATTCTGGATTTACCTGCAGAACTCTGTCTCTAAGATAGCCAGGAATAAAACATTATGGGAGGGGCTAACGTCTGCGCTATGAATTGTTCTATGAAAATGGTCACTAAACATCAGTTTTGGGGTTGGTCGCACGTCCTTCAAAGTTTTTGTAGCCAATCCCGGGACAAATTTGTAGGTTGAGCCCTTGATCCAGCTTTCTGAAACCAGAACCTTACAATAAGCGATGTATCAGGATCTGCAGTCCATGTTGGGGCGAAGGGTGTTTCGGTCTCTGCCGAACTGACTCTCTCGTGATATCGATCGTTGGCCGTCTTAAATGGCGTGGACGATTGTCACTGGCTGCATCAAGGTTCTTCACTGTCAAATATTTCTCGGAATGGTCGACCCAGTCTTAAATACTGCTTTTGATGGGTTTTTTTCACGTGTGAATTATTGTACAAACGAGCCTGTCTTGTAGTAATATTTGACGCAGTATATTCTGTAATGGAGCTACCACTGATATCTAGTGTTCACAACTGTCATTTACGCCAATATCTGTAAGGTAAAGTTTATTAGTGAATTAATAGAGAATATATGGGAATATGGTGTGCGTTTTGGTGGTCACACACACACACACACACGCACACACATATATATATATATATATATATATATATATATATATATATATATATATATATAATCCAGGTAAAACATCCACAGGGTAGTAATCCAAAAAATTTCAACCGGGTTCATAAAAAGTGCTCAATATCAAATAGAGCTTTTATATATAATTATTTTTGTTGACACAGACATGTACAAAATCTGCGACACTGGCATGTCGATGTTATCGATCAACAGTTATTATAAACTGAGATCTCATCAGGCAGGGTTAGAATCCGATCTTAACCTTAGATCATATTTGGAAAGATTATCTAAGGTTAAGATCGGATTCTCACTCTTACTGATGAGATCTCAGTTTATAATAACTGTTGATCGATAACATCGACATGCCAGTGTCGCAGATTTTGTAAATGTCTGTGTAAATAAAAATAATTATATATATATATATATATATATATATATATATAGAGAGAGAGAGAGAGAGAGAGAGGTGGAAAATGGAAGACGAAAGCCAAAAACTATTATAGTTATGTATTCATCAAGGTTTCGTCTTTATTGAAAGACTTCCTCCAGATGAAGAAAACAATGTAGAAAAATCATACAGAATACTAATTTTGATTTGTTAGAAAGTGTCCCGACTTGGGCATGGCTGTAGATGCAAATATACAGACAATGAAAATTATGTGTGCGTGTGTATGGGTGGGGAGTCTAAGGTTAGTTGTAGATAACCCCAGCAGAGTGTTTAATTATAAAGAAAAATCCAATATAAAAGCGTAACATTTATTTATATATGTATTACAGAAGATCAGAACAACATCGGTACCGTCGGTTTCAAATCCAAACAAAGGGGGACCTATAATTTGTCTCCTTTACCAGACTCTCTTCAACCTCTGTTTATGCTATGGAGACACAAGACCGGAAGGTTGGAAGAATCAAGCCAGCGCTCCTTAAGAAGTGGCATTTTGGCCTTTAAGAAATTGTCTGGGCAGTCAAGTCGGCATTCCCCGGTCGGGCGGTTCAGGCAGTTAGCAATGAACTAACTTCTCCCCCAAAGATCAGAGGCAAAACCTGGGAGGGTGAACTTTGTAGGACTACCAAGGACTAATACCTCAGACCCGAAAGATAACAGGCCACCAAAATCGCTCAGTTTGTGCCGGACTGATTGCCTAGAACGGATCCTAGACTGGTATCTTTCAGTCAACATTCTGAGCACCAAAAACTGCTCCGAGACTGCTTGTGGCATGGCTGTGTGGCATGGACGCATCTTATAAATAATAAATTTTCTTTTCTTTTCTATTTTTTCTTGTTTTTTTCTTTCGTCATACATGGCGGCATTTTACACTGAACATTAATGTCCAACCTAACTTGCCCTTACACCCAACGTGTTTTTAGTTGTTCGTATATAAATGAATATTCTTAACATGCGCCCATTCTATCTGATCGTCAAGCGAAGAAAATGCTATTTCAAAGATAAGCGTGACAGATTGACCGACAGACAAACCTCAGAGACATGCGAGTATGCATGTAAAAATAACGAGAGGACACAATAAAGGCGTAGACAATGGCGGACACGCTGAGCTGATTGAACGCAAAACGCACACCCGTTCTCTCTTGGTTCGCAAACGGGGACTTAACCAGACTCGACACTGTGTCACACTTGTTCCTCTCTCGTCCCTGACCTCCAAACCTGAGAATGAGGTGTCAATTTGACTGAGACGTAAGCTATCAATAACAAGAAAAGACCTAAACCGACAATTGTTATCCGCAGTCAATTCTTTAGAGCTCGACAACAACGCACCTTTGGCGTGAGCTTGCTCATAAATTCGCCGTCCATTCAAAATACCAAACTGTGACGAGATTACAGCGTTGATCTGGAAAGGCCATGAATAGATTATGGCTGATAAGATCGCGCTATTCACACTCAGCCTGGGTTGCCCGATTGTCACAGCCGTTTTGACTATCGACACGTTGTTACTGATATTTAGTTTAGGTAAGTGTGCACACGGGAAAATGAACGGTCGATTGTGTTCGGCTAATCTGGCAAATCTCGAACAACGACCTCAGAAACCGGTGAAAACACACACACAACTAATTCAACAAGAAAACAAGTCACTCGCCTTATTGTTATTCAAATTCATTTTTGAAAGGTTGTTACGGGCGTCGGAATATTACTACAATTGCTCTGCACGTTCAGGTTTGAATAGCATTTTCGTTGGTCTGTCATGTTTATTTTTGAAAAGGATTCTTTATGAGATATTTAGCCCCTCCGTTGTCTTTTCATACTTATGTTTAAAATAAAAATGTTCATCGTTAAACTTACAGATATAATTGGCGCATCTTAAAAAATATAATTTCATCCATTTGGCCAATTAGTCATAATCGTAAGCGAGTTTGCTAATGCGCCGGGAGACCGGGGTTCAACCCTTAGTTGTGTCATATTAAATCTCTAAAAATTGAACCTGGTGCCTCTTTGCTAAACATTCAGTATCATAAAATGGGGGTAAGCATTATATGGTTATTGCGCCAATCCCAGAAAAGAAGTGGCACCCTTTCCGACATTTAAGAATAGTAGTCAAGTAAAAGGAAACCTTCGGGTCGCCTTTGACTACTGTCGATCCATTTATTTTTTAAAAAAGAATACCCAACACTATATTCCAGTTTATCAACAAATGTTGTTTTATCAAATCATTTTCTATATTCCCGAAAATGTTTTGCCTTTTCCCCAGTTGTAGTTAATTAAACTTCGTCTAATTAATTCGATTATAAAAGTTCTTAAGCATTTCCTCGGAACAGCGTCATAGTTATTCATCAGATTATATCCAGACTTTGTACAGAGGTCTAGACAGAGTTCGCAATATTTATAGGATTGACATGTATGCCAGTGCTATCATATTAATTGACCATTTCATTCTTCGCATAAAATCGGCTCCCACATGAATATTTACAAAAAAAAGCAAAAATAGTGATCCAACTTTCAACTACGTCCGCCGCTCGCCAGTCAACTCGTGCACTAGAAATCACTTTTGGCGCCTAAAAGTAAAAATTACTCGTTTCCAGCCGATGACTTATTATTTAAGGCCAGACTTTTCGTAGAGTCACCCAGTTGAGCCAAAATCGGTCCTAGCAAGTCCTAGGGAGTCCACCCTCACAGGCCTTGCTTTCCCTCTTTGGGGTGGAGTTAGCTTAATGCTAACTGCCTGAAACACCCCGATTGGGAAATGTCCAGGGTATTTTTAGAAGGTCGGGGTGCCCCTTCTTTAGGGGCGCTGGCTTGTGCCACATCTTCCCGCGGTGGGAAGGAAGTAAATGCCCAGTTGCGCCTAAAATCACGATAGCGCTAACACTAGATTACGCTTAGTATCTTTTGCCCCCTTCGGGGCAACGGAAAGCTAATCACAATTCTGTACTCACGCACACAATGTCACACACATACGCACACTGACGAAAATCAACACACACAATGCCTAATTGCCTCACACTGCCGAACGCATATACACACCGATAAGAAAACAAACGTATTCTTTTTATGGAAATCGCTCCAGACAAGACATGAAGCCACTAGATGTAAGGGGCTAAAAATACTTTTTAAAGGTTAAAAACTAGCCAACGATAAGTGTTAGATGGATAGATTCCGACCCAGAAATAACAATTCTTCCACCTTTGTCAGAAACATGGCTTATGAAATGTGAGGACTAAAGGACAAAATAAGGAGAGCAAGAGTTACGAGGCTGCTGTAAGTAACACTACACACAGTCATTTGTAACACTCCGAACTTTTTACAATGAGAAGTCAACTTATCAAATGAAAATTTACTCACATAAAATAACTTTCAACCAATTGTAATTTTGTGTGTATATATATACATAACTATTTTGTGTTAGTTTTTTTTTTTTTTTTAATTCAATATTTAGATTTTTCTCTGTTTTAACCATTTTAAAACCTTCACTAACAATTGACGCAACAAAAGTCAACGCTGCTACTTTTCTATGACGCAACAAAAGTCAACGCTACTACATATTTTTCCTGTCACTGAGACTATAGATTCGTCAAGATACAACATTCGAAATTGCACACTACAGTGTCACTATGATTTAACGAAACATTATCGAAATTGGGCACGAAGCTCAAAATGCATCCCATAATAATTCATATAATACATTAATGGTAAAAGTAAAAAAAATAGTTAACACTCGAGACCTCGTAAACAATAAAACAACCTATAATTTTATAAAAAACGCATTAAAATGAAATTCTCTATTGAACCCGCATAGTTTTGACCATTTGTAAGAGTTTTTTAAACGTTAACACTCATAAACCTAGCAAAATTCGGAAACCGTGTCGTTTTATCTTGTGTAAACTATTTGTAAAAATGTGTTAAACGGTACAAAACTCTTATAAATCTTTTCCATACGTTAAAACCATGCGGCTTCGGTAAAGAATTTCATTCTTTTGCATTTTATATAAATTATTTGTTAATGTTTGGTTTTTGTTTTGTTAACGAGTTATCGTGTGTAAAATGGTCGGTACTTTACCTGCAGAAATAAATAAACCTACTCTCCAGAGATACTTTCTTAAAAAATTATCGCCAAAATGACTTTCTTTGTCGCATTTGTACTTTTATGTTTAACATTTCATAGATTCTTTAATATTGTACGTCTGAAAGAAACCACTTCGGCGTTTAATAAGCAAGTTTTTAGTGAAACAGTGTAGGTTCAAACCCTAGTGCAGTCAATGTTTTTATATACTTATAATTTTTCTTAGATATTTTTAACTCTTAAGGTAACAGATAATTTCTGGTGTTTTTTTAACTGCCACAAGTGGAGAGAGCCGAGAGGAGTGAGGACATTTTTTTTTAATTTGCTATAATCTATGCGAGGAGTTGCAGACACTTCTTTTAACAGACCTTGCGTAAGGGGTTGTGAGGTGTACATAAATACGCCCGCTTTTAAGTCACCAAAGAGCAGAAATGTCAGGGTTAAAACTATGATGTTTGTGTGGCATAGGTACATTTTTTTTTGTTACTTCTACTCACCCCAAACAAGGCGTTTGCCACTGAGACGTAAGAGGCTACTGTGAATTAGGAGCCATACCTACAGGGGCATCCTAAGTGGATGAGTTGTGCAGCGAGATGTTCCCCACATTATATTTAGACTTCTGCATGTTTGTACTCACAGGGAAACAGGGAGCAGGGACGGAATTCCAAAGTAAGGCAGTCTGATGAATAAAGATATTACAGTAGAAAGCCTTCCGGCAGGAGTAGGATTTTGCTGACTGACAGCGGGAATATTTACGTCGAGGGGGCACTAGTGCAGTTAGTTCATCGGAGCCCATTCAATTAAAGTACTTGTAAAACAAGCACAGGAATACAACATTGCGGCGATTGGAAAGGGGCTGAAGCTTGGTAGATAGTGCGGGACCTATTAGATAAAAGGCTCTGTTTTGGATCCTGCCTACGAGAGAGGCTAGTGGTTAGTGCGCCAGCCCAGATGTGACAAGAATACATTTGTTTTACTTGCCTAGGCCATCACATGCGCTGCTGTAGTATTCCAATTTAAAACTAGCATTTCATCAAGTTTGAAACCGTGAGGATGAATGGAGGAATTTTTAAGCTGCTATTTATCGTTTTACATCGTATGTTACGGCATTCAGAGAAAGAAATGTTCCTTTTCAAGCTGAAGCCTGACAGACCAAATAAACTGCTATTTTAAAACCAAGTGTGACAGATGTAAAAAAAACAACTTCTGTTTCAAACTTAATTGAGACAGACCAACCATAATGGTATTTCAAAGCTTTTTATACTAACACAACTTCTATTTTAGAATTCAGCTTCGAACACCAACAAACATTCTATTTTAAAATTAGGTGTGACAGATGTAAAAAAAAAACTCGTTTCAAACTTAATTGTGACACACCAAACATGATGCTATTTCAAAGCTTTTTATACTAACACAACTGCTATTTTAGAATTCAGCTTGGAACACCAACCAAAATTCTTTTTTAAAACCAAGTGTGACAGATGTAAAAAAAAACTCCTATTTCAAACTTAATTGTGACACACCAAACATGATGCTATTTCAAAGCTTTTTATACGAACACAACTGCTATTTTAGAATTCAGCTTCGAACACCTACAAACATTCTATTTTAAAATTAGGAGTGACAGATGTAAAAAAAAACTCGTTTCAAACTTAATTGTGACACACCAAACATGATACTATTCTAAAGCTTTTTATACTAACACAATTGCTATTTTAGAATTCAGCTTGGAACACCAACCAAAATTCTTTTTTAAAACCAAGTGTGACAGATATAAAAAAAAAACTTCTATTTCAAACTTAATTGTGACACACCAAACATAATGCTATTTCAAAGCTTTTTATACTAACACAACTGCTATTTTAGAATTCAGCTTCGAACACCAACAAACATTCTATTTTAAAATTAGGTGTGACAGATGTAAAAAGAAATCTCGTTTCAAACTTAATTGTGACACACCAAACATGATACTATTCTAAAGCTTTTTATACTAACACAACTGCTATTTTAGAATTCAGCTTGGAACACCAACCAAAATTCTTTTTTAAAACCAAGTGTGACAGATGTAAAAAAAAACTCCTATTTCAAACTTAATTGTGACACACCAAACATGATGCTATTTCAAAGCTTTTTATACGAACACAACTGCTATTTTAGAATTCAGCTTCGAACACCTACAAACATTCTATTTTAAAATTAGGAGTGACAGATGTAAAAAAAAACTCGTTTCAAACTTAATTGTGACACACCAAACATGATACTATTCTAAAGCTTTTTATACTAACACAATTGCTATTTTAGAATTCAGCTTGGAACACCAACCAAAATTCTTTTTTAAAACCAAGTGTGACAGATATAAAAAAAAAACTTCTATTTCAAACTTAATTGTGACACACCAAACATAATGCTATTTCAAAGCTTTTTATACTAACACAACTGCTATTTTAGAATTCAGCTTCGAACACCAACAAACATTCTATTTTAAAATTAGGTGTGACAGATGTAAAAAGAAAACTCGTTTCAAACTTAATTGTGACACACCAAACATGATACTATTCTAAAGCTTTTTATACTAACACAATTGCTATTTTAGAATTCAGCTTGGAACACCAACCAAAATTCTTTTTTAAAACCAAGTGTGACAGATATAAAAAAAAAACTTCTATTTCAAACTTAATTGTGACACACCAAACATAATGCTATTTCAAAGCTTTTTATACTAACACAACTGCTATTTTAGAATTCAGCTTCGAACACCAACAAACATTCTATTTTAAAATTAGGTGTGACAGATGTAAAAAAAAAACTCGTTTCAAACTTAATTGTGACACACCAAACATGATACTATTCTAAAGCTTTTTATACTAACACAACTGCTATTTTAGAATTCAGCTTGGAACACCAACAAAAATTCTATTTTAAAATCAAGTGTGACAGACGAATATAACTGTTGTTTCTAACTCAAACGTGACCGCCCATTTCAAAGCTTGATATACTAACGAAAATGCTATTTGATGTTCACAGACCAACAGAATGTCATTCAAAACTTAAGCGTGACAAATCTACCATCAAAACAGCGGACCGACAGAGCATCATAGAAGGATTCGTGGGCGCATCTAATAAAGGGTGAAAAAAGAAAAGAAAAAAAGGCAGTTTCTTTCTGCTAAAGAGAATGCGATGCTTTTTGTTTTCCCGGTGCATGCACGGTGATTTTCAGGATTGTCGTCATTTTTCGCGCGATAAACGAGACTTGTTCGTAATCGAATCCAATCTGGGCGAAAAGCGCTGAGCGTGCTGACGAGAGCCGATTAAGTCGTCAGCCGTTTATAATCTGGTCGCCTCTCTGTCGAGCACGCAAACATATCCGACACGCCACCGAGAGGCGATGGCTCATTTTCAACTCGTCTTAAAGCCTCTACAACAATACATTCAACTCATAAACAATGGGTGGCACAACAGACGACGTTGTATATTTGAGTTGATTACAATTAGTCTAACTGCGTTTAATAAAAACAACATTAAAACGATAAAGGTTTTTAGCACAATGGTAAGAGTGTTCGCTAATGGAAGCCTACAAAATCGTGTTCGATCAGTTTGACACCTAATTCCCAAAGAAGCAGGAACGCTCAAGCTTATTTGCCACGTACGTACTCCCATGACGCAACTCCGTGTAAAACCTTAACTCTAACTTGATTTCTAATGTAAAATTCCATCTACTTGCTTAAACAAACCTGATCACATTTTTAAAACTTATTTTACACATCCAACATCTAATCTTTCTAAATACTGGCTCTCTGACCTAAAATGCACCAAACATTGATGTTATTGGTTTTTTCCTTTTCCATTCGCAAAACTCAATCAAAAAAGCCACAGACAAAAACAACAATTTTTCTCTATAAACCAGCCAAACCAAACCAAAGCAAAAACCATGAATAAATATTTTAAGATATAAAGAACTTGTAGCGTAAAAAAAAACTTTTACCAAAATGACTGTATTTGACATTAAATAACCCAAAAAGGCTTGATATGCCGTAAAACAAAAAGAAATAGACCAAATATAATCATTAGATTCGGGAAAGATCTGCAAATAATGTTTGCACAAGAACAGCAAAAACAACATTTTTGATATTAGAAGGTTTAAACCATCCAAGGAGAGAGAGACAATAAGAACGAGTATTAGTTTAGCGATGAAAGAGCTATTTCAGACTTTGATGGAAGACAAATGTATCGACTGACAAACGTATAGAGTCTCTTATAGATTGCCTGGACGCATGTAAGATGTTATTTACAATTAAAATGCATAGACTAAAGAGAATGCTATATTAACTTAAGCGTGACAGAACAATAAAATTGCTATATCAAACGTAGGCATTACATACCGATGAAAGTGATATGATAAAATTAAGCGTGGCTGACCGACAAAGCCTCGCGTAGAAACTCGATGACAGATCTAAAAGTTTGTCAGTTCTCTAAGATCCACCAGCTTCGCTTATTTGTTTTGTCTCACAGTATACCTGCAAAATGTGGGCAACCACAACAGTGCTTCAAAGAAGGATTCTCGCAGCAGAGATAATATGCGACCGGAAGATCTCAAGCAGGAAGAATCGAGGAAATCCAGGATCTTCTGATGATTCATATTTTTTTAAATATTATTTCATCAAAGTTCTTATAATTTTATTAGGGATTAGCTCTATCAGTTTATAAATAATAACTTTAAAAACAAAACTATTAATCTTACTATAAAATAGAGACAGTTGTCTCCTATATGCTTATAAATAATAGCTTTTTTTACTTCAAGGTACATAATTAAATATGTTTCCTCAGTTGTAGAAGGCGAATTTTAAAATATTTGAAAATAATTATAGTTGTATTTCCATCGATTTTAGTATTTTAATATTTAACCCTGATAGATATTTCATTTTTCGGTACTTCTATCGATCCTGAGCCAATTTCCGTGAACTTCGCATCGGCAGCGTTCGGGTATGCGACGTAAACACCCGAAAGATGACGAACCGAATAGCGGAGAGATGCCGAGCAATCAGCCAATCAGCGTTCAGTAACCATCCGACAATTTTTCAAAGCATTATTTATATTAGTTAACCCCTAACCCTAACGACGGGGTCAAAGTTAGCGCAGCTCCCAAAGTAAAAAAAATACCGAAAATAAAACTGAAAAAATTTGGGGGCAGCAACGTATCGAAATTATCGACTGCTACCAATCGGCTCGTCATCTCTCGGGTATTTACGTAGCACGCCCGAACGCTGCCGACGCGAAGTTCACGGAAATTCGGTCAGGATCGATAGAACTACCCATTTTTTATTAGGCATAAATAAAGGAAGGCAGGTCAGTTTTTACCCTCACACTAAGAAGTTCTCCCACTGTCACCCATAACAAATATAAACTTAATAACAGACGATTTCTCGATATTCACTTGTAGTAAATTATATGTGAAGCGTTTTCGTTGACTATTACTCTCCCTCTTCCTCTCCATTTGATAAAGGACTGACTTATATTCGACTGTAAAGAAAAAAGGGGGTAAATGAAGATAGAGAGAGAGAAGGGGGAAGTAAAAAGAGTGGAAAAATTAAAAAAAAGGATCTTTAGTTAAAAATAGCAGCAGTCTTCTGTTTTTATATATCTAGTTAATATCGTCGCCATTTATTTATTCGTCTGGTGCTCGAAATCAATAAGCGCGCTATACTTACAAACAAAGGTTGTGAGTTCGAACCTCACCTGTGATATGAGTATGTTTACTTTGATTATGAACCAAAATGATCTTAAATATTTAAAATTATAATATTAAACAGAGTGTTTACTTTTAATTTAGTTTTCTCCTGTATTCTATGTAATTTACAGAAATTATAATCCCGAGCAGCGCCGGGTGGCCTTGCTAGTAAAAAATTAGTTTAAGAGAAATAAAAATTGACATTCTGTAGATACGTCCATGACCAGTGCTTCTGATGGAGATGCGTTGACTACTTACTCACACGTTCTTGTCGTTGATTTTATTTAATGCTGAATATGCTATTTCAAGCATAAACGTGGCAGGCCGACCAACGGACTCTCTTTCAGAGATCCGTGGACACAACTACCGATAAATAAAAACTTATTTTAAACTGTTCAAAGTCTGGTACATAAATGCATTCAATATCCTCGGCAAAGGCACGAAACAGAGAAACGTTTCTCGCTGTGCATTAGATTCTCATCTGAAGTGAAAACGAAATCACTTGTGTCAAACGGGAACCATTTTAGATTGTAATTTGTCACGTATTGAAATGTCTATTGAAAAAAATATCGATACGTTTATATAAACATAAAAAATGAATAAAAGTCTTTATTAAAAAAATGATGTTGAATTCTTATGAAACTTTCCGTAAAATAAATACGGCGTTCATTTATACAAATGTGTTTTAGCTACACAACCTTATGAAGAATTCTAAGAGTTAAAAAAAATCATCCAACTGGAATAGAAAATGAAAAAAGGAGTTCTAAAATTTGTTTTAATTTCACTTTTAACTGACAAGTTTTCAACTCAATCGTGTATATAATATATGCCACTAGCAGCGTCACCTGTCATCTCCCGGGGTCCCAATTCTAGTAAATCACGTAGAATACAGTAAAATAAGGTAAGCGTAAACAATCCTTCAGTTGAAATGACTATGGTCAATTTTGGACGAAATCATAGTAAAAAGTAAAGATGTCGATTAGGGGTATCTCAAGATCTTCAGCACCTCGGTGTCGATGTGTGTTGCATCGAGAGACAATGAAACTTCGGACTGATATCGGAGTATACTGACATCGATATGGGAAAGGTCCTTCTTGACTTGGGTAATTATTATTTTTGTACCATCCATAATGTTTATATTTTTGGGGTGGAGTCGTATCAACCACATTACTTCTATTTAACTTATTTTTATAGTCACGTTAAATGTGTGATTTGTTTAGTAAGTCGCTCTTTGAATTGTGTATTTGATGTTGTTAGGGCAACCTAACAAAACAAAATCCAGTTATTTCCCTTGAATTAAAAAGTGAGAGTTATCTCCCCTAGGATTAAAGAAGTCGTCTGCCGAACAATCAAACAAGCATCTCGCGTTCAGCGGTGTTTCTACATTTTAAATTAATCAGTGTTTTTGTTAAATAAATCTGTTAAAGGTTCTACTTCGTACTTCCTTCATTTTTCTGAGTTGTAATTGAACCGAAACGTATAAACATCACGACGTAACAGATATTCATTTTTCAAATCCGATAGAGAATCCATACGTGCTGGGTTCTACCATAAATTTGAAAGCGTTCAAGCTTTATACGTCCAATGACCAAAAGGCGTGCCGATTTCTTCCCCCAGATTAAACACATCATGACTTCATCTCGTCGCGTAGTTTTAAAGAGTGATTGGAACGCGATTCTTGATCGTGAGCTAATTTTAAGGGAGAATAATTACTCGTAAGTTAAACCAATTTGGGGATTTTATTGACATCGTTGATGTTATGCTTAAGTTTTTAAAACTAACGTCTCAGGATATAGCATGCGTTGAGGCAGTAGAATATGCCATGTATCGATGCAACTTCATAGATCGTTCCTAGTAAAAAAGAATGGCAATATTGAATTATCCGACCTAGAGGCCGCTCTTTCGAATTCACAACAGTAGGCACCCATTAATAGACTGCCTCTTCTGCACAAAACAATCATAATTTTTTTTTAATTCTATAATTAAAATTTATTAAGATTTTCTGATATAATTTTTTAAATGAAAATTAACTATCAAGTAAAAAATAGAATTTTTACTTGATTACTGAAGACCAGATAATAATTCGAATAATGAAAAAAATCGATTTTTTAAAATTTAATTATTTTTAGTGTGCAATCATTTATATCGGTTTGAAACCGTCTAAATTAAACTTAAAACGTTGTTTATGATCATTTCAGAGACACGGTCAATTGATAGCGGCCTAACGCCACGAATTCAGAATAGCGGCCTCTAGGTCAGAATTCAATGTCGCCAAAACCGTCGATGTAGGGTTCTTAAGTTGTCCAAAGTATCTACTAGCCAGGGTGGTTATAAGCTTAGATAGTTCTCAGCATGAATTAGCTAGTTATTTAAAATTCAGCGCGTTATTCTGTATAAAATCTTTTATGAGAAGGTATTACTAACACATGAGAGGGAAAATGTCAAGTGCTGGTGTTGGAAACAAGTAGTAACCCCCCCCCCCCCTATAAGGCCAGTATCAGATAGTTTCCGATTGATTACAGCTGACATTTACATTTAGCAAGCAGAGCAAACGACACTAGAAGTCAAAATAGTTCGAGTTTTACTCTTCTGTTTTGTACAGAAATCATTCCTCTGCAAGTTGGATTGCGGATCCGTTCATTCACGGTACTACTTTGTCGAGTGCCAACACACCTGTAACCTATACCGCTTACGTCGACGACTTCGAAGTGGTCGTGATAAGCAATGCCGGAATATATGTCGTCGTCGTGAAAAATGTATAAATAAGACGGTACGAAATAGTAACAGAGGCTGACATAAGTCTTTTAGCTTAAGGTTTGGATATATGGAAAAGGGGGTCTCTCTTTATGCATCATTCACCTAGACAAATGAGCCATGCAAGATACTCGGAATCATAAATGGGTCTAATCTCCACCTAGATCGAAATTGGTCGGAAATATTAGCAGCGCCTATGGTCTTGTGGGGATATTATATTGACGGGCAGGGTACACAATTCGCAAATCTAATATCGTTTATCTTCTGTCAATATTGTCACTTTCGGGTTCCTTTCTAGTTGAACTTATAATGTTATGGGAAGAATGTATCTGTTATTTATCATAATTAACAGACTACATCCAATTTTTACATAGAATATATTTTATTTTGGCTGTGCTGAAAAGGAATTAAAACAGCTAAGGTCCAATCTTCATAAAGCGCGCTATGCGACTTGGTAGATTTACTATATTATTGGTGATTTGTGGAAACTCACGAAATACATCTAGTTTATATAGTGTAATCGCTTCCACTGATATAGACGTGGAATTAAATCGTGTAGGTGGTGTAAGAAGTAGTCCGGCGATTTTGTTTTCATACGCCTCGGCTTTTGATTGGATGGGGGCCAATCACTCCAGTGATGCACCTGTCTATTTACGTAAGAAAAAAGTACTAGATAAAACAATTAAGTTATGCGAATGCTAGAAACTAATAAAAAGGTCTTCTCTGCGTTCTTGTAGTGTAATAAGGCTCCTTTGTTGGCCGCAAGTCAACTTACGTTTCATATATATATTTCTTTGATCAAATGTGTGAGACATCGCTTAGAAAAGGCTAGATCGGCAATGAAATCTGTTCGGCTTTCAAAAACAGGCACCCGGATGAAGGGTGAGGGATACAGTCGTTTGCCCCGAAACAAATGCTCCATGTTCCTTAGTATTCTTCTTCTTTCGTGTGAATCAGATGATTCTGGTGTTGTCATTAGTTTCCCCGATGTTTTTCCATCGAGTACTTACAGGAAAGACCACGAGGAGGTTGCTAACATTTCTAAGTGAAAGTGGTACTGTGGAACCGACTGGATTCGAACTTGGGACACCCAGGTCTTCAGTTTGTGTCGATATCCACTTAACCACCGTCACCTCCTGTTTCTTAGTGTAAATGTACTTTGAAAGTCTTTCAAAATCAATGTATTGCTTCTTTAAGACCCATCCGTCTTTTCTGAAGCCGTTACATTGTGTGTTAGTTAAGGACCGTTCGTAATGATTAAATAGGCGAGTTCGGTTTTATGAAAGGATGAGATACGCTCCATTTGGCACTGGGTGGCCTGGTTCAAATGATTCACTAACGATGAGGTATTATTCACCTGGTTTATTATGTGGGAAACGTTCGGCGTCGGTAAAAAGGTCCTGCGCAGTTAGTGTAAGTTATTACGCAATGTTGAGTATGTTGTGGTGATGGAGAGAAATCTATTGGGCATGCGTTCTTCTACTACAGCGGTCTTCGCCCGCTGTGCGAGTTAGCTGAACATTACATGGTTCGCATGCTAAACGGATAGTTCTTTTTTGTAAGCTGATACTGTTTGTAATAATATGGCTCAGTCTCTTGATAAGAAGAAGCACTCTGTGTTTTTGTGATTATACAGCGTTTATCGGGGTTTGAACGATGTACTAGAATAAATTTCACGAAGAAAAATCCTTCACGTCTCTCCAACTTCTCTTGTTTTTCAAACAGCAGTTGAGGATCGAAATGATGACGAGAAGAATGAAATCTCCCCTCGATAAAATTTTGTAAAGTGAGTATGAGGATGTTTCACGCTTGTGTCACAAGAAAGGGGCTTACCTTTAGTTGAACGTTGGTGTAGGCTAAGTGTGCAGAAGACTATAGGGTTTCGAACCTTACCAATATAAGTCAAGTTTTTTTTTATTATATTTTTTCTTTGTCCTTTGTTCTTTTCCCCAAAACAATTTTACTTGGATAGGGACTGTCTGTTGACATTCGTGCGCCTTTTTGTCTCTTATTTTTGTTTAGGGGACGGATTGTGTGATTTGCTAACAGTGTTTAATCATTTGCATCTATTATTTTTTCGCTTGTATGTATGTATGTTTTTGGTTTATTTTACTTCAATCGAAGTTCTCAGAAATCAAGGGGCCCCATCCTAGGGCTTACACTTGATCTCTATATTCATTTATTGTCTTTTTCTGTTCGTGGGTATATTAAAATTTGGAAAATGTTGGATTTCATAGAGAACCTGGTTGGTCAGTGAAATATGGCCAGATTATTTTTATATGTCAGCTTCATATACTGTTCATAAAAAGGTAAACTAAACAAATTTGAAAATAATTTGAAAATTGTACGCAAAACATTAAATCATCAACAAACAAAGAGTATACATATAACACACGGAAAATAATTTCAAGTATAGGTATAATCACAACATAGTGATATTCAGGAGTGAAAGTTTGGAAATACATTGTCTCTCTCTCTCTCTCTCTCTCTCTCTCTCTATATATATATATATATATATATATATATATATATATATATATATATATATGTAAAACATGCAATGAATTAAAACATTACAACCGTTCCAAGAATTAGAATATCAAGTCCAGTATGGCGTACGATCGTTTCCAAAACATTTTGGAAATACTTTATTTTATTTTATTTCATAAATTAATAAAGCTAATCTAAAACGTCTCTCCATTAGCGCCTTTAGCAACACGTCTTACAGAAAACCAAAGGAAAAATTACAAAGCTCGTCGTAGAGAAACATCTATTGACAGAAAGAGCCACAGAGAAAAATAATAGAAAGAAGAATTAGTTACAAATATAAAATTAAAAATTAAAAAAAAAAAATAATAATAATAATAATAATAATAATAATAATAATAATAATAATGATAATAATAATAATAATAATAATAATAATAATAAATAAAAATTATAAAAATAAAATATAAAAATAAAAAAATATAAAAAATACAGAATAAACTAGTAAACTAATAAAAATAAAAATAAAAATGAAAATAAAAATTTAAAATACAAAATAAAAAGATAAAATAAAGATATGAAATAATTGAAATTAAAATTAAAATATAAATAAAAATAAAAATAAAAATATGGAATTAAAAACGACATAAAAATAAAAATAAAATAGAAACAAAAATAAGTTTTTAAAAAAAATTGAATATTATCAAGGCTCCTTTTACAAAGGTTTTATGTGTGTTTGTGTGAAATTTTTTTTTAATATTAGCTGAACCATGAATCATGAATTCATAAAATTAGCACCATTGCAGCATAAATAATAAGAAACTGTAATGTATGTCTAGAGGAATCATATAAAAAGCATAAAATTAAAAATCCAAATTAATTTACTGAACAGAAAAACAGAAATCATAGGTAAATGCAGACATACAAACAAATACGTGCTATTTAAGCACATATTAAGTAAGAAAACATTGTGGAATAGAAAATAAAGAACACTTGTTCATATAAGTAACACTCAATATTATATATAAAACAACTAAAAACACTTGTACATCACCTAACAAATAATTAACAATTACAAAGTAAACAAATGAAAAGTGAAGAATAAAAACAATTATCTTTTAATGATTAAATAATATAAAACAACGTTCAATATCATTGAACTCGTGTAGCATATTGGATAGCTTCGCAAAATACCAATACAGGTTTAAAATATATCTCATAAGTTTGAACTGTCTGTCTGTTAATCATGTACAGGCTCAAACACTACTTAACAGAATGACACCAAATTTGGCATAAAGGTGTAGAGCCGTCATGATGGAGATTAATTGTCCTTTTGTTTCTTAAGTTTAATATCATTAAAATTTCGGAAATTTCTCCATTTTGGAGAAAACCTTTGGTTGTGAGTAAGATACTAGACAATTTATATACTCTTCAGAATAAACTGTACAAAATCTGAAATAAATTAGAACGAAAAACATTTTATATCTCATTTCATTGAATTGGTGTTGTGAACACGAGAAACATTTTATATCTCATTTCATTGAATTGGTGTTGTGAACACGAGAAACATTTTATATCTCATTTCATTGAATTGGTGTTGTGAACACGAGAAACATTTTATATCTCATTTCATTGAATTGGTGTTGTGAAAACGAGAAACATTTTATATCTCATTTCATTGAATTGGTGTTGTGAAAACGAGAAACATTTTATATCTCATTTCATTTAATTGGTGTTGTGAAAACGAGAAACATTTTATATCTCACTTCATTGAATTGGTGTTGTAAAAACGAGAAACATTTTATATCTCACTTCATTGAATTGGTGTTCTAAAAACGAGAAACATTTTATATCTCACTTCATTGAATTGGTGTTGTGAACACGAGAAACATTTTATATCTCATTTCATTGAATTGGTGTTGTGAAAACGAGAAACATTTTATATCTCACTTCATTGAATTGGTGTTGTAAAAACGAGAAACATTTTATATCTCACTTCATTGAATTGGTGTTGTAAAAACGAGAAACATTTTATAGCTCACTTCATTGAATTGGTGTTGTGAAAACGAGAAACATTTTATATGTCATTTCATTGAATTGGTGTTGTAAAAACGAGAAACATTTTATATCTCACTTCATTGAATTGGTGTTGTAAAAACGAGAAACATTTTATAGCTCACTTCATTGAATTGGTGTTGTAAAAACGAGAAACATTTTATATCTCATTTCATTGAATTGGTGTTGTAAATAAGTGCTTACGTAGAATTCTAGTGACAGTTTTACTAAGAAATCAATTAAAATAATATTCTACGCATTCCAAAAGATTTGTTGAAACTTAAATTACTTTTTACATCCCATATAAGGATAAGGTGGCGCAAAAGTCCACGAATTTCTATAACTTCATTAGTTAAAGTTCTATTTACGCATGGGTTCAACTTCTCCACTGCTTTCTAGCCCTCTAGTGCATTTGGGGTTGCCAGTGTTGTCTCGGTCTTGTTACTGTTTCTTTAGTTTCTGTGATAATTAGGAGTTGAAATACAAATAGAACATTATATAGCAAGAACATTAAAGAAGCCTAATGGAACTGAAACTCCAGGTATGGTGGGAAGTAGTAAAAACCTATATTTACACCAATTTTTCAATTAACATAAGCTTTTAATCGATGCTTAGATTTGATATGTCTGTCGTACTATTATTTCTTCCATTTAAAACAATTGGATTTATTGCGTTTTGTATTCGAACTCTTCAATTATATATATATATAGTGTTTTAAATAAATATTTATTATCATTATCATTATCATTATTATTATTATTATTATTATTATTATTACCTACAGCTATATAGTGTTTTAAATAAATAGCTATATAGTGTTTTAAATAAATATTTATTATCATTATCATTATCATTATTATTATTATTATTATTATTATTATTATTATTATTACCTACAGCTATATAGTGTTTTAAATAAATAGCTATATAGTGTTTTAAATAAATATTTATTATCATTATTATTATTATTATTATTATTATTATTATTATTATTATTATTATTATTATTATTATTATTATCATTATCATTATTATTATTATTATTATTATTATTATTATTACCTACAGCTACAGGCACCAGTGTTTCATGCTTATGGAATCTTCAGTGTAGAAGATGCTAAATACTGCTGGTCAAAGGATTTGAACTCAGTTGCAAAATCACCTTTGAATCTGCAGCCTAATATTCAACCCCCAGGCCAACATAAAGAGAAATTTGAATCTATAAATGTAAAATCAGTGGGCATATAAAGTAAGCTGTCAGATAGTGTTTAACAGCAGAGGCTAGAACATCGCTTTACAGCTAGTGTGTCTGCTTATTTATAAATCGTCCAGGAGGCCAAATCCTTGTATTTAAGGAGGCGATAAGTGGGTGCATGTCTATGGCTTTCTGAGCGTATGTGCATACACGTATATACATGTTTATATGTATGTGTGTACATGAAAATGTTTTCTTCTCGAAGCGTTTTTTCTTGTGACCAAAATCTCCTCAGCGTAACAGATAATCCCCGTTCCCCTCATCGTAACCAATCATCTCACTCGCATATCTCATTCGAAAATACGTACTAAGTATTGCGTGAAGACGTCTGTGTTTTCCTTCTTTCTTTCTTTTTCTCACTTAGCTTATTTGGGACAGTGTTTCCCATTCATGCGTGATAGACTTATTGTAGCGATCGATGTCACCGTGACATTTCACGTTTTCTTATTGTTCAACTCGAATGGAAAGAAAAAAATAAAATTCACCAAAATCTTACAATGAAATTTGAGAGTGTCATTAAAGGGAAGTTACCCCGGAGGAATGTTGATGTAATTGTTTGTTGAGGATGGGGGAGGGAAAAGGACGAGGTTGTCAGCGAGAAACATTGATGACTTGGATAGGAGAAAGACATTTGTATAATAAAAAATGGGCAGTTTAAACTTGGACCTCTGGCGCAACTATCTCAGCTACTAAGTTTACTTAGTGGCTTTTTTTAAAAAGTAAAGTTGTTGACCATAATTGAGGGCGATCCCAAGATTCCCTTTTCATATCTTTTACACTTCTTTCTCAGGATTACTCCACTAACCCTTGATCTTATGATTCTATTTGTTTAGCAAGGAGACACACAATAGCATTTTTGCGTATTTAGTATGAACTCGGTCTCCCGGCTTATTAACGAACATGTAATCATTATGCCAAATGGGTTGACCCCTAGACGGATTACAGCGTTTAATTGGTACCCGATGGATTGGTTTGGTCTGTTTTTTTCTTCATATACGGCATAGGAACCATTTTGAAGATGTAGTTAGATGAGATATTTCCGTATAGCGATGTAGTGAAGTGGAGACCATTTAACAATTCAACTAAAAAAAATAATCCGATCCTCACTCCATCGGCAAATAGATTCACTAGTCCTCTCTCTATTTCCTTCTTTACGAACATATTTATTTTTTATAAGAATCTATCACATAATAATAATAATACATCTTCTACATTTTTTACCCGGTTATCATACTGTTCCCAGTTCATTGTGTAACTCAAACGACATTTTGAGGTTATATTTAGGAGCTCATTTCTTGACGTCTTTCCTGTCTCGTTGCTGAGTTCTCGTTTCTGGGTTCTTTTATTATGACGTAAGTAAAGAACACGGGAGGCAACTCTGTTACGATCGACACCTCTTTCTACATAGTAATCCCGAATCGCAATATCTGCTGGAAAAGATTCATTATATACGATTCATTCAACACAAGTTGTATATTTTCCCATAGTTGTGGGTCGATTGGAGACCGCAGTAGATACGCCAGGATATAAACTCAGTATAACGGTTTTTACAGCATCAAACTGATTGAACCATTTTACCAAAAGACTCCATTCTCGAGAATTATTTTCTTTTTAAACTTTTGTTTACATTAAACAAAGCATACCGCTACTGAAGCCTGAAGGGGCTATCGTAATAGAGGCCAGATTTATAAGAAACAATATTGGTTGGGGAGTTGGGCAGTAAGATGTTTGTTCTCATTACGTTTAAATTATTGCATGTTGGTATGATCAGGGAAGCAGGAAAGGAATTCCAAACGCACGAGGTACGATGAGAGAAACTATTAGAGTAGAAAATTTTCCGGTATCTAGGGGCCTCTACAGTGAAAGGGTGGGATTTAGCAGCTAGTTGGCTGTTTCTGAGGTATTTGTTAATATATATATATATATATATATATATATATATATATATATATATATATATATATATATATATATATATATATATGAAATTAAAAGTATACTTTTAGTAGATAGAACCTATAGTGAAATGGTTTAAGCTCAATATACGAGATAGAGCAATTATAAAGATGGATGAAAGAAGAGGGATAAACATGTACGAATGACAAATGTATTTCAACTTCGATTGTTCAATGCAAGGTGTACTCGGTAAAAAACATGTGTATTATTCTTTCCTTAAGTCAAGGCTTTTCAAAGATTATTGAACCTTTTCAATGCCGCCTTAACCAAAACCCTTCTTTTCCATCTTTAAATCTCCTTTCACTGGACACCTTATCAACGGACATTTATCAACTGGACAGACCCCATATTTTTTACACGCACATTCTCACTCTCCATTACTTAATATTTTTCAAACTTTGAATTTTGGCTTTTCCACTGCCAACTTAGCTATCTATGTAATTCCTCTGATGATAAGATTTTAATCTTTGAAAAACCTTGGCTTTAGGAAAGAATAATAAAAATGTTTTTACCGAGTACACAATCGAAGTTGAAATAAATTTGTGATTCGTACATGTTTATCCCTCTTCTTTCATCTATCTTTTTATATATATATATATATATATATATATATATATATATATATATATAATTAACTTGTTACAAATATCCAACGGGTTTACATCCGAAGAAAGTTGAAACCGGGTTCATGAGAGTGCTCAATAAAAATTCAGAGCAAAATATATTTTGTTGATGGTTTTATTCCATTTTGCTACATAATACATTGTGTTTCATTAACGTTTAAAATAAACGTCCATTCGCCAGGCATTTTGGAATCCACTCTTCAAATTTCTATAATTCAACAACAACAACAGGAAATTGGGGATGGATAAGAGGGAGGGGAATGAAGACGAGGTTCGCATATAGCAAGGAAAGGAAAGGAGGAGTGGGGAGATTCTAACGGATGATATTTTAAGAAATTGGGTGGAGTGGTATTTAGTGTCTGGGTTATTGTGACCTTAATCTTAACTGGAGCAGAGAGTCGGATGGGTTTGAATTTATTCTATATAATAAAAATTAAAATATTGTCGCATATCTTTGGTGGTTATCGTATAAAAATCACTTAGATTAATCTAATTTCAATTACTTAATCCTTTGAAATACCAAAATCTGATTACAACCTTGATCATTTAGTTATTGACTGGTATTCAGTCTTTATTATTCGTGGTGGAACTATAATAGCTTACCATTATCTGTATACTTATTATGTCCATTGACCTTGCGAGTAGCGGGGTTATTATTTTTATTAGTAGTAGTAGTACTATTGTAATTATAACTATCGTAAGTATTATTGGAATTATTTTTTGTATTATTAATACTAAGAGTAGTATCACCACTAAACTTCTTTTATATAGTAATTTTATTAATATTAATTTGATTATTAGTATACTATAATTACAATTAACAAATATTATCACAACGAGAATTACTACTATTACTGATATTAATATCATTATAAAAGCAATAACTAGTAATAGTATTGGATAATGACGATTAATTAATATAGAAATAGAATGCTAGTATGGTATTTAATACCCTAAATAAAATTATCAAACATTTTTTATACGATAACCACCAAAGATATGCGACAATATTTTTATTTTTATTATATAGAATAAATTCAAATCCATCCCACTCTCTGCCCCAGTTAAGATTAAGGTCACAATAACCCAAACACTAAATACCACCCCACCCAATTTCTTAAAATATCATCCGTTAGAATCTCCCCCTCCTCCTTTCCTTTCTATGCTATATGCGAACCTTGTCTTCATTCCCCTTCCTCTTATCCATCCCCAATTTCCTGTTATTGTTGAATTATAGAAATTTGAACAGTGGATTCCAAAATGCCTGACGTGTTGACGTTTATTTTAAACGTTAATGAAACACAATATATTATGTAGCAAAATGGAATAAAACCATCAACAATATATATATATATATATATATATATATATATATATATATATATATATATATATATATATATATATATATATATATATATATATATTACGGATAACTGTGTAACGTTGTGTTGGAACGGCTCAGCAATGTTTACAATGATTCAACGTTACTAGAGTGTTGGTTGAAGATGGCAAACGTTCGGAGAGACCAATCGCCAGTAAAGCATAAACAACTTTTGAAAAATATGTAGCCTAAGTATACACATTTAAACAGAGAAAATAATAAAAAATACTCCCACGAGTATTGAAGATAGAAAAGAAGCTTTACTAATGAATTTAGGGATAGTATGTGTCCTGTTGCTTGATCACTGTCTGCCTAAAACCTACCAACCTGAAAACCCTGCATCTCCTCACTGACATTATTCGTTCAGATGTGAGACGAGAAGTTGCCAGCCGAATAGAGATAACAAAGGCGATCAGTGATTAACGCCATCTCCTTCATGGACATTACCCAACGGTTCAACGACTGAAGTCAAGGAGAAGCTTCCTCAGCCACGTCGAACCACTAATAACACCTCAGGAAAAGACCAGAATACACTTATGGATCGGGGTATGGACATTTTCAGAACCGCCTAGGGAATATCCCTTTTCCTACTGACATGGGGATCCTTCCCTTTCCGATGCCCTCCCTATTGGTTCAGAAGCACCCTGACTTCAGTGGAAAATACCTGTCTGGGACCAAGAATTGGACGATCGAAAGTTGCTATGAGTAAATAGGCTACAAAACTGACTCAACCATCTGTGAATAAAGAGAGAAGAACCACATGATGCCATACTGCTTTGTCTGCCTTCTCCTGCCCAACCGGTGCAGCTTGAAATATCTTGCAGAGTACAACAATAATGCAAAGGACTGCGTAAAAAAGTGTGACCCTGTTGTCTAACCATATGCTTCAAAGACACGCAAAGAAGAAGAATGAATTTAACAATCGTAAGGCTAGGCTAGCAAATCCCATGAGCTCTCGGTATTTCTCGTTCTTTTTATATTTCAAGCATACGATTCCATTCCCTTCATTTAGGTACAATATGACATCTTTTTTTAGATTAAACTCCTATGTGAGTCTCTATATAATTGCCTCCCCACGAGGGCAAATTTAAAAACAAGGTCAATTTTAATATGATCGGCATCATGCTCCCCACAAAAAAGCCACTCAAGATGGGACAAAAATAAAAATTGACCCAGTGAAGAAAGATTCCTACTAGCTTGACCGAGGACAGAACAGTTACTACACTTTGATATCAGCCTGAATGACAGGTTAAAAACTATGCCTTTTTTCTGATTATCTCTAACGTTTCTGTTCGTCGCTTCGTTTCTGAGGCTATTTGGGGAATAGGTACATCGTAAACACTGCAGAAAACCTTCATAGGTCCCTCTTAGATGTTTTGTTTGTCGATGCATTTCTTTTTTAATTTAGCATAAGTTACTTTTATGCACTCATATAACACTCTTAATTAGGTATACTAACTCTACAATTCGTTTATCAATAACACTGATCTGCCAAAGTTGTTTTATAAATCTATAAAGCAACAATAGACTTTTTCCCCGGTTTTGAAAATGTCCATTACCTGATCTGGTTTCAATTTTTTTTTTCGTTTAGTTTTGTTGCAATTTATCAAATACAGACCTTATCTTTCTCGCGAACAGAGAAACTGCATTCGGGTTCGCTGTTATATGATACATGTATAGAAATGTCTGTGTTGACGCTTCAGTTGTACCGCCATTGCCCTTTTAGAGCCCTGCTCTATCTACAAATCTTCCCGCCATTATGTGACGTCTTGGGTGGTTGGGGAAACTTTTTACAATTCTACCTAAAAAGATGTTGGCAAAAAATTCTGTTCTATTATCCGACACAATACAATCGACCACATGATCTCATGAATAGCGCATACAAAAATATAACTGTATCAAAAGTCATTTATTTTACATTTTAGGATTTCTGGCCACTTTGAAAAACTTTCAACAACAATGAGGTAATACACTCTATTCATTGGTTGAGTAAAATCAACGGGTTTACGCAAAGATGTTAGTAGTACGAGGCCATGAATTAAATTTAACATGCGTTTATTTCGCTTCTAACGCACAACTTTTGCGTAATTTTATCATTTTGTCACTGTATTTGTCCATATTAATTAAATAAATATAACTATGCATTAACGTCTTAGAAATAGCGCACGGCTAATGGCGGCTAATGGCGGCTAATGGCGGCTAATGGCGAATTCATAACCAGAAGCCGACATCAATACATTGTTTCTCTTTTACAAACGGTCACATAAATTTTTTTCAGGTAAAATTTAATAATTAAAATTTTCTGATATTATTTTTTAAATGACCTTTAAATATAAAGTAATAACGGAATTTTTACTGAAATCCATAAAATAATTCGAATTAAAAAATCGATTTTTAAAATCTAAATTTTCTTAGTGTGCCATCATTTATATTGGTTTCACACCGTTTAAATTAAACTTTAAACATTGTTTATGACCGTTTGGTAAAACAGAAACTGTCTACTCGGTGACGGCTTGGTGACTGTTATGAATTTGGAATAGCCGCCATCAAGTAGAAAGGAGACCATAGGTTTACTTTCGACAGCCTCGTAACTCTCGCTTCTCTTATTTTGTCATTTAGTTCTCACATTCCATGAGCGATGTTTCTGACAAAGGGGGAAGAATTGCTGTTTTCTGGGTCGGAATCTATCCATCTAACACTTACCGTTGGCTAGTTTTTGACCTTGTAGTATTTTTTAGCTCTTTACATCTAGTGGCTTCATGCCTTGTCTGGAGCGACTTCCATAAAATACAAGTAAACTCACGTTTACCATGACTTAATCTTGGAGATGCCCATATGACTTTTTGAAGAAGCGGAAGTACTATCATTGTTTCACTTTACATCAGCACTTCATTACATATAGAATATATTATCTTAGTTTATATTATATTTTTTATTTTACTTCCCTTACTAAAGTATCGCCCAGCGTGTTTATCTTTATCACATACAGTTTTACTGGTAGATCCCTTACGGCATACTGATATATTTTACTTCATTCTTGTTTGGTAAAGTCGCAATTACCTTATCCTGCAGATATTCACACAATTTTGTTATCAAACTGAATAGACCAGCGTAATTGATACTTTTTTTCGATGGCAAGAATTCCATGTTAAAATTATAATTGAATAAAATGAATAAATGAATAAAAATCGTCTACGGTCGATTTGAATTGTACATCTTCTGCCATAGATGAATCTGTGAGATTTTCGAAGCGCAAATACAATAGGAAGACATTTTTATTTATGAAACTAATTTCTCTTTGCTGGTAAAAGCGTTCACGACGCATGAGCTATAAATTTTAACAACGTCTCTTTATTTTTATGTCAAATTGTAGCTCAGATATCGTACGAACTGACATCTCTAGCTAGGATTAATTCACGTTTGAAATTATAATGCGTTCAAAACACATCCCACGTCAAGATATCATTTTATTTTTTAGAATCATTTTTCAGTAAATCTTGTATTGATTTAGCTGATTGTTGGGTTGATCGAGTGTATTTACGTCGAGGGGGCACTAGAGCAGCAAGTTCATTGGGGCACATTCCAATGTAAATACTTGTAAAACAAGCACAAGGATGTCATATTGCGGCGATGGGACAGGGCCTGGAGTTTGGTGGATAGTGATGGACTTATTGTATTAGCGACTCTTTTTTGGACCTTGTCTAAGAGAGAGAGCCTAGTGGATAGTGCACCAATCCAGATGCGACAAAAATACTCCATATGTTAGATAATGGCTTTGACGCATCTGTTTGAGACGGGTTTGACTTGCGCGAATTGTGGCGGAGTCATTCCGTGCGGTTTGGTTCGATGTGTTTTCCACAGTGCGCGTCGACGTTGATTAACCTTAGGGTTACAAGAGGTCAGAAAGTTGACACTACACCTGCGTGTTGGTCGCGAGATTTGATAGCTAGAGTTCGGCGTGGGAGAATTAAAATCGAGATTGAATCAGATTTGACTTGGAAGCGAGAGAGTCAAGATCACCAAAAATGTAACTGTACGAGAAAGATTCCGAATGACGGAAATCTAAGAGCCAATTAGCAAATCTAAATACTCCTCTCTCTCGGGCAATTAAGGATATTAACTAGTGGAGTTAGTTAGCGTAAACTCTCTCTCAATCAACGACTCGTTTAGGTCGGCCAATTAAAGTAATTAAATACAAGCGGCTCTTTAAAACAGAAAAAGGCTTGTTATACATTAAGAAATTGATTTCAGAAAGCGAAGACAACAGTCCGAAAATGTTGACACCGGCACCGGCGGGGACGAACGACGAACTATAGCAGTCGTGACAACAAAAAGTTGCAGAAGAAAAGGAAGCGCAAATAGTCACAGCGGCAGGAACAAGCAATGCGACAATGGTTTGCAGGCGAGAAAATGCAGTACGAATATTAGCGACCACAGAGACTGGGAAGCACGCACGAGTGGTTGGCGTGACGGCGACGGCGATTGAAAAACAGATCTAAGTAAATACGACATATCGTCCCCTTTGAGTCAACAGCGAAGTTCAACGAGAACTAAAAGGGTCGGTGAACTTAATAGCCAGTAATAATCAGTAATACAACACACACACACATATATATATATATATATAGAGAGAGAGAGAGAGAGAGAGAGAGAAAGAGAGAGAGAGAGAGTATTCTTTTTCTTTCTTCTTTACTTTTATTTATTTTATTTAGAAGTTATTTTATACGAATTTGAATATTAGTGCTAACACTGGCGAAGCATAATTTTTTCCCATAATTTTTGACTAAAATAATACATGTTGGGAACAAACACATAATTAGCTAAGCGTAAAAATCCAGCAAACAAACTGTTTTTACTAGAGTGCGCATATTTGTAATAGCGCTTGATCTGGTGGGATCTTGCTTCCTACCATTTTCATAAACATCCCAAATATTTTATTTTTTTACATAAAAAATCGTATGTTTCGTCTCTCAGTTTAAGTCCATACTTATTTATTCTTTTGGCTGTGTTCTTCTTTTTTCATATTAATAGTTAATCACTTACCTCGATCGAAAGTCACTCGAGGATAAGGATTAGTAAGATTTTTAGTTGGATGATGGAACAGTACTATGAAAGGATTGAGGACTGTGTATGATTAATTCCCAAGACGATTCGACCGGTATTTGTTGAGATTGGACTTGAAAACGACCATCTTGTAGTTTGTAGGAAAACATTCCTACGGTAACGTGTTCTACAGGTGAGAATCTTAGGGGAAAAAAACTCTGTTCATGGAAGTTACGTTTATTTTTAGGTGCACAGAGAAAGAGATGGAGATCTTTTGCAGTTTGCTTCCAGTTTGTATCAAAAGTCACGTCCAAATAAGCAGTAACAAATTCAAGTCAAAATAGCATTGTGTCGATTCTCTGTCAAAAACTCCAGGGGGCAATCTTAACCACAAAAGAAAACATTAAATTTATAAAGTCTTCACTCAGTATTAATCGTTAGAAATTTTGTATATTCGCCATCTTTCTGCATTTTCAAATACGCATCGCCCAAATCAAGCTTCGAGAAAGTGTTACCATTATTGAACCTTACAAACATCAGCATAACGGCATAACGCCCGAGATTTGCGACTTGCGGCTAAGAATATGTTCAGCGGAAATCGGTAAAGGGCGAAAATTTCCCCCGTGTGTTTTAGACATACGAAATCTAGGTCAACACATAAGAAATAATGCTTTCATTGGAAATTTTGAGTTTTATATTTAATACAAATGTATTTATTATAATTGGAATGTTTTCACTTTTACAAGTATTCGAAAGAAATATTTTTAACAACCCGTCCTCTCCATGTTAAAGACGGCTTTTTCAATAATAACGTCATTATTTAGAAAGCCATTATTAACATAGGAAGATGGGGCTTTGTTAACTATCCTGTACTTTCACCTAACAATTTAATACGCAAAAGAACATGTGTTTTTGGTCAAAAATAAAAATAATTAACAAAGCTCCTGGCGAGAACGTAATGTAGCAGGGACTGATTTTCGCACTTCACCGCTTTCTGCTGGACACATTCTTAGCCGGAAGTGGTAATATCGGGCGTGATGCAGTTATCCAAAAAGAGACATGATAATGATAAGAGCATCGTTTAAAACGTAAAAATCCATACATACGTGTTGTATCTTTTGTGATAGATTTTTAAGAAACCGTACAGAAGACTTAGTTCCTTTATGTCACATCACACCCATATTCTCGAGACGATCTAATTAAGTATGTTTTAACGCTGCAAATGATACATTTCACTAAAGTTTAAACACTGGTATTAAGTTTTCTTTGCATTCAAATTTAGCAAACATTTTTTTAACATTTTCTCATACCCCAAGAACAGTTTCTTAATTTATTGTTTAAGGTTTTGTTTAATTTTTTTTCTTCTAAAAGTCCTGAAAAAGCCTAGGAAAAACTGGGATCAAAGAAGAAATGACAACATACAAAGAACACCACTGATGAAAACAGCTAATATATTGAGAAAAATCTTGGACTGCGGAAACCATCTCACATAGCTAGTTGACATTGACCAACCATATTTACATTGAAATTGAATAAGCTGCGTACACACAAGTAGAACTATAGAGAAAAAAACCTTACACGAATCAAAAGGTACTGAGATTGACAAGATAGATATGTAAGAAAATTCGCATGGGCTAACACTCCTTTATTCCACACTCACAAAAAGCGCGGTAGTGCCACCAGCATCAATTAATGCCACATAAAATAGTCCTAAGGAGTCTGGGAAGATGGAAAGCCCATAAGAGATACCACCATCCAGACTTACAATGGAAGAGCACGGAGAATGGCGAAATCCTGAGGAGGCTTATTATTACTCGAAGTCCAGAAAAAGTCAACGGCGGTTACAAGCGGAACATCAATGATAAACATATGTTGCAAGAACGCATAGTGATTTGCAATGGTGATAAAAAGAGCAGAGAGTAGACTTGTTGTCACTCAGATTTCAGGGAACATTACCTGATTTCCCCCTAATGAACGAACACTGGTAATAACTTATCCAAGAACTCCTAGAGAGTAAGCAGTAATAATAAAACTTACACTGACATTATCAACATTACAACTTGTCCGCTGTTTAAGACAATAAAATAAACTCATTCAATAATTGATATATTTTTTATAGTTCGAAGGCAATGACATTTCAACAGAGTAAAATGACAAACATTTGAATAAAAATAACCAGGTTTTTTTTCTATTTTACCAACATAAAAGTTTATATTAAAAAAATTTTTTTTTTTTACTGTTTGTTCTTACTGGTTTATTTATTTTGTTTTGTGTGTAATATTGCACCTTAATTTTACACCTGCTAGGACTATAGGAAAACAAAGACTGGTGTAGTCAAATATGCCACCAATGAAATATGAAAAAAGATACAAATCAGCAGCAGTTACATGACGAACGATCTATTTTTCTTGTAAGTATACGCAATCTCTTACGTAGAAATAAGTTGTGATTCGGTTGGTGAAAACAGGCGTATCCAAACTCACGTACTGATACACAGGTGATTAGCGCATCATTGAATATGCATACTCACAGCTTTGCCAAATTTCTACTCAAAGCTTGATGCGCGCCAAATATAAGACAGTTCGAGTGGAGACGTCAATGTAGACAGACGTTGCCTTTAATCTCGCCTTTTATTAATGATGATCAGAGGCGGGAATAGACTCAAGACCTACTTGGACTCAATTACTTTCCTACTATTATACGTGCCTGTCGAACCAACTTACATGTTTACGTTCCTGTATTCCTATGTTCCTTTTCAATAAAGATTGATTTATTTCATTGTAGAGAAGACGTTGGTGATTTTATTTCGAAATCTTGTGAACCTTTTCTTATTCGATTCAAGTCAGATACATGTAGACACGGCCGATCAGCAAAATGGCTATTTCCCATCTCGACACTCACACAAAATAACTCTCCATATGACAAATCAAGACTAAGCAGTCCAGTAAAATCAGTGAAAAAGGTCAAAATAATTGAAACTCAACGTTTTTGGATCATGCAGTTCTATAAGTTATAGAAAAGTCGACAGATGCATTTATTGCGAAATATGACAATTTAACGATTATCAATCTGCGAAAACAGCGTATAATTCCGGTTTATTTAGAACCAAAAACAAGCAGGTCAATCTCTAAGTGCCAGAAAAAAAAAACAGGGGTGGAGTTTGGAAGTCCAAGATATAAATGAACAAATTGGGGAGGCCAAGGGCAGAAACTAAAAGTGAGAAGTGGACAAATAAAAAAGATGGACAAAGATTCACACACTCAACTAACTAATTGACTAACTTAACCAGAGTGGGTTCCAAAAATTCTAGTCCGAAGGCAAGACAGGGCCATGTTCCTAGTTTTCATTTTTCCTATTTTGCTATAATTTTTGGATAAAATTGATTGTTGGTATTTTATTTCTTGTCCAAAAAAAATATACAATATCAAACTAATTTAAAAACATTTTTTAATATTTTACGTTAAGTTTAATCATCAATGATGTTTGTCGGTATTTTTCTTGATAAAAATGTTTTATTTTATTTTTAAACATTTTTCGGAACCTTGGAAATCAACTGCATTGTTTTAATAGTTACCTAGCGAATTTATGCAAAGTTTTATTTTTATTTTTACACAAAATAAATTTACAATTATATTTTGATATTATTATGATCTATAGATTGTTGTTTTACTGTTAGTTTAAAAGCAATCAATATTTATCATTTTATGATTAGTACCAGCAGTAGGAAATTAAGTTTAAAAAAAAATTAAAACAATCATTTTGGGAATTGAAAATTAGGCTATTTTTTTCCGATTCCAATACTCCAATATTTTTCGATTCCCGATTCTCGATTAATCGTCCCAACATTGGCATCTATTCTTCATTAATATTCCTGGTTAAACAAGTACATTATAACAACGTAACTCTTGTAATCATATCTGGCCATCAACTGTATCGGAGGGTTCAAACTATTATAGCTAATAAACGATCTTGTAGCATGCTAAAATGTGTAGTGCAGGAAATTGGAGATGAGTTTTCTTTGTTGTATAGGAAATCTAATCGAAAAAGACTGGAAGTGATATATGGCCACAACCCAATGTCCAATACGCTTGGTGGAAATGGTTTTGTTAGAGCACGAAGAGGTAGTCTCTTAATAGATGCTACACTTAATATATTACTTCTTTAACATTAGAAATCCCTTCAAACTAAAATTAGAGAAGAAGACTCACAAGAGAAAATAGACATCTAATACAATTCAAGTGAGAGGTACTAATTTATCAGAAAATTACATAAAGTCAACTGAATTTTGTTTTACATCACTGATTGTTTATCCAGCAACGATGGTAGATGGGGAATCTATGATAGCACTTATGGCGATACATAAAGAGTTGAAACAGGAAAAAGAGGAAAATTTGACTAACCGTATTTGCTGCCTGTGGTTGTAATACATGAAAATGATAGACATTTCGAAGAACAAAAAATTGGATGCTTCCATCTTGCTTTATTGGATGACATTCTACCATTCTTTTCTGCCGCAGGTCACAATTTGTATGCTTAGACAATATTTGTTATATCTTAAACAAATGGATATCTTGTTAAAAGATAATCTTTATTTATATTCTGTTTTTAAGAATGGTTTACATGTTGTTTGCCATAGTGATGATGTGCAGAACTTTCCACTGATCTTATTGATTATCCAAAGTTTCAAATCCACTGACAACCTCAGAACGGATGGGAAAACAACCTGGAGTAAATCTTTACCAGCCTGTTCTAAACGAATTAAACTTATGCAGCAGTTCATTAGTGAACAATACAAAGAGGTAACTGACACACACGACAAAAGAATGGCTACACGGATACAAAAAAGTCTATCAACTTTTTAAAAGCATGTCATCCTTAAATAAATCTGACAATTCACTGTGCACCATTATCTTAGGTGTCTTTGTACAGAATTCTGTAAATGTAGATCAAGCTGAAAAAGGTTGACTATGAGATTCTTCAATCCATGAAAGGCAACGAGGTATTTAACAATTCATTAAAGTGAAAACTAAACAGGCAGTTAATCTTGAATCAAAAACAGATGTAAGTATAAACAAATATGCAGTACATATTCATCCACAAGTTTCAACGCCTTACATTAGTTGCGACAAAAGAAAACTTTAATATACAGGACCTCTTTAAATATGAACTGTATAGTTATATAATATCTAGGTTTGATTCCGTTGAATCTCCCAGACTTGCAAGCACAGCAAGTCTAGGAAGTGTCATTTGAGGCCGGCTTCGATACTAAGAATGCAAACTTCCAACTTTTGGCCTCTTTGCTTAGGATGGAAGGGCCATTACTGCATGAGATCATTTCGCATCATGGTCTTACATATAAATATGTTATGTATATATTAAATATGTGCTGTGAAAATTTGACAAATGCCTCATTGTATTTGATGGGTAGAGTAAACAATTTTCAGTAAAAGACGTGAATCATTTGAGAAGATGAGTAAATACTGTGTCTGTACACTGTGAATTAACTATGGTTCCTGCAACGACAAATTACATTTATTTGGCAAATAAATCTAATAAGCATAAATTAATACAAATGTTTTTTGAATGTTTGAAATACGCAGTGTGTAAGTGTATCCATGCCAATGGTGATGCTGTCTTATTGTTGAAACTGTTGTTATAATATACACTGTTCAGCATCTGCTGTTATCCATCATTCAACATCTCTCGTGCCTTACTTGCATTGTGTTAAGTTCTTATGCCAGAGTGAAGCATTTAAAAGAAACCATTATTGAATCTGAAAAACGCCAGAAGAGAACATGAACAAATTGCGCTATCGTCGGTTTTCACAGAAAAATGCTAAAAACAGTGGATCACAGTGGATCTTGCCTCAGCATAAGCTGCTTCAAAATTCCATTCTATACATGAATACTAATAAGTATAGCTATGTTTATTAAATCGTTTTCTAAATCCCATGGAGATGGCAGGTGTCATTATTCCAGAAATGACTGATATGCTCCCAGCACAAAAAAGTTTCCTTAACTTGATCCGGTGCTACTGCAAACATGATTGCAATACAGCACAGTGTACCTGTAAAATCGATGGACTTCATTGTTCAACAGCATAATGAGAATGTTGCAGTACAGTAAGTGCTCATTTACCGGTGCCTGAAGATAACATTGAGTTAGATGATGACTAAATAATTTAATAACAAAAACACTTAAGGAGCACAACCCTTATTGTTTTACCATACTATGCCGGTGAAACTTGGTAATGTTTTTTGAAAATGTAACACTACATAGACAGGAAAATTTACACAGTTTGATTAAAGAATGTCAGATTGACAGAGATTCACCCAAAGTTGTTAAATGATATGTTCTATGATGAAATGAAAAATGCTGCCAAATCTTGACTCTGTATGAGATCCAGTTGAAATTTGAACTGATGATATATAATATTATCTGGTACCCATGTTTCAGATTTCAAAAGGATAGACATCAAATTGATTGCGATGTGATTTTTTGAAAATTTGACAACGATGAAAGATAAGTATTTTTCGATCTTTCGAAAAATCCTGGATCAAGACAGTAAAATGGATCACATTCTGGATTTAATTAGGAACTTCCCTTGTCCATTATACAGATTTTGGTAAAAAAAGCGATGAAGTCTGGTGATTATTTTTTGCATAAAATTTCTAACAAACAGGTAAATAAACTAACAAACAAATAAACTAACAAACAAATAAATTAACGATAATTCAATAATGCCCTTCTTGTAAGTATGTGTTAATTTATAATATATTCATTTTGTTAATTGAAAGTGAGAATATTCTTTGGATGCATACAGGAAAAACGGTGTATTTTAGCAAAAAATATCTTAAAACTTGAGATTTACCGTAACATAATTTGTATATATGTTACGTTTTGCTGCAAGAGTAACGAAACATTCAATATACATCATTTCATATCCTAATTTCTATTTATAAATTTCAAACGATAACTCGGCGCAATTAGTAGCTTACATCACGTAAACTGTAAAATACAAGACATCTGTTGGTAGAATACATAATGTTCACTATAAAATACAAGGTCCCTATTGATAAAAATGCCAAATTTGCAGATTTCGCATCGGTAGATTTTTCTAAACTTTTAGCATGTAAAATAGAGACTTTATAGAAATGCATTGTGCAAAAAACAACCTTGTGTTTTAATAAGTTTGACATTTTGTAAAAATCGAGGCTTATTTGACTGGACTAATGGGGTTGAGAAGAAATCTCTCAGCTTCATGATCGACAAGTGCTCTATTGATATGTAACACGAGGGGTCAGTTTAGTGTTCTACGAATGTTAGTCCTTCTAATTGTATATATCTGACCATCACCAACCAAATAAAGGTAAGTATAACTGCTCAATGCTGTAGATCAAAGATTACCTTTGGTGTCGTGTGACACACACACATACACACACACACACACCATTATCAGAATGAACTAAATCCGAAAAGGACTCTAAAGTGTGCATATTTGTTTGTTCACAGTATTTAAAAAATAATTGGTTTTAAATATTGAAATTCATTTTTCGTGGTACAAAATTCTATTACGACAAGGTTGACATTTTTTCTTTTTCTTTCTGTAGAGCAGCTTACACCAGTGACAGTTTCTCTGTCACAGGTAGATCAAATTCGCTATTCTATCTTAAAGTCCTAGAAACAATTTATTTTAAGGTATTAAAACCCTCCTTATGTAAGCAAAAGTAGTGGCCTCTGGAGATTAATGTTATCCACTTGTGACCCCTACCCCTTTTGTTTCTCCCTAACGTGTCACTAGTATTCATTTTTACTATTTTACTTTTTAATCGCAGTACATTTATTTTCTTTCCACGATATTCGCTCTCACGTGTAAGGACGAAAGCAGGATTAACTTAATAATGTAATTATAACATTTCCTCTCGTTTTACCATTTTCCAATCACCCCCTCGAAAAAATGTCACCAATGTCCTTATTCCTTGTCGTAATAAAGTTGTTTAATCCTGTATTCGAGTGAATGTATTCCTATTAACTGTCAGAGTACGATATTACTCATTGTCAGCTAGCGTATATTTTTATTGGCTTATGTGCTATCGACAAAATATCGAAAAAAAGACTAATAGAACATTTCACCAATAAAAAACAACTAATCAAAGACACCACTTTACCAAATGTTTATGTTGGTGTTTTTAAACTAAAAATAATACAACGTGGCCAAGATTTTGAAAGACTCAAAAAAACAGCGTAGCAAAGATATGGAAAAAACGCAAAAAAGCCTCGAAGCCTTCGAATGACAAAATAAATCGTTTTCAAGATTTTAGAAAGGTACCCAAGAGAAAGTGACCTACGTAATTCAAACGCTGTTTTTCAGAATTCCATACTGAAAACTGAATTTAAAGGCAGAGCAGAAATCTGAGACCAGAAGAGGAGTCACATTTGCAGCATATTTGTCACTTAACCATTTTGTGTGGTGCTAGCTTGTGCTATCACATGCGTGTATGTGTTTTCTTTTGGAGGAGGGTATATACGTTTATGGGATTTCTAGATTCTTATTATAATATATATATATATATATACATTTGTATAAATATATATATATATATATATATATATATATATATATATATATATACATATATATACATATATTGCAAATCTATACTATATTTCTAAAGTTATAGACATTTATGTATTTGGTAGCCATTTTTACTGTTTCTCGCTTTATTGCAGGTTTGTTAAAATACAGTCCATAGGTGATGAAAAAATTTGACTTAGCAGGGTTAATTATTTTAATCATTTGAATCATAAGTAACAATATGAATGAAATGTAAGGAAGAAATCCCCAGTTTATCACCACAAAATTGAATCTCCCATTTATTGAAATTACCCTCTGCAGTCTCCCATCAAAAGATGAAGTCAATCTGCTGATTTGGGAAGGTGTTATGCTACATCAACAATTTTATTCCAGAGGGCATCTTTTGATGTAAATTGTTGTCCTCCTTCATAAACCTTCCTCTTTAAAATTGACCAGAGCTGCTCAATCGGGTTTAAGTCAGGAGAACAAGGAGGCCAATCATGAGACTCTCTCCCTTGATGCCCAGAGATGCGAGGAAGGTAGTCGTAGCCTTTGCTGCATGAGATGGATCATTGTCGTGCATAAAAATCAGTTGACGTAGACGAAGTAAAGGCAGGTCGTCCAGCCAAGATGACAAATACTCATCTAAGAACGATATGTATGCTTGGCTTGTGAGTTTCACACCCTCTGGCACTCGGAAAGGTCCAATTAATTTATCACCTATAATACCCGTTCAAAACATAACTCCCCCGCCACTTTGTTGGCGACGAGCGCGATGTGAGATAGCAGCTCCGGTAGAACTCCAAACTTTAGCCCATCCATCCGGATCATACAGTGTGGCTCTAGCTTCATCTGTGAATAGAACCTGTTGGAAGTCCGTTTTTATGTATTTTTCTGCCCACGCAATGTGTTTTCCCTTATGGGTTTTGTTCAAGGAAGGCCTGGAAATGGGTTTCACGATCCTGGCCATCTCATTCAAGACACTGCATCTGGTCTTCCTGGACATCGGTACAACGCCAGCTTTGCCAAAAATGGAGGCGCTAGTGCCATTTGGTTCCTTAATGATCTGTCTGCGTATTTTTCGCATATCGCGAGGGGAAATGCTCCTTCTTGTACCCTTATCATTCCTTGGTGCAGTGTTGGGCTTCTCCACAAAAGAAACCAAGGTTCTCTTATCCCTTCCCGGTTCCTTGGCTAAATCCAGAAGTGTCAGTCCTTCTGAAAGGCCAGCTACAACCTCTTGCCTTTCAGTATCAGTCAAACGTCGAATTTGGGGCATTTTTACAAACCTGCAATAAAGCGAGAAACAGTGAAAGTGGCTAACAAATGCATAAATGTCTATAACTTTAGAAATATAGTATAGATTTGCAAAATATTGTGTTATCTTACCTACTTAGGAGCACTTTTTCAGTGTGAAAAATTTCAAACTTGTGCGATTTATATTATTGAAGTTATTAACAATATTATGATCTGCAATAAAGCGAGAAACACAGTTTATGATAATAATTAGAATGGATTATTGTGACACTTTACTGTAGGTAATTCAGATCGTCAAACGTGTATTGATATCCCACACATTTTAATATATATATAAATTGACATCCACATACACCTGTTTGTTTTTTTAAGACTCAGTGTGCTTCATCCAACCAACAGACGTAACTCGTACCCTTGACCTTTAGTCACCACTGACTGTGAGAGTCAAACGTCTTAGTTGTCTCGCCCGGTTTACTAATTGTTATAATGTAGAAGAATTTTACCGTATTTAATTATGCTAATCGGTTTTCGTATGGGATTCAATTCCAGTCAAAGAATAATCTCACATATTTGCCCATTAGAAACGGTGGTGCTATCGCCTAAGGGAACAAAAAGACGCAGCTAGTAAAAGCACACATAATTTCTCTATTGCCCATTCTCTTTCACAGACTGTCACTTTTCAAAGCCGCCTCCCACTTATTCTTGACTACACTGCCCGTGGCTTGTGTGACGGATGTCCATAGCTAACTTGGGTATGCTATTCAACTTGTAATAATGGTTGATATCACCTTAAACTTTTGACCCCATGGTGAAGAGTCGTTACCTAAAATTACGAGATACTAGCTACGGGCTGATTAGGAATCCATCAGATATCCCATCAGAGACGCACTGTGGAGTAAAACCTTTTCTTTTCCCGTTGAACAATTCACAAATGAGGTAAATAAATTGCTCAAATCAGGCATAGAAGCACATGTCCCGCCGTGGAAATTCTATAGTAAGCCCCACTCTCACAATGGTTCATTTCAACGTGTGCAGCTGTTATTAAACATAGGCAGTAAGCATCTGCCGATTAAACCGCCATACATCAAATAGAAATAGACAAAAAATGATAGCTGTAAGAGTGTAATAGCCGCATCCAAGGGTGGGTATACCGAGATGACCATAAAATTCCTTGAGTCGCAGAAATTAAGAACTCGCGATTTCTTGAAAAGCTATAATAGTGTGGTGAATAATGAAAAATCAACAATTCCCCTGCTATCCCAGCACCATGATGTCGCTTGCAAGGCATTTGAAAAAGCTGAATTACTTGCCCGACGGTTCGCCTTAAACTCCACCTTTGAGTCCTCAAACCACTCCTTCCCAAATGTCTCGCTGCAGACCAAAGCCACACTCGATGATTTGATCATCACTCATCACATCAGTGATATCATAAAAAACCTTGACACCTTTATAGCATGTGGGCTTGATCTTATCCATGTTATATTAATAAATAAATGCTACACTGGGCTCGCCTATGTCTTCTTCAAACACTAGAACAAATGCCTTACCGAATCTTGCTTCCCCGATAGCTAGAAAATTGCCTCTTTGGTACCAGTGTTCAAGAATTTAATTTGATTGAAAATTTCACCCGCAAAATTATCGCTTTATCAGTCTCTTCCCACTCTTCGTTAAAATCTTTGAATCATTTATCCATCTAGCTATAGTCCCCCACATCGTTAATGTTAAACTTCTTTCTGGCCAACGTATGGATTTAGGCAAGTCCAGTCTACTGCGGATCTCTGAGCGCATATACCATACACAAGGCAGGTGAAGCTAGGGCAGTGGCGCTTGATATATCCAAAGCATTAGACAAGGTCTTGAATGAAAGTCTTCTCATGCAAATTAATGCACACGGTATTACTGGACGAATATTTAATATAATCAGATTATTATAAGCGAAACAAAATATCAAGTTTGTCCTCGATGACCGTACATCGTGAAAACAAGACATTAATGCAGGTGTGACCCAGGGTTCGATACTTGGACCTTTATTATTCCAGATGTGTATAAACGACCCAGCTGTCTGAGATTGGTATATTTTCTGATGACACACGCTCTATTCTAGACATGTATGCAAAACGAATCGAAAGCAATGACTGAATCCTCAGAAAATTATTTCAAGTCTTCAGTTGAATAGAGAGTTGATAAATGGACGGTAACATTTAATGCTAATAAGACAAAGCTTAAGTAACCTTTTTTACCACTGATTGCCATGGTTATTAGAACCTTACTTGAGAGTCCATCATCTAAATTCCTCGGCCTAACATTCACAGACAACATGAATTGGAACAAATACATAGAAGACATTGACAAGGCTACTGCAAGGAAAGTGTGCTCCCTCTACTATACTAGAAAACTCCTAACGCTTGCCAGTATCCTATATATATATATTTATATATATATATATATATATATATATATATATATTATTGTTTATTATCTATGTACGTATACACGTCGTCCTTTTGTTTTTAATCGAGACTCATCAGCATAGAGATATGACTATTCACTACCGGTCATGCAATTCGAAACCCCGGATTACAACTATCTTTTAACTCGAATCCGATCCCTTAACCAGACGACCAATTTTAAATAGCGAATAAACGGTGATAATTTTAACACTTTATCGGCGGGCTTAACGTCTGGATCGTTCCACTTCTTTAAGGGAAGGAACGATGCATTTTAAAGCTAGTGACGTCATGCTGGGTTAATACTACACTTACAGTGCTCTACTTTTTCGAGGAGTGACAAATAATAATAAATATTTGTTATTGTTTATTATCTATGTACGTGTACGTTTCGTCCTTTTTTTGTAAACCATCATTTACCATTGCATGGAGTATTGTTGCCACATATGGGCCGGTGGATCAACCACTAATCTCTCTCTCTTCAGAAAGGTCCAAATGAGAGCCTCTAATCTAATAGGTCTCAGACTATCTAGCTAGCTCCAACCCATGTCCCATAGCCGCAATGTTGCATCCCTGTGCTTGTTTTATAAGTATTTCCACGGAATCTGCTCTGACGAACTTGCAGCACTGGTGCCCCGTTCGACGTAAATACCATCGACTAACTCGACAATCAGCAAAATTCCACCTTTCACTGTGGAGGTCCCAGGTTCCGGAAAGCTTTTACTCTAATAGGAATTCATGTTATAAGAGATCCTTTCTAAGCCTAATAGCGTACGTTTTCCGTCCCCTATACATAAGTCTAGTACGGCTCATTGTTAGGTATGCAATTTAAGCAACACATTGGTTTTACTACCACAACACTTTTTTGTAGGTTTAACCTGCACCTTTCTGACACTAGCTTAAGAATATGCGACCGAACGTATTGTATGTAGTTCTTTCACAATTATATAATCCTACCAGCCGAGCAAAAAGATCCTTCTTCCGGTCGCATATTTTTGCTAGTTATATAAAAAGCGAGAAACGTTGTGGGTTGTTTGATATTGACGTAAAGTCGCAATTAACGGCCATTGAACTGAAGCTAATGTTGATGAGTTAAATGTAAATATTTCAGTTGTTTAAAGGGAAGTACATGCTATTGCGAAGGAAAAAGTTTGTCTATTTTTCAAATGCTTGATTAAGTTGTTAAAAAAATGAAACATTACGCTCCGGTTTTTTTTTACAAAGAGCACTTACGAACTGGTTTTGCAAACTTGCGTAATCTTAGTATCTGATTAACTGTGAAACACTTCAATCTCATGTGTGCTATATTCTTCCTGTTTTCTAATTCGCCTGCTCCCCTCTCCCCATCCGCTCCGGATAAGTATCAGTCCCCACAGCCAAATCTCGACCCTCTTCACACATCCGATAACGCATACATTACGAACTGTGCACCTAAGTCTCGAAATTGGTCGTGTTGGTTTTTGCGTTGGTTTCACTCTCAACAACCGAGAAAAAAAAAACAGATGGTTTTTCTCTCGTTGCGTCTTTAGCCAAGCGAAATGATCAGATTAGAACGTTTTTGTTAATGTTTTTATTTTCTTTGTATTTGGGATAGGTTTTTAAAAAATGTTATTTATTTTATAAAGTTTTTTAAATTCTCAAGAAAATGTGTCGTTATTCATTTTCTTTTTTTTAAATCTTGGGAAAGAAAATCTTCTTTTCTGCTTCTCTCAAAATATACATTTTTTTAAATTGCGTATTGCATATATATATATATATATATATATATATATATATATATATATATATATATATATATATATATATACATATATACATATACATATATATATGCATATACATATACATATATATACATATACATATACATATATATACATATACATATATATATACATATACATATACATATATATATATATATATATATATATATATATATATATATATATATATATATATATTTATATGCATATAATGCAATACACCATTTTAATTATATATATGTGTGTATGTAGGTGACCTTCCTTTCGTGCGAGAATATTTTTTCCAGTGCGGTTGGTTTAGTTTAAAGTAAGTTTACTCCTGACTAATCACGTTTGTCGAGTCAGCACACCCTGTTCAGGAGGTCGGGTGGGGAAATATTGATGACGACAATGTCTATGGAGGCCGATACAGGTTAAAGTAAAAGTCCATTCCATTTTCTCTCTTTCTATATTTGATATATTTTACAACTTTGAAAAATTGGGTGTATAAAATATACTTTTACTGTCCTTTCATACTTTTTTTACCCACTTCTCTTTCTCCCTCTTTCTTTCTTTCTTTTTACTCATTGTTTTACCCCTTGAACATTTTGATCGGATACAAATATCTCTCCCCCCTTCTCTCTCTCTCTCGCGATCTCTTCTGCGTTGTTATCATTTTTTTATATTTTTTTTTATTAATTAATTATTTAATGTTCTTTCTTTTTTTCTATTAGTTGATTCTTTCTTCGTGTTGTTCTTTTTTTCTTTATTCAATTCGTTTTAATTTGTTTATTTTTTTCTCTTTTTCACTAGTGTTTACTAACTTTGGAATTGGGTGTGTAAAAAGAATGCTTAAAATGAGTATTAGGTCAACGTGGCGGGATATGACATCATAGACAGAAAATCTAAAGTAATACTAGCGGATAAGCTTATAAAATCCTTCTCTTAATTTTGAACTGCAAATAAGTGCGGTCATGTTTGGATAAGCTTCTTCCTTCCTTCTATGGAAAAGGGATCGGGAGAGAACTATGGGGTTTTATGAATTTATACTGTATACTGGAAAAAAAGAGGTTGAGCTTTGAAAGCATTTTTAAACCCCAAATGATCGTGTGCTGTATTTATTAATAACTTTTACAACCGCTGTTATAAAAAAAGAAGAAGACGTCAACAACGAGAGAAAGAAAGAAAGACAAATGATTACTGCGACGTGTCATCTACACAACCAGACCCCAACTGCCTAAATCACATCTTTCTTTCTTAAGAATGTAAAATTAGTCTAGGGGTCTCGTAATATTTGTTGTCACTTCAACCTTGTTATGGTATAAGCTTATCTAACTACTCCAGGAATAAATGGACTTACCCAGATACAATAAATACAGTTACGACTAAACGTCGTGGCAGTTATTGGTGGCATTCATTTGCCATTCGGTAGCGATAGTGGGCACACGCCAGTCGAGGATCCGATCTCAATAATCAGTCTGACAGAAACTAGGCTATTTTCGTGGTCTTTTATCTATCGAGCTGAAGCATTAGTCCTGGGTAGTTCAAAGAGGTCTATTCTCCCAGGCCTTGCCACCCCTCTTTGTGGGTGAGTAAGTTTATTACTTACTGTCTGAGGCGCTCCGGCCGGGGAATGCCGATAGGGTTGTTCAGTCAATTTTTAATAGACCAGAGTGCTCCTTCTTAATGGTGGCTGGCTTGATTCTACCTACCTTCCGGCCTTGTGTCACATCTTCCAGCAGTGTGAAGGAAGTAAATACCGCTATTGGTGGCAGTTATGGCCCCAGATTCAAACGCTTACTCATGTGACATACTTTTGTTAAAACACTTTTGTTAACTATACCACTGTGTTTGTATTGATTATTATCGGCCTGCAAGACGGCAACAAACCTCGTAATAGTCTTTATTACTAATGAGTCACTACTTATCAAGGCTAAAAGCTACTTGAAAATAAAGTTTAATGAAATTGATAGATTCTCAGTTGAATGATGAAGAATATTATGAGAAGATTGAAAATGATGAAAGGAGTAAACTAAATGTTATTACTTATGATGACCGTTTATGAAAAGTATCTGTTTACATTGGATTTGAAGGCGACCGTTTTGCAGCCTGCAGGGAAGCATCCCCGTGATAATGTGTTCCCCAGATGGGAAGTGCTTGGGGAGTTGACAGGAGTGAGCGAACGTAATATACACATAAGTGAAGAATTTCAAAAAAAAAGGATATTAATAGATTAAGTCTGAAACAAAATAATTAAAAACCTATCAATATAAAAAAATCAAATAAACAGCGACACGAGCGAGTGAGTGAGGGAGTGTGGCGTTTGTCGGACATGTGAAAGAGAACGGGAGCGAGAAAGTAAAACAATTACAACGTATCACGACAAAGGTCTCCTTTTTTCTTTCTTGTATCTGTCGGATAAAAAAGTTTGCATGTTTGGAAATGTACATAACATAATATGTGTTGCTGTTTAATTCTTGGAGCATGATAACAAAATATTAATTTTCGAAATTTACTCTAGAATTTAGATAAAACAGTCTGTTTTGGATTTTAATTTTTTTCAAACAATGTAAATTTGGTTGTATTATTTAAGATGTCTTAAATAAATTATGATAACAGATTTATCTTCAAACACGCCAGGTTTTACGTGGTCAAATACATTCATGATTTATTATTTCGGATATCACACGAAGGTAAAAACGTGCAAGATTCAGTTCCACTGCTGACCAGGAACAAAAGCGTGACCACAACGGAATGAAACAATTGTTGTCTCCTTTTACAATCTATTAGATGTTGTTTAGAATTTTGACATCTGATAGCTTTTAAATAATGGAAAATTAAGGATTAACTTTAAAGCAATTGTTAGACTATTACTACCATTATTATTATTATTATTATTATTATTATTATTATTATTATTATTATTATTATTATTATTGCGAGATTATTCGGTCTTTTTGTTTTCGTGAGATCGTCTCGTTGCGGTAAATCACTTCGCGGTAATTCGACGGATTTTGACAACGCAGGAAAAAATAAATGCACAAAAATAATAGGTTTTAACAGAGGAGATTTATGATGCAATTATCATATAATGACCGATCAAAAATGTAATGTATCACTGAACAAGGACAAATACTCTCTTATATATATATATATATATATATATATATATATATATATATATATATATATATATATATATATATGCATATATATATATGCAGTTGCAATCACATTTATTGACTATATCTTTTCATATAACTTACTCTGTTCATAACGGTGTCTATTCAGTCATATATCATATCAGGAATAATACGATTGATAGGGTAGACAATGACACATATATAACATGCGTTTATACATATATATAATATATACATATACATATATATATAATATATACCTATACATATATATATAATATATACCTATACATATACATATATATATAATATATACATATACATATATATATAATATATATCTATACATATATATACATAATATATACCTATACATATATATATAATATATACCTATACATATATATATAATATATACCTATACATATATATATAATATATACCTATATATATATATATATATATATAGTCATTCACAGACCGACTGTTTCGCTGTATAAAAAAGCGCCGTTAGCAAGAAACATATCAACGCTTATATAAACACTGCCAACTACCGGTTGTGTTTACAAAGAGCTTTTCATTATCGTTAATAAAAGCTGGCAATATCACTTTAAAATTTAAAATTTCAAGCTTCTCGTTCAAACATAATCTACACGGGCCGTTTAAATATCTACATGTATTGGCTCATCGTACTATTTTCCAATCAATTATTAGCGTGCGTCCGCTTTCTTTGAATATCAGTAATCGTTAGCGAGTGATCTACAGTTACAGTTTTTCTTTTTATTATTAACTTTCTTATTTTTATATGGATGCTTGTTATTAGAGTTTTAGTTATTAGTATTTCTAGTGGTTATATTATTAATTTTAGTGTTATTTTTTTTCATGTTGATAACTTTTTTATGCATTTTGTTTTTATCTTTTTAAAATTTTAACGATCCCCAAAGCTTACTAAATCGTAGAAGCGAAATAGCACTCAACTGTAGGCATAGAATAAACTTTACTTTAGGATAACAACATACATAACAAATAATGAATAAAATAAAATAAATAAAAAAATTAAACTAAATCAGAATCTAAAGTAGCAATGAATAACAAAATAGATACACAAGAAGTTGTTGACATCACTGAGGTGCTAAAAAAAGTTCAACTGTTAGCTCGATATATTCACAAAAGGGTTACCCTGCACTAAAACAAAACAAATGAAAAAGATGTCAAGTAAAGTTCAGCCATGTCTTTGTTTGTAAGAAGCTTAGACATCAAGCCTCTGCTCCATATCCAACATCTGGAGAAAGTTCAAAGACTGGCTACTCGAATGGTACAGGGTCTATAGGGTTTGCCCTATGAAACTCGACTCAAGAAACTTAACCTTTTCTTCCTTGAGCGCCGATGATGACGCGGTGATCTTGTTTGGGCCTACAATATCCTCAATGGCCATTACGATATACCTCAGAACATATTATTCACTTCTGCACCAGAAAGAGGCATACGCGGACACCACAAGAAACTATTTCACTGCCGATTTCGATTAAACCGGGGGAGGGCCGCCTTCTCAATCAGGATCCTTGGACCTTGGAATAGTCTCCCAAGAGAGGTAATAAATACGCCAAACAACGCAGCAATTCAAGGTAAATTTTAACAGGTAATGGAATACTGTATCCTCTTCTGTGTGAATTTCTACAACCCTTTCCCTACATGAAATCTGAAACATGCTTGTTTTACTTTTTGCCAAATGAATTAAATTGAATTTAATTGGCTGATAAAACATTCAACCCGTGTGAGAGAAATGAAAACGAATCTGATTCGTTAGTAAACTAGACAAAACACAACGTAGATATATAAAACCAAACAGTGAAAAAATGTGCACTTAGCTTGACGATTCCCTACGGGAATAAAACGTGGACACCTCTGTGTAGCTTAATTGCTATAAATATATTTCCGGTTTCAAAGCATATATACTGGTTGATTGCATTCCAATAACCAAAAGAAAGAAAGAAATCAGTCCACAATCATTTTTTTTATTTATATTTGTTATTACTTTATTTCAGCGAATACTTATATCTTTTTTTTCTGTCTTACGCGCGTTTCGCAACCCGGTAAGAAAAAAAATAGTTGTTGGTCTACCGGCTGCTCTTCAAAAACGAACAATCAATAATAAAAAAAAAAACAAGCGCATTATTCCAACACAAAATGGGAGTGAAGGTGGTCAAGAAATGTGAGAAGAACGGCAAGTAAAAAACACACGAAAAAACATCTGCCATTATAATTGTAGACTGATTTATTTAATTTATTTTGGTCATTCGAATGCAAACAAGCAGTATATATGATTTGGGGCTTGTTCTTTTAATCAATTTCGATGGTATTTTAAAATATATATACTTTACAAATAAATATATTTTTTATATAAATTCAAATACATATATATATATATATATATATATATATATATATGAATAATGAAACTAAAAATTGGATAAAGTACAATATTTATTAAATCATCAAATAGTTTAAACAAAGCATACATAAATAAACTTTTTTATTTCCTTAACCCATGGATTTTCAAAACTGCATGCTTTTATCATCAGAGGAGATTATAAGGATAAATCAGTACATTATATTACTTTTTAGATTTGAAAATAGAAAAATATATATACAAATTTTTTGGAGCAAAGAGAATCATCTTCGATGAAAAAATATTACATGTCTAGAACTGCACATCCAGAAGATAATAAATTTTAATCAAATGTACGGTGAATAGCAGAATGTCTTGAAAAGTCTGAATATTGAAAAGATCTGGTTTGGAAAATAGAGGGATTCAAATCTCAGGTTAAAGTTCATTAGCAAAATGATACCAACCAGAAGGAATACAAGTGTATAAATCTTGATAAAATTAGTAAAAACTCAAGAAATAAGAGGGCTCAATGCCGGAATATTTTCATCCTTGGCAAAGTAAAAAAATGTTACCGTTTCTGCCCAAACGGACAAAATCTTGATTCAATATCCTGAGCAATGTAGTTTTGGAATATATATGCGGTTGGGGGTCGATCTCTAATATCATAGTCCATGAACACGAAGAAGAAAGAAACAGACTGGGAATAACACGCTCCCTCTCCCTTTCTCTCTTACTCTCTTTCTCTGTATGTATATATATATATATACAGAGATATATATATATATTTAACTTTAAATAGGTTAGACTAGTTAAAATCAGTTAAAATAAATCTCGCTGAAAACATCTTGAAACAGCACTCATATAAAACTTATAATTAACATAATTAAACAACGTAACACTTTATCTTCTTTAATCAGCAAACGAATACAGTTCGAACGAACTAAAATTTAGATCCAGGCTAGCTATTTTGAGACATCATTTTGTACATAAAATCGATATTTAAAACAAAAGGATCATTTCATATCATAAACGCACCACATAATTTTAATGTTACAGTCTTTGTTTATTTTTAAAAAAAGATAACAACATTTTTCCACGTCATAGATGCACCACGTTTTGTCAAATTTATACATCTCGTTTTCTTTAAATCAGACATCTTGAGAAAGTATTTTGATAAAGACGAAACGTCGATGAAAATATAAACAAATTTCTGTTTTTTTTTCTTTTTTTCATAAACAATAACAAATACTTATATATATATATATATATATATATATATATATATATATATATATATATATATATCTTTCTCTCTTCCTCCTTCCCCGTTTTTCGTCTGTAGGTATTAATAATTTAATATTTATTTATAAATATTATACAAAGCCCCTTTAAGAAATTAAAGTTGAGCACTCTCCGGAATGTTAAAAATAGACTGTCAAAAAGGTCTAATGCAAAGTTCCGAATACGTTCGTCGAACACTCTCGACTAGCCTTCTATCCGTGCCCGCTTCTAGGTACATATAGATCTTAATTTCCCTAAATTACGTGACAGTTTCCGTTGGCCGAGCGGATATGGCTGACTCTGTGTACCGGGTTCGCGCCTCCCGACCGTCTGAAATTGTTACTACTTTCCTGCACTGATGAGAGCAATAAGCTTGAAACGCTAGCGTATGTAGGTATTAATAATTTAATATCTATTTATAAATATTATATATATATATATATATATATATATATATATATATATAAAATTATGTCATCTTATCGGCGGGGGAGTCATTTGTGAGTGTTACCTGTTTTCTATTGTTTGTTTCGTTTGAACTTCTCCACGAACTCTGTGCTTGATGTGACAATTTATACATGCTTCTCATTTCGGTCTCTGATGAACAGCGAGTGAATGCGGTTAATTGCTGTATTTTACTCGTTGAGAAACCATTCTTGGACCACAACCAATGCGGCTATGAAAAAATTAAAATTAAAATAAATGATTTTGGCCATGGGAATATAAAAAATCATATATATATATATATATATATATATATATATATATATATATATATATATATATATTCGGGGTTTGAATCGGGCGATCGGTATGAATAATCATTTTCTACACTGACGATTTCCGTAAGGATGAAACGTATACGTATGTAGATGAAGACAAATATTTATAATTATTTGTCGTCCTCAATATAAACTGGGATTTGTAGTTAGTAGTATTAACACAGTTGTTATCGTGGCTTCAATGCATGTTCCTTGTAGAATACTTTACAACGGCTGCCTTTAAATAGGATGAACCTATCGTTTATTTACCGGGTTATTGGTGACGGCCGTGTGGGCTAAAACGTCGGAATTTGAGTTTGAAATATGACTTGTGTTTCGGGGTTCGAGTCCAGTATGAATAATTCGAGTCTAGTATGAATAATTATTCTCTACACTGACAATTCCCGTAAGGATGAAACGTATACGTATGTAGATAAAAACAAATATCATATATATATATATATAAATATATATATATATAAATATATATATATATATATATATATATATATATATATATATATATATATATATAATGTTTAATACGGTACATTATACTTGTAAAAATGTTGGAACACTATACAATGGAATCTAGATATGTTTTAATGATTGAATGCATATCTCGTACGTAATCTGATTCGCTTGATTTAAGCCATCGGTTCGCTTGAACCAATCAGTATAAACCAAGCAGCATGAAAAATACCTTTGTTCATGTATCAATTTATTTGACACATGATTCCATAAAAAGAAAATTACTCGAAAGTATTTGTTCAACAACCAACCATAAAACAACTGATTCGTTTATTTGAAGATAACGAAAACTGTTATTCATATTATTTACAGGTTTCGGATTGTTGCCTTCGTCTTTGCTGTTGTCATTTTAACAACGTTTCAAGCGGCCTTCGTAAGGAGAATGTCCATCCTCATTTAACGTTAGAAGAGAGAGAGAGGGGGCGAGAGAGAGAGGGGGGCGACAGAGAGAGAAGGAGCGAGATAGAGAGAAAGAGGGGCGAGAGAGAGAAGGAGCGAGAGAGAGAGAGGCGAGAGAGAGAAAGACTAATTTAGGATTTTGTCTTTTATTTTTTTTATATTAAACTGGCTTTGCAAACTCACCTTTTCCGGATTCAATCTAACCAGAACTGAATGGGTGACCCAACAGGTCATGTTTATTCTCGTATATTATACACCTTACCCAAAGGTCCGCAAATATTGAGGATCTAGCCTCCAGTCTGCAAAAAATACGACACTGATCGACCAGCATCCGTTTCATCTGTTTTTATATTTTACTTTGTAGCACGTCAACATGAATGTAAGTAAGGAAATATTTAAAGCATTTTTGCCGCTGTATTTTTATAGTGTTTTAAGTTTGGTTCAATTAAAGTTCGTAGAAACTACAAAAAATCCTGTAAACTTGCCGAGTAAGAATATTTATATTAACGTTACGTGTCTTTTAGGTACCCCGTATCAGGGTTATGATTCAGTCTGAAATACCACCGAAGAAACGACAGTATTCACTTGACTACTTCTCTAAGAGGACAAATAGCCTAGTCGATAAGTAACCTGAACGATACAATGTCCGGTAAGTATTAATACGAGAACAACAAATATGAGAAAAAAGTCGGAAAAATATTTAAAAATATCAACAAATACCTCATCTTAGAAATACATATCAACAAATCTCTCATTTTTATTATTTGGATTATTCGGAGTACTGTTCTCATCTTGAGTATTATTCTCACAACGTTTTGGCCAATGTAACCTCCGACCTTTTTCAGGTGTATCGTGTCGAACTCAGGAATCTGTCTGTCAAACTCGGGAATCTGTCTATCAAACTCGGGAATCTGTCTATCAAACTCAGGAATCTGTCCGTCAAACTCTGGAATCTGTCTATCAAACTCGGGAATCTGTCTATCAAACTCAGGAATCTGTCTGTCAAACTAAGGAATCTGTCTATCAAACTCAGGAATCTGTCCGTCAAACTCTGGAATCTGTCTATCAAACTCGGGAATCTGTCTATCAAACTCAGGAATCTGTCTGTCAAACTCAGGAATCTGTCTATCAAACTCGGGAATCTGTCTATCAAACTCGAGAATCTGTCTGTCAAACTCGGGAATCTGTAATGAATTTCAAACGGAACCCTTTATTTAATTCACGGGGGTAACATGCCTCCGTTCTGTCAGCCATGATCGGGTAGAAGTTTTAAGTAATTCGCAATTTTATTCTTAGTATCGCTCGCACTAAGGATTGAACCTTCAACCTCCTAAAGAGTTTCACTTAGAACTGAATTTTACTTAGTACTTTATCCGAATAATCCAAATAATACAAATTATCAATCCTCATCTAAAACAAAAAAAGAAACATAAATCTATCATTATAGAAATAAATACCAACAAGTACTTCATAAAATAAGCACCGACAAATACCCTACTTTAAAAATAAATACCAGTAGATTCCGCATCTTACTAAATACCACTAAATACCCGAATCTTTGTAATAAATGCAAACATACCCCTATCTTAGAAATAACTGCAAATAAATATGGCAGAGACGGCATATTTGAACTAAATACGTACCAACAAATACAGACATCGTTGAAATAACTGAAAACAAATAGAGTCTGTCTAGTTGGGAAAATGTCCGTTGGTAAAGTGTCCAGTGAAGAAAGATTTAAAAGTTGGAAGAGTCCATCGTAGAGATTTCGTGCAGACTGCGTCAGAAATGGTCAAAACGTTGTAAATCCAACAAAATGATGTTCAGTTCAACCGTAGATAAAAAGAGCTTATTATTTGACACTGTGTCAACGGACATTTTCCCCAACTGGACATACTCTATATTTTGATAACCTTTTTACGCACGCACAGTTATTTCCCATTATTTCATATTGTTTTTTTTTATTTTTCAAATTTTGAAATGTTGGCTATTCCCCTGCCAACTTATCCATCTATGTAATTCTTCTGATGATAAGATTTTAATATTTGAAAAGTCTGTCTTAAAGTAAAAAGTAAACATGTTTTTGTCGAATACACCTGGCATTGAACAACCGAAGATGAAATAGATTTGTCATTCGCACATCTTTATCTCTCTTCCTTCATTTATATATATATATATATATATATATATATGTGTGTGTGTGTGTGTGTGTGTGTGTGTGTGTGTGTGTGTGTGTGTGTGTGTGTGTTACATGTTTGAATAGAAAAGTTTGAGTGGAACTTTAAGGTTCATAGATGAATAAATACAAAGAAAGTGTAGTATCTGTTCTTATACTACACTTCTGTCTTCGGTCAGTAAAGGAAACATTCTTCTAGACTGATGCAAGTTCTATCTCAGAAGGCCTCTTTTTGGTGAGTTAGATTTTTCCCCGCATCAAAACCGACCTTTTGTCTAACTCTGCTTTTGTGCGGAGGCAATCAAATAGGAACATTACTGTGTTTTTTATATATATATTTTTTTTAAATTTTTCATTATCTGATAAAATTAATTGTTATAATTGATCTGTGATCTGGGCTGAATAAAACAAAACCATTTTTATATATACTCGATACAATCATGGTAACATTCAGATTTTTTCATTTTTCCAACATTGTGATTAAAAACATTAGAATACTTCTAATAAAAATATAAACAGACTGAATGAATAGCTGATTTTTTATTTTTATTTATATCATGTTACTGTTAACACAAAATCTTGTAGATTCATATCTTATATTTTTTTATAATACATTATTATCCTAAATTATGTGAGAGTTGTCCAATGTTTGTCTCAATCGAAACGCTTTCGGCTAACACTGTGACAGTAACGAAGCGATTATTTTTCTCGGTATTAAATCGCGTTAATTTATTCAATAAAAAGCAATAAATTATAGTTAATTAATAAAATGTTCTATTTTCAAAACCAGTATACAAATATCAGGAAGTTTTATGGAATATTCTGCTTGCTTGGCAGGCCGAGAGCATTCTTAAGACGTTCTAACGAATAGTGACGATGGAGGGCGCTCGTAAAGCTACGTCAATACACAATGGTCCTCAGTGTGGCGCGTCATAAACATACAAAGGCTGCTGAGGTAGTCCCGCATGGCGGCGCCTATCGCTCCACTCTCCACAGCGATCGGTCGGAACATAAGTCTGTTGAGAAGGCCAGCATATTTTGATCGCTTCCGATTTTCTGCTGACGTTGCTTCATGTCAAAGGTTTGTCGCCGATTCTGTTACTAATGAGGGCGCCAAAGTGTCGACACTTGCCATATCCCATATAAGCGACTTGCCGTTTGCTAAGGGAACCATCGTCAGGCGCTTGAACCGTTTACCATTACTCTGTCGGGGTCAACTGGTTTGAGGATCAAAGCGAAGCCATAGTTGATTAGATTTATGTATTATTTTTTAATGTTTAACATTCAAATATCCAATTTCGTCATTTAGTTTTTGAGAAATTCGCATAAAAACGGTTTTCTAGCCAAAATATACATTAATGAAATATATAGGATACAGATAATGACTAGATTATCTTTTAATGTGAAATAGACTTTATTTGACGTGCCGGTGGTAAAAGTTATGCATTCTATTAAAAAATCAGAGGAAGAAGACCTTTTTACATCTAAGGCAATATTAGAAAAAAGAAATATTAGAAAAAATTAGAAAGAGAAAATACGAAAAAAAACATAAAAAGAAACAAAAAAAAGAAAAGCGGAGGAATTGATTTCTTGTGACCTGTCAGCAGCAGATACGGTTCAACAGACTATTATCAACTCTTAGATTTTGAAATTATCGATGAAAAAATGTTTCAGTTAAACGGGGGTATTCTTGTTTATTTTATTTTCTACTTTCTGGCTCCGACGTAAAACATAGGGTTTTTTTCTAATTGTATACAGTCTACTGTACTTAAAAAATCAAATAAATAAATATATTATACGGTCTAGTATGTTTTCACCTATCTTCTAATATATATATATATATAGAGAGAGAGAGAGAGAGAGAGAGAGAGAGAGAGAGAAAGAGAGAGAGAGGGAGGGGAGAGAGAAGGAGGGAAGTATAGAATGTTGGGTGCTTTTTTCAAAATGAATAAATAATTCAAAAACTTGAATTTTCGACGCAAAGCGTGCTATTCATAAGTATTACACATTTGTCTTACTTATTACTAGTGGTATATTTAGTAATTAGTAATAGAAGCCCACTCTATGTTGTTGACGGTTGGGGTTCAATATCGATATGTGAGGTTATGCACTGGCTGCGCTCGTTCAAATAATTAAAATGTAGTCCTACTTTTGAAGCATCGTTTAATTTTGAATATATTTAGAAGTTTAGAAAAACTAAATAAACAATGTGTTTTTTTCCAAAATAAATCATTATTTTAAAAACTTGAATTTTCGACACAAATCGTCCTATTCATGAGTAATAGACATATTTTTTATACTTTTTACTAATGACATATTTGTAATTAGTAATAGAAGCCCGCTCGATGTTATTGGCGGTTCGGGTTAAATATCGATATGATAGGCTGGCTGCGATTGTTTAAATAATGAAAATGTTGTCCTACTCTACATGGCGATATATGATAGATATATTTATATATGAAACAATAAAAATGCCAATTAATATAAAATGTTCATGTTTAAAACTTTTACTACTTCTTTGTGCGCCTCCGAGTGCTTATTGTCAACAAAGGAAGCAGAAACTTTAAACATGTATAAATGATTGTTCTAGGGAAAGTATTTACTTCATTCATGTCTGTTTATAGGCATATGTTTACAATTCCTCGGAAGGATGACTAATGCTAGTCGAAATCTACAGAGAAATAGGTACAAAAATCTCCCCCCCCCCTGGGCGTACGTGAAGAAGGTATAAAATATGTCGTAAACGTCACGTAGACTGAATTAAGCTTATTTCACGTAAGAGTTTTTTTCCAATCAGTATGCGTTCCATTTTGATCAAATACTGACTGGCACAACGCAGAACGAAGCGAATTATGCTCAGTATTGGTCTACATAAAAAAGGTAACACCTCGTCCAGACAGCAAACTGGAGTAGACATCATCACCACCACCACCATACGAACGGCTAAACATAGATAGGCATGTCAGGTTTCGAGATCTACAGAACAACAAGTGGGCATCTAGAGCGACAGAATAGACCCCGAAGTAATGGAAAGAACCAAGAAGAAGGGCAAAAAATCCGCTGGAGACAGTACGTCGACAGCAAACTGGGTCCTACGTGTCCAAGCCTAGCTAGAGAAAGAACAAGGTGAAAGAAAACTAGGCAGGTGTTTCTCCTCCAGGTGTGATTTTAAAAAAATCATCATCATCATCATCATCAGTAGAAGCAGCAGCATCATGATTTAATCATAGTTTCAGAAATGTTCGCTTTTTATTGCATACTAGCTGGACTCGTCCCCCGGCGTTGCCACGGAAAAATGTAAATTTATGAATTAAACAGTGTAAACATCCGGTCGAACCCAAAAAGGTCAAATTTTGGAATTGTTGCAGCGTTAAAAGAGGAAGAACAGAATTTAGGAAAGACAGAGACGCGGTTGTAGGAGTCTACCTGCCCATACCATGGTACCGGTATTTACTCCGAATATTTCTTTTGGATTTAACATCCGCTCTATCTAAAATTAAAGAGGTCTACAGAGTCCTATTAAATACAATTCCCTCCCGATTATCGTTGTTTAGAAATTCAAAAAAATGGAAAAAAAGAAGAAAAAAAAACTAAAAAAGAAAAAAGAAAAATGAATATTCCTTCTGAGCACTACTGAAACACACTAATATAATTAAGGAGGTCTGCAGAGCAGTAGTAAATCATGTTGGTTTGAAGTAAAATGATGATATTCATAATTAGTAAAATACGGCATGTTACAGTAACTTTTTTTCAAAATACTACATGGTAACGTTGAATATTAAAAAATCCGGACCATAGTGCTCCCCCTCCCTCGAAGTCGGAAGTATAACAATGTTTAAAAACAAAAATTGTGTGAGACGACAGGGCGAACTATAAACCTCTCGGACCTACGCTGTTAACCTTGAGGCCACGAACGTGGGTATAAAATTTAAGCAAAAATATGTCATATAAACCAAGACAGCCAGTAGCTGGCATGTGTTATAATTTATGACACGCCATATGCGACCAAATTTAGAGGGCATTATTCGCACGTTTTGGATCATTTCTATACCAAGAAACTGATGTGTTTTGTCTAACTCTTGGATATTATGCGTGTGAAAGTTGTACGATTCAGGAAATGTCAACTTAATGGATCTATGTTTAGTATGATGGCGTATATTGACTTTATTCGGAAGTCGAGTTGTGGAAGAAATTGTAGTCGCCATGTTGAGTGTCGAAATACAGAAGGAACTATGTTCGTTAATTGCATTCTCTTAAAACTGGAATTAGTGTAAATGTTTACGTAATAAGTTGAAGTAACGTAATCCGATATTCTCGAAAAATTAACGGAATTAGCGGGAGCGTCTATTAAATGTTTGCGTAATGTTTTGTATTATGTAGTAAATTGATAGCAGACAAATTGTAAATACTTACGGACACTTTATAAAAAATATACGTTGATTATTAGTTCCCGGTGACAGTTGAGTGTTAGTACATATATATATATATATATATATATATATATTTATTTATTTATATGTATATATATGTATATATATAGTCTGTGTGCAGGTTCGAATGATTTCGATGGGAATCCAAGTAAAAGAGGTCAATGTACATTTAAACAGAGCATTCATGTGCTAAATACGGTTGGTTATACATCTGATGAGACAGATCTAGGTCGAAATAATTTATAATGTGTACAACTCGAATGTGTGTTTAGTTTTTTTCCCCTTTTAAAATGTATATATATATATATATATATATATATATATATATATATATATATATATATATATATATATATATATATAGTTAAATTCAATATAAGTTGAACATTTTTCCAAGAATTCAAAACCAGCTATCATTCAGCATATGATTTCTGTAAATACGCACTTTTTCCATCTACTTTAACATTTAATAAATTGTTCTATTTTTTCCTTCATAACTTCTCATCTATTAGGACTAGTTTTAGATTAGCCTTCTTACTAAAGCTATAACAATCAATTGTTATACCACTGAATCATAAATAACCTTCTACATTTCATGTGTATATGCATGCAGTGTTCTCTAAGATGAGTGCATCTCCCTTCGAATGATATTTATTTTATATACATATATATAAACAGATATATGTTTTTTCCTCTTTTTTACAATGAGTTTCTCATTTCTTGTAATGTTACATACGTTTTTCTCCACACCGAATCTGACTTTACATCCCTAAATATTGTTTTTACCCGGCTTGTACTGATTTGATGTATCCTAACATTATTATTATTTCTAATTTGCTGTGTAATTAGGGGTGTTAATCACTAGAGCCTTGATGCTGACTGTTAGCTTTCAAATTGATATCTAATCGCTGTGATGATGATGATGATGATGATGATGATGATGATGATGATGATGATGATGATGATGATGATGATGATAAGATATATATATATATATATATATATATATATAGGGTGTGTGTGTGTCAAGTTATGATAAAGTGCTCAGTCGCAGAAGAGTGACAGCTAACACAAATAATTTGTTTAAAAACTATATGTTACATATTTCAAAACCGTACCGCAATTTCATTCAGATGGCTTGACTTTTGTACATTTAAAAAAATCTATATCCAAGGGACTCGTGAGCGTACTAAATGAAGTCAAATCACAATGAGAAATCGCGTTATATCGATAAAAAAAGACCGATGCATTCCTGAAATTTCTCTCTGGAAAAAATATATTGGTTGGGAATTACTTGAGTTTAATTCTATTTACTACTTATAGTTTTGTGTTTTATGAATATATATATATATATATATATATATATATATATATATATATATATATATATATATATATATATATATATATATGTGTGTGTGTGTGTGTGTGTATTTATTTATTAAGTAAAAAGTACTTCATGTACGTATAAAATTTAGAAAAATAAAATAAAATAAATAAAAATATATATATATTAACGAGCAAATACGTCCTATAAAGTTAAGGCTGACTAATAATGCAATTTTCTGCATCTTATTCACTTAGGAAGTGACACAATCGAAATAGTAGTAAGCAAAGAAAAACAACGAACGCTGCAATCACCAATAAAAATAATTACATAAAATACATTATATATATATATATATATATATATATATATATATATATATATATATATACATATATAATAGAAGTAACGATAAGTGAAGTATCGTTAAAGTGATCTATCGTGATAAAGTAAAGCTCAATACGTTGGGTAGAGCAATCAATTTAAAGAAGGAAAGATGAAGCTAAAAAAATTGCATAAAATTACACAAAATTACATAAAATTGATACAAATTTTATTACATCGACAGTTCAGATGCAAGGAGTTACACTAATCCTTAAACCATGGTTTTTCAAAGATAAAACTCTTCTCGTCAGAGGATAAAATTCGGTAATGTGTTATTTATAATAAATAAATATAACCTGTTCCATTTCACTTTGAAAATTGAAGAAGAAATAACAGAAAAGGTTGGGGATGAAGAAATAAATGACCGAGAGGGAGAATGGTAGCAGTATTGAGTAGCCATTGCCGAAGACAAAAGGGGGCGCTGTGGTGCAGATAGCAAAATAGCAAAAGTTTGTAGATTTGGAGAAAAGTTTGTAGATTTGGAGAAAGTTTGTTTTTTTTAATTTTCACAGGGTTTCAAATAAAAGGCAGAGGGTTCAAAAATATCTCACAGTCCGTAGGGATTCGTGTCTCCGTTTTACACAAAACGGAGACACGAATCCCTACGGACCAAGTATATAAGCAAACATTGTTAAACATAACAGAATTCTGACGTTGTATTATTGTTATTTATTACAGGATTTTGGGTTCTTACATTAGTTATAGTAAATAATGAGTTTAATTTTATTATTATTAACAATTAGGAATATGTATCGTTGTACAATATATTTATGGCTTTTCTTCTAATCTAAAGTTTTGTTGTATTTGATTACACTAGTATAGGTTAATATAGTTTGAGTTGTAATGTTAGATATTATTATTTGAAGTAGTATATTTTTAAGTTTCGAATCATTAATTTTATTTGCTCATGAACAATATAATTTCGAAATTCGTTATTAGTAAAGACTTGTTTGATATTTTATTAATTCAATGAATAGTGGAAGAGATTAGTTTTACACTGTTTAGTAAATCTTACAGTAAAAATAAACTCGTTCCCAACCCATAAAACATTAGAAAGAACCAATGTTATTCATAAGTTTAAATGCCTTTTAGGTTAATGTTACTCCCATAATAATAATAATAAAACTAATTGCTACATTGCTTTTACAACCACCACACTATCCCGCCGCTTCACCATGCATTTTTTAAACTCTAGCTAAATTTATGAACATCTATAAAAACATAACTGCTCCTTCTTATTTAAGAAAAATTGTATTTAATACACCGAAAATAATACATTCTGAAACCAATCAAAAACCGACAATTAATAACAATACTTGTGAAACCATATTTTAAAATACCTAACGTAATATAATTAAATCCTGTGACGTCAATTCTAACGTTCTGGAATTTAATTTGTAAACGTCTTTCCTGGAAATAGCGAATCCGTAATTTAAAATAGGTATAATTAATCAGATGAATTGTGAGAATTGGGATGAATTGGGAGAATGAAACTCTCATAATACTAATAAAGCTAATAGCTACATTGGTTTTACAACTTATTACGTAAACATTTAAACTCATTCCAGTTTTAAGAGAATGCAATTAACGAACATAGTTATTTCTGTAATTCGAAACTCAAAATGGCGGCTACAATTTCTTCAAATCCCAATCCAGCCGCATCTTGTAAACTCTACATAAATTTACCAGGATTAAAAAAACATAAATACCCTCCTTCTAATTTATTTTTATGGATGTCGCTCCAGACAATGCATGAAGCCACTTGATGTAAGGAGCTAAAAAAAAATACTTCAAGGTCAAAAACTAGCCAACCAAAAGTGTTAGATGGATAGATTCCGACCCAGAAAACAGCAATTTTTCCCCCTTTGTCAAAAACATCGCTCATGGAATGTGAGGACTAAAAGACAAAATAAGTAAACCAAGAGTTACGAGGCTGCCAAAAGTACGCCCAGGGTCCACTTTCAACTCTCCTTAACTTTAAGACAGATTGGAGTTAATAACACGAAAATAATACATTTATAAACAAATTTTTTAAAATGTAAAATACTCGAAGCCATCTTTATTAAAACCCAGCAACCTACAATTAATAACATTACGCATGAAACCAGTTACAACATTTTAAAATGCTTAACGTAATACAATTCATCCTGTGATGTTAATTCTGGCGCCTCCGAATTTAAATTGTTGACGTCTCTTCTCGATTTGCACTGGTTCGTTCTTTTGATGTCTAACCAACTTCGTGTGCGCGCTCTCAGTTGCTTTTTTAAATTCTCTTCTTCTCTTCACTTTTTGTTCATTTGCTTTTCTCACATGAAGATGATTCTACGAAGAATAGAAAACGTCCGTGGTACATATGGAGTATATATTATTTTTTTGTTTTTGACACCAAAAACATTATTAGAAAAATAAAATAATAAAAAAGCCTAATAAAACAGAAGTCTGTTATGTTTAACAATGTTTGCATCAATGAAATAATGCTGCCTAAATACACATAATAAATATATATATATATATATATATATATATATATATAGAAAGAGAGAGAATTTTTTTTAATTAATATTTATTATTTTTAACTACATACACATGTTTCATGCTTACGCAATCTTCAGTGTACCGGTTGAAGGACTTGAACCCAGTTGCAAATTCACCTTTGACTCTGAAGCCTGGTATTCAATCCCTAGGCCACCATCAATTAACATGGGATTGTAAGAAAATTTAAATTCTATGTAATGTCAAGACGTCGGACATATCCAGTAAACTTAGTTATATCGTGTTCAACAGCCGAGGCCGGAACATCGCGTTACGCATTGGTTGACAGCTTATTATAAATTCACCTGGAGGCCCAATCCGATACAAATATTTTTTATATAAACATTTATTATTTTTACCTACACACACATGTGTTTCATGCTTACGCAATCTTCAGTGTAGGAGATGATAATTACTGCCGGTTGAATGACTCGAACCTAGCTGAACAGTAACCTTTGACTCTAAAGCCTGGTATTCAACCCCTAGACCATCATCAATCAACATGGAGAAAAAAGAGAATTTAATTTTATACAATGTCGCATCAGAGGACATATACATTCTCAGTCATATATTGTTCAAAAGCCGTGGTCGGAACATCGCATTACGCATAGGTTGGCAGCTTATTATGAATTCTTTTAGAAGCTCAAACCTTTTTAAAGGGGCGATACAAATATTTTTTATATAAATATTTATTATTTTTACCTACACATGTTTTTCATATATATATATGTGTGTGTGTGTGTGTGTGTGTGTGTGTGTGTGTGTGTGTGTGTGTGTGTGTGTGTGTGTGTAACCAACAATAATAATAAAAGTAATTCTTTCATCGGTTTCACTACCACAACACTTTCCCGAAAACTCACATTACATCTCTACGACACTAGCTCCATTTGCCAACACCTACAAAAACATGATAGCCACTTCTTAATATAGAGAAATACTAGTTAACAATACTAGAATAATACACAACGATACCAACATCAAAAGATTAAAAAATCTTGAACTCCTCTACATGAAAATTAAACATCCCACAATCAATAACGTGAATTGCGAAACCGTCACAACATTTTAAAGTGTCTAGCATAGTAATTAACGTTACCAAATTCTTAGCCATTAAGCAATTATACGTTTGAATCTTGAACGCGCTTAGTACGCAAATTCTTAGCGGTTAAGCAATCAAACTTTGGAATCTTGCACACGCTTAGAACGTAATCACGCTCTCATATAACATTTCAATATTATAAACGCTCTTTTTTAGTTGTAAATTACTAGCCGTTATAATAAGAAATAAAAACTCAGCAGTAAAGGCATATATTTAAAGACACCAAGACCTACACCGCCTGAAGATGATTTGACGAATCAAATCGAAAGTACTCGTGAAAAGGGAAAGAAAATGGAACAAGAAACCTACGGAACTTACACAAATTTGACCGAAACACTAAATGGACCATTTGAAACATTTAGAAAATAAAAAAGGCTTAGCAAGACAAAAACACTCCATGTTATGTAATAATTGTTGCCTAATATATATATATATATATATATATATATATATATATATATTAGTACTTCATGTATCCACATAAAATATTATAAGAAGATATAATTTTTTATGTGTCAGTTTTCAGTATTTACTTCAACAGTGCTCGATACGTAAGTAGAGCTAGGTAGTAAGCAATGAAAATATATATGGCAATCAAGCTACACAGAGGCTCCCGTGTTTCATCCCTGACGATTCCCCCCGGGGATGAAACACGGGAGCCTCTGTGTAGCTTGATTGCCATATATATTTTCATTGCTTACTATATATATATATATATATATATATATATATATATATATATATATATATATATATATATAACTTCTTTGTAATATAGCAGGAAAAATCCCAGCAAAGTGCTCGATTAATTTAGAATTCAAATTCAAAATTAACAGTGCAATATTTATTTATTTTGGTACAGAAGAATTAGTACAACATTTGTACCGTCGGTTTCAAGCATAGAAGGACTTAGCCATCCGGCTCTCTTCAGCTTCTGTTGTCATCTCAGTAATTTAGTACTAATAATAATAGTTATGATTAAATAATGCCATTAATAAATCATGCGCTGTTTAGCGTGGAAATTCAGAAAAGTAAATAAATATTTTTTTTAAGAATTTAATATAAAACGCATAATTCATGTATTTTGCATCATTAAATTGAACTCTTTACAGAAAAGATTTGTAATCGTATTTTTTTTTATCAAAATACATATCTACGTATATATATATATATATATATATATATATATATAAATATATATATATATGATAAAATTAGAACTAATATTCCAACGTAATGAAAAAAGAAAACCAAAAGTATACTATGTGGCAGGCGTTGAATTTTTTGACTAATTGTAAACTTTTTCTTTCAATGCATTTCAGCAGAAATGGTCTCCTGTTGTTGTGAGAGTTGGCTGCGAATAGAGTGTTTTTATATCTTCGTAGCTTTTGCTGGAAAGTTTATTTCTCCATTTCGACAGAATAATAATAAAAAAAATGGACCTAATATTCCTACGTAATGAAAAAATAAACAAAACAAAAATATACTATGTGGCAACCGTTGAATTGTTTAACTGGTTTTAACCTTTTCTTCAATACAGTTAAGCAAAAACGTTCTCCTGTTGTTGTGGGAGTTGGCTTCATTACTTTGGAATATTAGTTCCATTTTTTATCATTCTGTCGACATGGAGAACAAAACTTTCCAGCAAAAGTTACGAATATATAAAAACACCCTATTCGCAGCCAAATCCCACAACAGGAGAAAGCTTTTTGCTGAAATGCATCGAAGAAAATGTTACAATCAGTCAAACAGTTCAACGGCTGACACATAATATATTTTTGTTTTTTCTTTTTATGTATGTATTTTTCAAATAGTTGTACTTGTTTTACGGCATATCAACCATCTATGGATGTTTTAATGCCAAATAAAGTTGTAAAATATTATTCTATAAGTAGGATAATTATTTATATTCCTACAATGTATTTTCTTAGATGACATTGTACTTAGAATACATTGCTCTTAAAATACATTGCTCATAAAATACATTGTTCCTAGAATACATTGCTCCTTGAAAATATTACTATTTGAGAATACCCACACACAAGCCAGTGAAAGACTCCAATAACCCCCAAACCACAAATAAATAACATTTATCTAACGTGGTTTGGTTCCGTTTACGACATATCAACAAGGTTTGTGATTTTTTTTTTGAAGAATAAGATAAAATGATACCGTTGTGGATACACTTATAGATACTAGGGCATGAGGTGACCATCCGATTGATCGGATCGGGGCTCTCCGACCTCCTGTCTAGCCAAAGTAAAAGGCGAAGTTGACGAATGCCTAGCCACCAGGATCCTCTCCTATGGCATTACCGGTCGCCACCCATGGTCAACAGGTGGAATCGTTTTCTTTATTTTTTTGTGGGTGGGGGCGGGGTACCCCATTGCATTGGATTACAGTCGGCGAATTCGTGGCCTCGCCGACAGGACGAGTTTAGGTGTTTCCTAGTAAATAGTTTCTATTGTTTCAATATTTTACATTTGTATTTTTACAAGATGGCGTCTCCGTTTGTTTTATTATTTTACTTATCTTTCTACTTGTGTCTCTGGTTTCCAGTTCACAGAACAACCATCTCTTAATGGTATGTCTCGCTTAGTTTTCAATCCTCTGTTTCATTACTTGGAATCGCAGATCTGATTCACATACTTATTGTGCTTTTTAGGCAAACTTGTTGTGTAGAATTAATTTTTGAATATCCCTCGCCCTTTCTCTTTGTGATCCATTACTTCCTCTGGGGTGTCAATGGTTTGCAATGTTGGCCATTTACAATTATTTTTGGTTGGTTTATCATATTTGGGTAGCTGAAATTAGAACGGCTAACATTGGCAGGATTTGGGTACATCAAAAGTGGGCACCTGTCTATCATGAGGTTCGGATCGTTCCTCTGGGCCCTACAGCTGTAATTTGTATTTTGTGTCATTATTCATGTCTGTGGTAAACCCAAGATCTGATTTCAATATTTATGCGGTTCTCACACTTGGATAGCGTCTAATTTAACCTACGGAAAAGTGCATATGCAACCCTAACCCTAACCCTAATCCTTACCCTAACTACGGAAAAGTGCATATGCAACCCTAACCCTAACCCTAATCCTAACCTGGGGAAAAGTGCATATGCACCATCAGATACACACACATACAAATATCATATATAAACAAAACAAAAAATATTTTTAATAAGTTTTAACGTTTAAGTTTTTTTATGAAATTTGAGGATACTTTTCTCTTCTGTACGTATTTGCGAGATTATTTTGTCGGTTAATCCGGCAACTTAGTCTATCGTCACGCTCGAATTTCCACAGCCTCGTGTCAGCTTCCACTTTTACAATTCGCTAATGTTAACAACTCCACTTTAATCTCAGATCTGGCGATGTTGTTTTTTGCTTTCTTTGTGCTTACTAAACGAAGGAGGGGGTGCAGATATTAGGTTTCTCTTATAAGTTACTAATCTTTTTTTAATACATTTTAAATAGTACCGTTTTCGAAAATGATGGCAAAACTAATACAAAAACGTACGCGAAATATTTCTACTATCAGGCGAGCACCAACTGTTGGAATTTGCTCACGCTAACAATCTCGGTGTTTTGTTTTTTTTAATTTATGGAAATCGCTCCAGATAAGGCTTGGAGCCATTTGATGTAAGAAGCTAACAAGAACTAAAGATGATTATCGCAAAGACAAGAGGTGCCTATCGGCCTTAGTCTTGAAAATACCAAGGCTATATGTAGGAGGAAAACAGTCAGCAGGAAGAGAGTTCCACAAGTCCGCAGTTATTTAAAAGAAGCTACTGGAATAAGAAGCTGTATTACAATGAGGTATGAAAACAGCAAATTCTTACTCAACTACCGTTATCAGGTGGTTTCCCTAGGTTATGAGTGACAGCTAGTCTTCTCAAATTTCCAGTACCGACCACATAATTCCACTACCATAAGCTTATTAAAGAAGTCAGTACTCTTCGTGCCCTTCTAGTTGATAACAGCATAGTAAAATCCCTCCTTAAGCTTTTATCCTCTCGGGCCATCCGCGACCGCTTTCTGTGGTACCAATCGGTGGTGGTACAACGACGTTTTTTTCAGAGGTAGAGTAGGGTATAGTACGTTTCTTAAACATTTACCAAAGTTAACTCACCTCCCTTCGGTTCATCTTAGTATGATCCAGCTATACTTCTCGTTGTGTTTGGCTTCAAGGACATGTTTTTAAGTGTAGCAATGTTTTGTCAGTGTAACTTGGTTATGTGGGGTTGTTTTTGTACTCTACGTTGAATTTATCGATTTGTATTTCTATATTATTATTATTAGCAGTAGTAGTAGTAGTTGTTGTAGCTTTATATATCTGTATTACAATTGCCAGTATCGGAATATTCAGATACCTAATCGGACATTGTTTTAATGTTGCACATTTACGGCAATATTGAATGTTCTTGGTCATACGCCACTATTCCGAATGCTGGGTCCGCAATCAGTTGTACGAAACGGCCATAAACAACGTTTAAGTTCAATTTAGACGATTTAAACCCAATCTAAATGATTGCATACTAAAAATAATTACAAAATTTTACATTATTTTTTATTCGAATTATTTGATAATTTTCAGTAATCAAGTAAACATTCCATTTTTACTTGATATTCAATTTTCATTTTTTTTTTAATTCAGCCAATTTTAATAGATTTTAATTATAAAATTTTACCCTAAAAAGATTTTATGTGATTTTTTTTTTTGCTTTTAATTATGACTGTTTGGTGCAGAAGAGACAGACTATTAATGGCGGTCCACGATCACGAATTCGGAATAATGGCGTGTGAGCAAGAAAATTCAATATTGCCACTTATACTCTGTGTATCTACAAACAAACGGAATTTCTATGATCAGAGTTTCTTTAAGAACTTCCCATCTGAGGAACACGTTATGGCGAAACTACTTCCCTGCAGACTACAACACATTGTTGTCTTCAGGTTCATATTAATATGATTTATCTATGCTTCTAGTTGTGTTTAGATCAACTGCCATTTTCTTCCAGTTTACCAGTGTCTTGCCCGCATCAGTTAGTTACTTGAGAGTGGTTCCCGCACTCTATGATTTTTTTTGTGTTACAAGGCAAGCTTTTTAAAACAGTGCAAGGGTTTGTCTGGTGGCAATAAACCTTTTGATTCCAATTTCTCCTCGTCTTTTGTCCAGGAATTTCGGAACTGGTCCTTGTGCTTTTATAATTATTGATATTGCATTAGTTTTCTTCGTATATTCATATATTCTAGTAGGGAGACCCGACGTTGCTCGGGATTGAATGATGTTTACTACTATGTATTTTTTCACTATGCTCAAAGCACCATATTACTTTCTTTGTGTCGCAGATATATGTATTTATAGTTTAAAGGGGTTATGTGCCAATGTGTCACTTAGAGGTAGGGACAAGTAGATATTCGGCATATAGAGGCTAACGTAGAGATTTGAGACTATTTCCATTGTCTTCCACGGGGAATTTATGTATCTGATATAAATTTCATCTAAATAGTATATATTTGAAGTTTTAAGAAGGTTTGGCCCTCATAGTTTCTTTAGGTTTGAGGGCACTTAGAGATTCGGGACAACTTCCATTGCCTTCCCCAAAATATTTTATATATATGATTTAAATTTAATTTTAAAAAATAGGATATATTTGAAGTTTTATGGAGGTTTATGAATCTCTAAGTGCACTCCTAAGGGTGCACTTAGAGATTAGGGAACGCTTCCATTGTTTTCCTTAGTAAATCTTTTCATAAGAAGATTTTATGTAAATTCTGTAAATTTTCTTTCTATAGGGAACACACAAACATCATACACACACATGGAGTTCATATATATATATATAGATTATACTATTTGTCAAGTGTTTCATTCTTCATTACTATAATAATGTTTTGTCTTTTTTGTTTAGATAAGGCTGTCTGTTTGTATTTCAGTGTGCGAGAGACATTGAAATACAAACAGACAAAAACTGCTGGACGAAACCATTTCAAGTGTGTACAGGAAGAGACAAAGCAAACAGAAATGCTGCCCCCCCCGCCGTCTGAAATAATTTAGAAAAGAATCCTTCACTCTATTTCCATTACGAGACGCTTTCTTTTTTTAATCTCCCTTTCCTATCAACTTATTCATATTTTATATACTGTTTGAAATAGTTTGCTGTATTCACTTAAGATGTGGTTTATTGTTCCGTCTCTTTGTCCACAGGATCTACAGAATCGCTCTTTTCCTGGTTCTTCTCTATCTTTGTGATTATTTAGGCTTTATTTAGTAGCAGCAATTGCGTTTCTCTTTTCAAGTGAATTTTCTGTAGCTATGTCTAAGTTTCTCAAGCCCACTTTCTTTGGCCTGTATAATAAATAGTAATGGCTTCTCTTCTCATTTTCTTGTCTCACATGTATTTTTTGTTCCCAGGTTCGCTGTTTTCAATATGTGTCCCATTAGTGCTGCATTTGGCAACGGTAGTCAACCTCTCCGTATTTTTTATTCTTCTAGTACATTATCGCATGGTTTACGCAATTTTCAATATTTACCAGTTCTTTTCTCTGTCGTTCCTATTTACAGGAAATCGGTCAAGATCATTCCTCGAGTCCATTAGATCTCTGGCTCTTTAATGTAGATTCCTGGAATATTTTTTCATTCAGTTTATGAAGGTCCACGATATTTTAGCAAGTGTAATGAGCAGGTGGTTATTCCTTCTATTACTCTTCCGATATATAATTTAGTTTTAATTTATTTTTGTTTTTCTCAAGTATTCTTTTTTAATTATCTTTTTAATGGTTTCAGAGTACCATTACTACTTCTCAACCTGGTAATTCTACATATTTCTTGATTTCGAGTTTTTTTTATTCTTCATCTAAAATAGTGCATATACTTCTATCCTGAATCCTATTCCCATATCCTAACTAATAATTGTAGCCAAAAATTACTAATAAACAAAACTAATAATTGTAGTTTTGTTTTTTACAAGTAATTTGAGACCATGATATTATTTGTTTTCTGAATTTTTTAGATAAGGATTGATAATTTGTATGATTTTGGTTATTCGGGCTACATTTCTCATCTTGAGTGTTATCATCACAACGTTTCGGCCCTGTAACCTTCAGGTGTATCACTTGAAACTCGAGAATATTTCTGTCGAACTCGGTGATCTGGACGGAATTTCGAACGGAACCCTTTATTTAATCGACAAGGGTTGTTCCGTCAGCCATGACTGGGAGAAGTCTTCAGTAATTCGCAATTCTTCGTATCGCACGAACTGAATTTAACTTAGTACTATATCCACTGCGCCACGGGTCCCTGAAGACTTCTCCCAGTCATGGCTGATAGAATAAGAACCTGCTACCATGACTTCTGTTTTTTTACTTCCTTCAGTCGATGGATAGCAAGGCATTTGCCCCTCTTGTCGATTTCCAGGATACTTTCAGTTACTGAAGAAAAATCTATGACTATTCAGGAGGTGGTTGACATCGACGCTAAGTTATGTTGTAAGGATTTTCTACATGATCGGTATGCAGGTCATCGGTCTGTAGTTGCATGTAATTTATTCAGTATTACTTTGCTTTGGTTCTACTTTTAGGTATCAGCTCCGAGATCATTCTAGTTATATCACTGTGTTCAGATATTCAAATAACAGTGCCAACTAAATCAATTATTCATCAAACCCAGCTAGATCCAAGATATTCTTAAAGACTCACTTACATAATGTTTAAAGACATTCAACTTCTTCCTCAAAGACATTTTGCATTAGTAATTCACATATGACTTAATCCTAAAGAGATTCAACCGATAAGATATTATTTTGTAATTGTAGTGTTGATGTTATCTACTTTGATGTCAGTCTATGATAATTGTTTTCCTGGAATTATAGAGATGAAATGGACACTGTTTTCGTGTTAAACTAAGACAACATTATCTAGCTTGTTCGTTTTAGGAATATGTATACTTTTGTAAACGCGTGCATTCATATATATATATATATATATATATATATATATATATATATATATATATATTAGTATTACTATTATTATTATTATTTCATATATCTACATAAAATATAAGGGATATAGTATATTATTTATCGATTTTCAGTATTTAACAAAGAAGAGCTATGTAGTATGTTATGAAAATATATGTATGGCAATTAAGCTACAGATTGTGTGTGTGTATTTAGGCAGCATATTTTTATTTAGTCAAACGATATAAAATATGTGTGTGTATGTATATATATATATATATATATATATAACTACCCGAACATGACAGTTTTGCACCACTTTTATTTCACCTTACGAAAATTAAAATCAAGATATAATGATACTGAACTTTTATGTCTATAATCCTAATCGCAATGGTGATCAACATCCATTACATGATTTTGATTCTATAAAATGGCTAAAAATGTTGGCTTAAGTTTAAGGATGAATTAAGATTCATTGAAATTGGCTTAATGTCGGTTATACAGGGTGATTCATAAGGCACTTAACTATTTATTTTTGAAATTCTAAAGTTAAAAAATACGGTAATACAAAACAGAAAGTTTATTCAACAAAATCATTTATGGGGGTTTAAAATTACAGCAAATTTTCAAAATTTCCACCTTCGTTCTGCATGCATAGCTCCATTCTTTTTTGCAAGGAATTTACGACTCTTTGTAGCATATTTGATTGATTGAGTGTTGTGCGAAGGAGGCTTTCTGTTCACATCACGTTTCCATTGCCTTTCAACAAGTGTGGGAGATTCATCAAATTTGGCCATATTAATAACAATAAAAATTCGCTCTTCAATTGTAAATGACATACTGCCTGAAAAAAAATCACATGATAATTTACACAAATTTAAATAAATGAAAATAAATATATATAGAAACAAATATATAATCGAACAAATTTAAAATAACAAATAGCAGTAATTAGAGAGTAAGATAACAATTATCAAAAGTTCATAGTATGTTTGTGCTTCATATGGTAATCATTCTAAATAGCTAAGTGACTTATGAATCACC
>OY744522.1:173731862-173759362 GCA_963556195.1 Sepiola atlantica | reverse complement strand
ATTAGTAGAAGGATTAGCAACAACTCCTCCAATATAGATATCTTCAATAAACATAAGAACTTTTATAATAAAGCACTAAAGGAGAGTGGATACAAAAATACCAAAATAGAGTATATTCCAACTACACAAAATAACCCTAATAGGAACAAAAATAGAAATAGGAAAATTATCTGGTATACACCTCCATTTAACAACTCAACTAAAACCAAAATAGGGAATAAATTCCTGAACTTAATAAACACTCATTTCCCCAATAACAGCATACTCCATAAAATTTTCAATAAGAATACACTAAAACTCAGCTATTGTTGTGGAGACAACTTAGAAAAAATCATAAAAAAGCGCAACATGAAAATACTAAACACCCCAGTAACCTCAAATTCTAAAAGAACATGCAACTGTAATAACAAATCAAACTGCCCCCTAAATCAAAAGTGCCTATCAACCCAAGTGGTCTATGAGGCATCTATCTCCTCAACTGAAAACCCATCCCAGACTAACTATTATATTGGTCTGGCAGGCAACAACTTCAAGGAAAGATTCTACAACCATAAACTCTCCTTCAACAACCAGACCATCCTGGCCAAACCGGACTTTCACTACACTACCACAAAATAAAAACCAAAAAAGAAACTCCCATAATAAAATGGAAAATCTTGAAAAAATCCAGCACCTGCAAATCAATAAACTCTCCATGTAGATTATGCTTAAATGAAAAACTGGAAATTATCCGCTTTAAGGACAAAAACAAACTCTTAAATAGAAAACAAGAGACATCTATCAACTGTAAACATAGTAGACTCTACCTCCTTAGCAACCCACATACCCCACCTTAACCCCACACCAACCCTACTTAACTTCAAAATAAAATTAACAGTTTTTTTGTTTTTTACAAAAATGAATGATAACATTAAACCCCCACTATACACTACCCCAAAACACACTATAACCCCCTACCCACCCACCCAAATTTACAACCCAATCCCACCCCAACAAGTCATGATGAATCTATAAATATATAACCACCCCTCTAAACTACCAATAATATCAAATCTCTACGTACTACCTATAATGCACAGCCTCAATAACCTCTCAGCCATACTACCAATTCTAACATAAACCCATAACTGCGACAGCTATTAACACTGATATCACTTAGACTAATCTAATCTCAATTACTTAACCCCTCGATCACTACCTTGAACACTTAATTATTAACTGGTACTTAGTCCTTGTCATTGGTAGTGGAATTAAAAAAGCCTACCATCACTTGTCGACTTATTTCGCCCAATGACTTCACAAGTAGCAAGATGGTAATGATGGTGATATTTATCAGTATTACTATTATTATTATTAGTAGTATTATTAGTATTATTATTATTATTATTATTATTGTTTTTTAATACTATTATTATTATTATTGTTATTATCATTAATATTCTTACAAACTTGTTATTTCTATTTCTATTCTAATTTTATTTATATTTATCTTTATTTTTATTTTTATTTTTATTTTTATTAAGGCTTTTATATAAGGCTGTTATCACTGCGACTATCGTAGGTATGATTGGCAGGCGTTACCATTGTCATAATCGGTTTTGTTAATGATAAGACTGGTAACACCAGAAAACTTCTCTTATAAAATGATTCCACTAGTATTGATCTCGGTATAATATAATCACAATTTAAAAAAATATAATCACAACAAAATTCACTACAAATAATAAACAAAACATTAAAATAAAATAAATAAAATGCAAAAGTAGCAATTAATACCCTAAATTAAAATTATCAAACATTTTTATCCACATGATAATTACTTATTAGAATTAAAATAAAATAAGAATGACGGTTGTAATCATAATTTTATTCTCATTTTAAATTTAACTCACTCTGGCCGTCGCCCCATCTCCCTCCTCCCACCCCGGCCGAGATTGAGATCGTCACAGCACTGACACGTGAAAAACCTCCCACGTAATAATTTGAAACACGACTTGTTGGGGTCCTCCCCCCTCCCCTCTCATGTCCCATGTCGCCGTTATAGACAAAGCCCCAAATCTATCCCCCTTCCCCTCCAATGTATTTTCAATTTTCAATCTCCCGTTAAAGTGAAGTTAAAATCTTATGCCATTTGAATTCCTTTCGCCGGCCCGATGAGTTGGTCGCTATTCGCACCAATGAAACAAAACTTGTTTTGTCGCAACTAATGGAATAAAATCAATATATATATATATATATATATATATATATATATATATATATATATATATATATATATACATGTATACATGTATATATCATATATATATATAATATATATATATATATATATATATATATAAATATATATATATATAAATATATATATATATAGAGAGAGAGAGAGAGAGAGAGAAAGACAGAGATGGGGAGAGGAGAGAGAAAGAGAGAGAATAAGAAAGGGAGGAAGAGATAGAGAGGGAGAGCAACAATAGTACATGGTGACTTTTGACTCTATATCTCAAAGCCTAGATCTACATAAGCTACTGTTCACCGCTATTGATTACTGTCACCATCTAGAAACTAATACATCTATATTTATTAATATATCATTATAACACTATAACTATATCATTATAACATTTATACTAATAAAGAAATGTTCTGCTGAACTGGCCCCTGTCCTCTCCAAACTCTACAATAAATGCCTAGCTGAATCTTGTTTCCCCGATAGCTGGAAAATTGCCTCTGTGGTACCAGTCTACAAGAGTTCTGGGAATAGAACCGATCCTCAGAACTATCGCCCAATCAGTCTGCTGCCGGTCTTTGCTAAAATCTTTGAATCCTTAATCAATCTGGCGATAGTACGGCACCTAGTTAATGCTAAACTTCTTTCTGGCCGCCAGTATGGATTTAGACAAGCACGATCTACTGCAGACATCCTAACGGTCATCTTGGAACGTATGTATCATACACTCGACAAGGCAGGTGAAGCTAGGGCAGTAGCGCTTGAAATATCCAAGGCCTTCGACAAGGTATGGCATAAAGGGTTTATCCTGAAAATACGCTCATACGGTATTACTGGGCAATTACTTAATATAATTAGATCCTTCCTAGACAAAAGAAAAATCCAGGTTGTCCTCGATGGCCGTTCATCTAAGCAACATGACATAAATGCTGGTGTACTCCAGGGATCTATCCTTGGACCTTTACTGTTCCTGATCTTCATAAACGATCTCCCTGATGACGTAGAGTCTGAGATTGGTTTATTTGCTGACGACACCACACTTTACTCTCGACATGTTGGTAAAACAGACGTGATCATATCCAAGGCAATGGCTGAATCTTTAGAAAATGACCTCCAGGCTGTAGTGAATTGGGGTCATAAATGGTTGGTAACTTTTAATGCTGCAAAGACAAAACTCCTTTCCTTCAATAACTACAAGGAACCTATTCAACCACCGATTGTCATGGCAAATAACACCCTACCTGAGAGTTCATCATTCAAACTCCTCAGCCTAACCTTCACAGGTAACATGAATTGGAACAAATACATTGAAGACATTGCCAAGGCTGCCGCAAAGAAGGTTGGCTCCTTCTACCGTGCTAGTAAACTCCTCACACCTGACATTATCCTGTATCTCTACAAAGCCAGCATTCGCCCATGCATGGGGTATTGTTGTCACATCTGGGCTGGTAAATCATCTACTAGTCTCTCCCTTCTTGACAAGGTCCAAAAAAGAATCGCCAACCTAATTGGACCCTCACTGTCAACCAAGCTTCAGCCTCTGTCCCATCGCCGCAATGTGGCATTCTTGTGCTTGTTTTACAAATACTTCAATGGATTATGCTCCGATGAATTGGCTACTCTGGTGCCCCCTTGACGTAATTTCCCTAGACTAACTCGACAATCAACTAAATCTCATTCATTCACTGTGGAGGTCCCCAGATGTCGGAAAGCTTTCTACTCAAGTAGCTTCTTTCCTCGTACTGCTGGCCTCTGGAACTCTCTCCCTGCCCCCTGTTTCCCCGACAGAACAGACATGCAGAAGTTTAAAACTAATGTAAACAGACATCTCGTTGCGCAGATCCCAAGTTAGGTTGACCCCCCTTCCTTCTCCCCTTTTCTTTTCTCAGTAGCCCCTTACGTCTACAGTGGCGGCTTGCCTTGTTGGGGGTGAACTATGTTAAAAAAAATGTTTTAAACACTACTGTATGATCTAAATGGGGTTTATCTTAGCACTTTACTACAGTTTCGCAAACCTTTAACATACAGATCCACAGAAGTTTAGCTGACTGATTTCTAACGTCTAATCTCATGCGTCTGACGTATATATTTTTGCCTAGAGACATTCACACATTGTAACTGAGTGCTACCAAGAGCGCAGATGATGTATACTCCTGTTCATGCCTCTTGTAGTTGAAACTTGTCGAGTAAATTAAATGAAACAAACATTGATACGCAATTAAGTGCGTCCTAACTTTCAAAGATGTATTACTATTCAAGTGATACGAAACGTATACGTACATAGATAATAAACAGTAACAAATATTTATTATTTGTAGCTCCTAGAAAAAGTAGAGCACTGTAAGTGTAGTATTAACACAGCATGACGTCACTAGCTTTAAATGCATCGTTCCTTTCATTAAAAAAAATAGAACGCCGTCGTATAAAGTGTTAAAATTATCACAGTTGATTCGCTGTTCAAAATTGGCCGAGTGGTTAAGGCGTCGGATTTGAGTTGCAAAATACTCGTAATCCGGGATTTCGAATCGCATGACCGGTAGTGAATAGTCATATCTCTATGCTGATGAGTCCCGATTATTAAGGACGAAACGTATACATACATAGAGAATAAACAATAACAAATAGTTATTATAATGTATATATATATATATATATATATATATATATATGCCTTACAGAAGATCAGAACAACATTGATACGGTCAGTTTCAAACTCGACAAAAGGGTTCAGCAGGTGACCAATCTTTGTGGAGGCTAAGGAGAGTCCACAAAGGACGGACATATTTGTCAAATTTGTAACCGACGGTACCAATGTTGTTCTGATCTTCTGTAAGGCATATATAAATAAATATTAAGCTCTTATTTTTTTTTTTTTAAATAATTGTTAACTCGGCTACAGAGAAACAATTTGAATGACTATATATATAGAGATTTCGAATGCAAAACGCGATAAACGCCATTTTCAAAATCCTGAAACTGTCCCTTTAAAAAGTGTTGCTTTTCAACACTCGACGACACCCCCACAACGGTGTTACATAATATGATACCGAAATAATTTATTTTTGATTTCAAGTAAAGTCTACTTCAATTCGAAGTGTAGATTTAATTTATTCGAGTGTTTAAGGTCTCAATTTAAACGAATTGGATTTATCGCGTTTTGCGTTCGAACTTTTCATATATAGTCATTCAGACTTTTTCGCTTTATGAAATCTCCTCAGACTCGTTAATCAGAAAAGCCGACTGTCGAAGAAACCAGTCAAATTTTGCTTGCTTAAAAACGAGATCAAAATTTAACTGGTTTCTTGGTTTCAGTCGGCTTTTCTGATTACTAAGCTATCGACAGCAGACCCTGCGAAAGTGAATTAATGTTTATATTAACACTATTAACACCGACGCGTTAACAATTCGTGTTTACACAGGGTTCATCATTATCGCTAATGGTTGCTAGCTATTTCAATTATCAATGGGATCAACACAAGAAAAAAAATATATATATACATTTTTTTTACATTTTACTTCAGTTGAAGTTCTCAGAAATCAAGAGAGCCATTTCCTGGGGCTAACACGTAATCTCTATATGAGATATATAGATGTTCGAATATTATATTAAAGTTCTCCTTTTTCTCAAACGTTGAGTTAGTAAAGAAGTTAAGAATATTAATTTTCTCTCTCTCTAATTGACATATATAGAATATCTCTCTCTCTCTTTCTCTCTCTCTCTCTCTCTCTATATATATATATATATATATAGAGAGAGAGAAAGAGAGAGAGAGAGAGAGATAGATAGATAGATAGATAGATAGATAGATAGATAGATAGATAGAGAAAGATAGATAGATAGATAGATAGATAGATAGATAGATAGATAGATAGATAGATAGATAGATAGATTGAGAGAGAGAGAGAATATAAATTAGTTTAAAGAATATGAGATGCTTGTATTGAATTTCATCTTTTATTTTTTGATATTTACATTAGAATATGTTAAACAGCTAAAGGCACGCGATATTTTTGTATCGGATGCCACGATTTTTGTATCTGATCACACAATTGTTTCATCTGGTCACCCGATTTTTGTATCGAATCACCCAATTTTTGTATCTGATCACCGATTTTTGTATCGAATCACCCGATTTTTGTATCTGATTACCCAATTGTTGTATCTAATCACCCAATGTTTGTATCTGATTACCCAATTTTTGTATCTAATCACCCAATTTTTGTATCTGATCACACGATTTTTGTATCTGATTACCCAATTGTCGTATCTAATCACCCAATGTTTGTATCTGATTACCCGATTTTTATCTAATCATGCGATTTTTTCATCTGATATCCCGATGTTAGTACCTGATCACCCAATTTTTAACCTGATCACCCGATTTTTGTATCTGATCACCCGATGTTGTTATCTGATCACCCCATTTTAGTATCTAATCACCGATTTTTGTATCTAATCACCCGATTTTTATATCTGATCACCCAATTTTTGTATCTAATCACCCGATTTTTGTATCTGATCACCCGACTTTTGTATCTGATCAGACGATTTTTGTATCTAATCACCCGATTTCTCGAGTACAATAGTAAAATAACAGATTCTCTTAAAGGAAATAAAATTATTATTTGGCGGGGATGAAGTCGTGGTAGAGAATTGAAGCAGATCTAAGCTGTATTTATTTCCTTTTTTAATTACTGTAATAATTTCAGAAGCATGTTAATTTACTCTAGCAATTAGGTGTTAAAAAGAGGTATTTTCTTAACCTTTGATCTCTTTAGTCGGAGACGTCGTGTATTCAGTAAAGTTAAAGCATTTACCTGACATATTTATTTCTTCTGTGTGTGCACGTACTTTCTTGCGTGGTGATAAGCTGTGATTCGGTTGGCTGAAACCGGCGTGTCAAGGCTAACGTAGTGATACAGGGGCGGTTGGCGCGTCGCTGAGCATGCGCACTTCTAGGCCTTTTCCTAATTTCAGCCAAGAGAATTTGGCGTCAAATGTAGTCAGTTCCTCAACGAGATGCCGGGAGAATAAAACGCTAAAAACATGTTCTCCTTCTTTGCCAAAAAACGGTAAACAAGATGGAACTTCAGAGCGTATTATTCTGTCTTTAGCTTAAGCATGCCTGCCTGACATGCTTATGTTTCTTATTTTAACGAAACGTTAAATAAAGTTGATTTTGTTATAGTGAAGATGTTGGTATTTTTATATAGAACATCGTGACCCCTTTTTTCTTCTTTCAATTCAAACCCTGGTGATACCAGATCAGGCTGCCCTGTGGCTCCCTGAGACGAAATTCACCTACATTGACGTTTTTTGTTTGTTTTTTTTTTTGTAAAACTTAATTATGTTCTACAAAACCAAAAACAAAAACAACAGCCCCTCTCCCTTTCTCCCTCCCCTTTTTTATTTTTATTTTTCCTACCCTACTCCCGGTCCTGGATATGACCTTAAACTACATCCGATGGTGAGATCCGGCTTACGGACTTTGGGGAATGTGGAGCCTCCTCTTAATTACCATTGCTCCCAGGTCCACCCTGACCCGGAGTGGTAGTACCAGTTAGGGTCCCAACTATGGGTTAAATAGAAACAGATATTAAAAGGGGAAGGAAACAAAAAAGAGAAGAAAACAAGACCAGATTTGGCATTAAATAACCCAAAAAGGGTTGATATGCCGTAAAACAAAACTACCAAACAACCATACCAATTCAAACCAGCTCTGTCAGATAAATACAGACATTACCGATTTACCAAAATGGCGATCTCCCATCTCCAGCAAGCAACTCTTCAACTCAAACGAAGCACCCACTGTAGAGTTAAGCCCTTGTGACTGTTACCTTTGAGAATACACAAATGAAACGACTGTTCAACATCGGTCCCGAAGTCTTGAGGATCTGAAGGAAAGTATCGAAGATTAAATTGATCCAATTCCAGTTATGATAGTAAAGGAAATCATGGAAAACTTCCAAGAACAACATTTGCTTCCAATAACTGCATCAATCATGTGATCATGAACATTAATGCGCTGTTTTATTCTTCATTTCTGCTGCTTTCCTAGGCTTTGATCGCAGCTTCTTTCAGTCTCTTTCTCCAGCCTCTTTTTCGAGAATTGAAACGTAGACTCTATTACAGACTACCAAAATATCCAGGAAATATTTCATTTCTGAAAACCATTTTTCTATTACGAAGAGTAGAAAGTGGACCTTAGGTTTACTTTCAGAAGCGTCGTAACTCTCGCTTCCCTTATTTTGTCCTTTAGTCCTCACAATCCATGAGCGATGTTTCTGACAAAAAGGGGGAAGAATTGCTGTTTTCTGGGTCGGAATCTACCCATCTAACACTTATCGTTGGCTAGTTTCTGACCTTGAAGTAGTATCTTTTAAGCTCCTTACATCAAGTGGCTTGATGCCTTGTCTGGAGCGACTCCCATAAAAAAAAACGTTTTGTGAAAGCAGTTCGCATCTCAAGTAAAAAAAAGCTAAACAACATTTGTTTGTGTAAATATAAAATACAATTATCAAATAATATGAAATTATTCTAAATTATTCAAAATGTATTTATGTAAACTATGTAAAACAGATAATATGTAACTGAATAATGGGATATTTTGGAGTGAACGCGGTTGTTCTATTCACTTTTATTTCATTGTAAATTGTAAAATTCAATTATTTAACGTAATACGAACGTAATTATAAAATGACGGTTATTTTGTTATTTGCTGTCTTTGAAAATCTATTCGCAGAATTTGTTCAATAATGTAACAAAGTAGAAATAAACAATTGGAAATCCTATAGTTATTTTATTAAAATCGGTTTTTGCAAATCAATATACACATTAGCATCCTTATTTACTCTGTTAACTACTATTTTATTTCTTGTATAGATCAAGAGGTAGTATCAATTAGATGAGGCCAATGGTGTTAAATATATATACATTATTTATTGACCATGGTAGTTTAAAAATAAAATCACATGTGTAAAGAAGAGAAAATATGTTCAAAAAACGAGATTTGTAACGTAGCTTAGTAAACACAGAACAATACACACACTCATCAGTTCCTCAGTGGCCGTGAGCACAAAGATGACAAATAAAAGGCAAAGGTAACTTAAGTCCGATTTTCGTATCTTGCAACCGGTTGTACAGTTATATCTAACCACATTGATGAGTCTTAATTAAGATGGAACATACATGTATAGAGTTATTGACAAGTAATTATATATACATATGTTTTGGCCAAGATCAAAGTGTAGTATCTGTTCCGATGGATACTACACCCTATAGACCGGTATCGTCTTGGCGTTCGGGGCTTGATTTACACCGGTCTGTGGGTTTGTCCTGTGCAGTTCTAGGAGGTCCACCCTGCCAGACTTTGCCTCCCCTCTTTGGGGAGGAATACGTTTATTGCTTACTGCCTGATGGGGCCCCTACCGGGGAATGCCGACGAAGCTGCCCAGGCAATTTTTAGTGGCCAGAGTGCTCACCTTCTCGGGCGCTGGCTTTTCAAGTCCAACTTTCCCAACCCGACCTTGGGTCACATCTTACCCTGTGGGAGTAAGATAAAACTGGCCTTGTACCTAACCTCCTGGGGAGGTAAATATATACTATTTTATTTCATATGTAGATCATGAGGTAAAATCAATTAGATAAGGCCAATGGTGTTAAATATATATACATTATTTATTGACGATGGTAGTTTAAAACTAAAATCACATGTGTAAAGAAGAGAAAATATGTTTAAAAAACGAGAATTTTAACGTAGCTTAACTAACACAGAACAATACAGAAACTCATCAATTCCTCATATGTATCTTATTAAGATATCTTATTAAGATACATTGGTATATATAATTACTTTTCAATAACTATATATATATATATATATATATATGTTTCATTTTAACTAAGACTCATCAGTGTGGTTAGATATAACCGTACCACCGATCGCAGGATACGAACCCCAGACTTAAGTCACTTTTGCCTTCTATCCGACACTTTTGTCCTCACGGCCACTGAGACAGTTTTACGAAAATATAAGTATACTTATTAAATAAACATAGTCAGCTTCCGTAAAGTGTTATAATGACAGGTGTATTCTATTTAAATAATATTCCTAGTTTCGATAAAAAAAACATACAGACACGAAACCCTATTATACTAAGATTATCATTGTATACGGGACTTGGTTATTACGAAAACGAATTGAGGCATGAGAACCCACCTTCCCCTTCTCTTCTTTGTTTCTTGGAATGTCTATTGTTTTGATTAAGCTTTGGGAAGAATTTGATTCCAGTCATCATTTTTTAAAGTGATTACAAAATGATTACTGGGTGTGGTTTGTTTGTGATAAATTAGTCTTTCTGAAAGGGAGGTTCTGTGGCGTCAACCTGGTCGGCCAAATCACTCGCCTGTCGCCGGCGCCGGCGGCATATCAAATTTCAGGCTAAGTAAACCGAGGATTGTCGCCTCCAGCATCGACCGCTGAACAGCGAAAACAGAAAGTAGACTAGTGCTTTAATTGAGATATTTACGGAGATGCATCGCTGCACCTTATTTCTTCTTGCCTCTATCTACCTCTCTCTCTCTCTCTCTACCTTTCTCTCTCTCTCTCTCTCTCTCTCTTGATTTCTCGAGATGTATATGCCTTAATCTAGAAGAACACGCGTCCCAGTAAAGTAAATTCAATCTCCTCCGAATAAAACAGTTTTGCGCCATTTTATATCCAATTACGAAGATTCAAATTGAGATATAATGATGCTAAATCTTATGTCTAAAATCCTTATTCTAATTTTGATCAAAATCCATTGTGGAAATGTCGAAAATTATAGGCTTAAGCGTAACATATCTTAAGAATCAATTGAAATTCATGGAATGTTGCTTAATCAATGACTATGAATCAAATTCAATGCACATCTGATATATTTGAATCTTCAAATAGGAGGATATATCCATGTTATGCTCTATAAACTTTTCAAATGCTCCAAAGTAACTAAATTTGGGAAATATTTATTAATTGATGTCTTATAGCTATTGTTTAAATTTCAGAAAAATCGAAGATATCTGAATTTGTTCGAAGGAATTCGATCCCCTTTTTACTAAAAAACTAAATATAGCCAACATTACTACCCTTACGCCTTCCAGCTGTTTTCCAAAACTGACAATGATCTTTTAAGTATTCTAGAAGTGAATCCTGTGCATGCAAACATATAAAAATACGTAACTTTATAGAAATAGATATATAAAAAATATAGTTATCTACATACAGTGATTTCATTTCATCAGTGTGACTAGACGTGGCTAATGTATCCACGCTAAGATTCGAAACACGATCTGCAGGTCACATCCAAATGTGTCCAACAGCCAAACACCGTATCTATTGCGCAAACAAACTAGCAACTAACTCGAGGAGAAATTATAGTGCTATTATGTACATTCTTTGTTTACATATATTTTACCACAATTCCAGTAACCAGGAGAAATCTATTCTTTATATAAGAGTATTGCTTACGCTAAGTGAAACTCTTATTTCCTTCACCAAAGAGCTAAACCTATTAATAGTGGCATATGCATATCTGCATTATATATAGTCGTCCAACATATTCTCTCTCTCTCACTCTCTCTCTCTCTCTCTCTCTCTCTCTCTCTATATATATATATATATATATATATATATATATAGTTGTTTTTGTCTTGGCATGAGCAGCCTGCGTTTGTAATTGCTTTGGCTTCCGGAGAGATAATTTTTCTTATTAAAGGGGCAGTGGAATAGCTGACCTTAACAGAATTTCTGTTAAAAAAGTTTATATAGTTCTCTTTATATATTATGCTCTTAATTTTTAATTTTAATTCTTAATTAATCGAGCACTCTGCTGGGATTTTTCCTACTATATTACAAAGAAGATATGTATATATATATATATATATATATATATATATATATATATATATATATATATATACATATATATATATATATACATATCAATATATACATATATATATATATACATATATATATATATATACATAAATATATATATATACATATACATATATATATACATATATATATATACATATACATATATATATATATACATATATATATACATATACATATATATATATATATATATACATATATATATATAAATATATATATATATATATATATATATATATATATATATATATATATATATATATATAAGTCCGTGTGTATTTTAACGATTTAAATTATTTTTCATGCTAACTTCCAAACAAAGAGCATACAACAAGGTATTATAGCTGTTTACAGCTTTTTCAAGGCAGTGTTCATTTTAAATCATACAATGAACATTATTTTTAAAAACACATTACTATCATCAGCAGAATGTTTTCGTACGTGCCCATCAAAAAGTAAAATCAACAGCAATGCAAAAAAAAATACAAATTCAGGAACAAAAAATGTCACTAGAATTCAAAGTTCCATTCTCAATAAATATAATAGCCTAATGCTTATGAAATCAGACGACGATGCGGTTACGTAATTCCATACTGATGAACGTAAAATACAAACGCGAAACATATATATGTCCATGGATAAAACATATTTACATATTAATAATAATTATATGTGTATTTATTATATGCATACATTTATGTGTTTTTACAACGAATATATAATTTTAAAAATATTATAAACCATTATCATATCTTAAATGTTTCGAAATGTAAGCTCAATGAAGCTGTATTACAAGATTCAGAGCATATATATCTTATATTTGCATTCGATAGACCAGAGGGAATTAATCCAAAACCATAATTTTCATTGGTTTAAACAACTTTTATTTATGTCAGTACTTTTATCTGTTTTTTACATCTCTCATTTTACACACAAAAGTAATTTAATAAAATGTAATATACATTCCTGTCCCTAACGAGCGTGCCATGGCAAAAAAAACATATTAGTGCATGTTTTATTAATTATTTCAATTAGTATATATATATATATATATATTTAAGTAAATTTTAATTATTATTACCTACAGACATCGATGTTTCATGCTTACGCAATTTTCAGTGTAGGAATACTAATTCACGTCGGTCGAAAGGCTCGAGCCTGGTTTACAAGTCGCCACTGACACATAGTCGGAAATCTTTCCCCTCGGCCGCCGTCAACTACCATAAACGCCAAATCAGCGGGCGATACAATGAATATATATATATATATATATATATATATATATATATATATATATATATATATATATATATATATATATATACATAAATATATGTATATATATACATAAATATATATATATATATATATATACATAAATATATGTATATATATACATAAATATATATACATAAATATTTTTATTAAATATTAAAGTGTATTTACTTAGAGACAACGTTGTTTCGGACTTACGTCCTCATCAGTGCAGAAAGTGGCGGTCTCGGGCGGTCTTGGGCGGTTAGACGGGCTCGAATGCAGTTCGTTGATTCAGAAGAGAATCACGATCCTACGCCCTAGTCTATTAGACCAACGGAAATCGCCACAGGCATTACTGAAATTAAGATACATTTAAAGCCAGCGGCAGGGTTCAAACGTTTCGAGATTAAAGAATGCTTAAACACGCGGGCGTTTAAGCTTTATTTGCATTGCTTAACGACCTCAGATTTGTGTAATGTCAGACACTGCTCTACAATTAAGTTATATTTATCTTAAAAGGGAACCATTCTTTTGTTATGGAAATTTAGTATTTATCATTTTTTATGAATTGCTATTTATCATTTTTTTTATGTATTTTTAGCATAAAATAGTAACACGATTTTTTAGGTTTTCATTATTCTGTGTAACGCTCTTATTTTTTTTTTTATTTACATGTTTCTGGGGTGAACTACGCGAATATCTTTTGTCCTCTCTAAATACTATGAGATGTCGCCACAAGGATCAAGAAAAAGCTTTTATTGAGGAAGTGTTAAAGGCATCAATGTTCATGTCATTGCGGAGGGGGTAGATAGTTATGCGGATACGATTTGACAATCGTCTATGGAACCTTCAACGAGAAAGAAATGAGACTGTAACAGCTAAGGACGTTTAGGGACAATAGCCGTATGTTACGAGGGGATATCGTCTAAAACAGCAAAGCCATTTTCATCCACGTTGGACTTCCTCGTGTACCATAAGGCAATAGCTTCTGTGCGAGCTTCTCCAGACCTGTCTCTTTTAATGCCTCATTATAAGAATTTGAGACGGACGTCAACAGGATCGGAAGTACTTGACGTTTGAATGAGTTGAATTTTCTTCACTAGTGAGAACAGAGCGACCCTTATACATTTGATGATTTAGCACATGTTTGGGTCAATTACGGGGATGAGAGCCACCAGCGCTTGGGACATCGATAACAGGGTAGACATATCGTGTTATGAGCTGATATCATTGGGTACTCGGTCAGTACAGATTTTATGTATCCATACACGTAATCCCCTCATTATTTCTAATTTACTGTATTATTGGGTGTTCTAAACTTTATAGCCTTGATGCTGTCTGTTACCTTTTAAATTAGTGTCTAAATGTTGTGCTGATGAAGAAAATCGATATTAATAAAGATATATCGTCTCAGAAACGATCGTACACAAACTGTTTTGTTTAATTCTTTGAGTGCAAATAAATGCTCATGTAAAAAAATTAACCCAAAACCTATGTTATACATATATATATATATATATATATATATATATATATATATATATATATATATATATATATATACGAGGCCTGTCTAAAACGTGTCCGACCGTAGGCTAGAAAGAATAGTTCAAATACGTGACGGGGTTAGGACGTTGATCCCCTTCAAAGTAAGCCCCTTGTGCTTGCACACACTTGTTCATCTCCGCCGTCGAGTTCCGCATTATCTCTTTTTTCGCACCCTTTCAACAACAGCAGTTGAGATCCTGCCAGAACGCTGGTGACTCTCCGCTGAATCGGTTGAACCCCTCCTTAATTTGTGTTACACATCGCATCTTCTCCAAACACCTGCTGAATCTAACGCGACGGCGGAGATGAACACCATTCCAAAAGAAGACTTCCAGAGGTGTTTCCGGCAGTGGATGGATCGGTGGGCTAAGTGTGCGCAAGCACAAGGGGCCTACTTTGTAGGGGATGGGGAGCTCAACCCCGTCACGTATTTGAAATATTTTTTTCTCTCTTAAGGTCGGATACTTTTTAGACAGGCCTTATATATATATATATATATATATATATATATATATATATATATATATATATATATATATATATATATATATTGGGGGCGGGTCAATGTTTGATCATGTACGAGTTTTGTTATCGGAAGAACGTCAGGGAATCTCAATAAAACTATATGTGCATTTACATATAAAATTTTCGGCGGAAGACAATGGAAATGGCTCCGAATCTCTAAGTGTCCTTCTTAAGGAAGCTATCTATGCAGAACTTCTCTTTAAACGTCAAATATATCCTATTTCTATAACCTATATAACCTATACGTATAACATTATCAGGGAAGACAATGAAAATAATCCAAACCCTCTAGGTGTTCCGTTAAGGTAGCTGTAGGAGTAAAAAAAACTCTTTTAAAACTTCAAATGTATTCTATTTTTATGAAACTTAAATTATATGCATAATCTTTTTCTGTGAAGACAATGAAAGTCGCCTTGAATCTATAAGTGTATCCTTGAAGAGCTATGGGGTCAGAACCTCCCCAAGAATTTCAAATATAACCTATTTTGATGGAAATTAAATCATACGTATACCATTCTTCGGGGGAAGACACTGGAAGAGAGCTATGGAGACAGTACACCCTTAAAACCTATAATATGCGTATCGGAATTTAATGAAATTTAATTTATATGCATAATGCACTGCTCTAGAGAGTTCTCTGAAGTTTCAGTTTCTTCCGATGATATTAGAGATTCAGACGGAGGGTTGGAACATTAAAAAAGCACATTGTATGATGTCAAAAGTCAATTTTTACTTATTAACCCATCAGTGCCCAAAATTTTTTTTTTTTAATTTACTACCAAAAATCTTTTTCTAAATACAATATTATTTGTTACTAAAATTACTTTAAAAAACTTACTTGACATTATAGGATAGTAAGAGAACCTAAATATTTAAACTTTATTCTTTCGCCCATAAGGGCCGGCGAAGAATATACAACGAGATACGTGTCCGGTCGGGTTGGCATAGTTTTGCGAAAACAGTACCTGCTCAATGACCCCAAATTCTGTCTGAGGTTTGTTAATGTTATCATGTAGTAAGTAACATCGGAAATCGTAGCAAGAATATGGCTTGCCATAATAGTTTTTTCTAACCGTACAAATAGCTTCGATGTGTCTGATAAGAATGTTGTAGTTATTGTTTGTTTAGTTACTCCATTAAAGTACAAAAAAATTTATTTGATTTATTCCCAGATATCTTTTGTAAATACTATCGTTGGGACGGTTAATCGGAAGCGGAAGCGGAATTGGGAATCGGAACGTTTGGGGGTATCGGAATCGGTATCGGAATCGGAAAAATTTCAGCCTTATTTCTGATTCCCAGAACGATTATTTTAATTTTTTTAAACTTTATTTTCTGGTACTAATAATAACATTATATATATATATATATATATATATATATATATATATATATATATATATATATATATATATATATATATATATATATAAATATATATATATTTATATATAATTCTGTCATCTTTGTGAGTGTTACCTGTTTTCTATTGTTTGTTTCGTTTGTTTTTCTCAACGAACTCTGTGCTGTATGTGACACTTTATATATGCCTTTCATTTCGGTCTCTGAGGAACAGCGAGTGAGTGCGGTTAATTGCTGCATTTTACTCGTTGAGAAACCATTCGATGTGTAAAACGCGATAAACGCCATTTTAAAAATTAAGAATCTATCACTACAATATTCGTTACATTTTAATACTCGACTACACACCTAAATCATATTTTACATAATGTGATACCAGCATGATTTCTTTTGCGTTTAACAGAAATAAGCTTTTAGTCGAAGTCTAGATTTTATATATTCTGTTCTTTTATTCTTTTAAGTCTCAATTTATACGGATTGGATTTATCGCGTTTTGCATTCGAACTCTTCATATATATATATATATATATATATATATATATATATATATATAGATATATATATATATACGTGATTCATAGAAGGGAATACAATGTAGAGATATTTATAAATTTTAAACCATCAGTAAAACTAAAATGTATCGATCATAATAACGAATTTAGGTAAAAATGCCACCGGAAAATGGCACGAATGGATAAATATTTTAAAATGGCACGAATGGATACATATTTTACAATGGCACGAGTGAAATATAAGGATGAAAATCTCATAATGAGTTTATCAAAATCTTGAATACAATATATAAAGCGAAAACATTAAGAAGTTTGTCAGATTAAAAAGAAAATTATATTTACTTTTGAAAGTAGATTGGGACTCTCCGCTTCCCCCTCATGAATTTTTACTTTTTTATTGGGCTATTTCAGAATCGGAATAGGAAATTTTGAACAGAATCGGTTATTGTATCGGAATCGGGAATTTAGAACAGAATCCGTAATTATATCGGAATCTGGAAAAATTTTGGCATCGTCCTATCATTAGTAAATACTATATTGTTTCATACTAAAATTACTTTCAAATAGTTACTTGACTTTATAGGATAGTTACAGCATTTATTTATACTATATATAAAAATGCTGGTTAGTTATAAGGACTACTTACCAACAAATGTGATTGAATAATAAATGAAACTGATTGTATCCCTCCAGTTTAGATTTTTACAGTATACTGAAAACTGAGACATCAGTATTGCCAATATATATCGAACAGTAGGTGTAATATTTGAAAGACATTCCAATCTTTATATAGAAATATCTGAAGAATACAGATGTTACTGAAACATAGTTAATTATCCTTTTGGGGCATTAAAAAGGGCCCATTGGCGCTAATGGGTTTAATCCCGAGCAACAGTAGGTTTTGCTGCTAGTTTTCCAATAAAAACGAGATTGTCTTGCACCAATATATTATGACTAAATGTTTACGAGTCTCAGAAAGCTGAAGTGGCCATCACCAATGTTTGTCGTGACTTCAACCACAGCTGGTTAAAATGATTCCATTGTACTTCAAATGGGGATAAGAATAAGTGGTGTGTTCCGCCAACGTTCTAATGGGAATAATCACTTGTTTTTTTGTTGGCCTTTCTTATCTTCATTGCACCTCGAAATGATATAATTTCGACGAAACCTATAATCATTTATCATGTTAATATGATAACAGCCTTAATTCATTAATAGACAGAAAGTAAAGCTAAGCATCGAACGATGAAACTGAAGGAACATCACACCACCAAAATTTAAAAAGAGTCCACTAACTTAAATAAGTTTACTCATATATATATATATATATATATATATATATATATATATATATATATATATATATATATATACCTTCTTTGTAATATAGCATGGAAACATCCCAGCAGAGTGCTCGATTGATTGAGAATTAAAATCAAAAATCAAAAATTAAGAGCGTTATATTTATTTATTTTGGTACAGAAAAATTAGTAAAACATTCGTACCGTCGGTTTAAAGCACATCTCCGAAACGAATCAGATGACAACAGAAGCTTAAGAGAGCCGGATGGCTAAGTCTTTCTGTGCATTAAACCGACGGTACGAATGTTGTACTAATTTTTCTGTACCAATATATATATATATATATATATATATTTTTTTCCATTCGTCGAATGATCTTATACACAACATAATGTTATGTTGTGTAATAATACACAACATAACTCCAATTACATCAACATATATTACCGCAACCAAATGCAGCCAAACTTCAAACTAGAAGAAAAAGTTATAAAGAATATTACACATCGATATATATCTCCAACAGATAAAGAAAACAAAATCAAATTAATTATTTATTATAAAAGATTCACAACGCAAAACCTTGTAGTAAAAAACAACCCCTCTCCGACCCCCAAAACACTAGAAAGAACCAATGTAGTTTATAAATTTAAATGCCCTTTAGGAGGATGTACCTCCCAAAATAATAATTGCTACATTGGTTTTACAACAACCACTCTATCCCGCCGCCTCACTATGCACCTCGCAAACACTAGTTCAATATACAAACACCTACAAACGCACAACTGCCCTACATCTGAGTTGAGACAGATATTAGTAATGAACACAAAAATAATACATTCCGAAACTAATTTTAAAAATTAAAAATACTTGAAGCCGTATACATAAAAACGCAGCAACCTAAAATCAATAACATTACATACGAGACAAGTAAAACTATTTTAAAATGCTTAGCCTAGTTTAGTGATATCAACCGGTGTAGCCTAATTCAATTAAAAAAATAGGGACATCTTATTAAAATTACTTACTGCCTATCTCCCCCATTTTCCTTCTCCATAATTATTAGACGAGACAAAATTAAATCAGCCATTATTTTAAATTAAAAATAATAAGAATAATAAATAAAATTAATAAATAAACGAAGAACTGTTTCAATTGTCACATTTTAAAATGTAGACGTCCGTATTTTACGCTAACGGTTTGCCGGCGTATTTTTTAAGAAATTCCATTCTTTCACTCGCTTTTTATTCATTTTTGCCATAAAAGACCTGAAGATGATTCCGGAGAGAATCGAAAACGTTAGTCAAACACATGGATCCTTTATCAATTCATTCCATCTACACGTCAAAAAGATCATTTGACGAATGGAAAAAATAAAAAAAAGGAATCACTAAACAGAAGATTTCTGTCGTCTTTAATAAAACATGCCTTAATGAATAAATGCTGCCTAAATACACACAATATATATATATATATATATATATATATATATATATATATATATATATATGTATATATATATATATAGATGTGTGTGTGTGTGTGCCTGTAATATGTGACGGTCGTCAAATGAATAACGAAACGGACTTGCGTCTAGTTCGAGTCTAGTCGGTTCCATAGTACTACTTTCACTTAGGGATATTGGTAACCTTCAAGTGGTCCCTCCTGCAGCAATACCAACAACAGAATCAAGCCGATCAACAAAGCTGTACCGTGTTGATTGATACGACTTTACTAAAGTCTGCGATTTTTTCTTTCAAATTATCATTTAAACTACATGTATAAAATTTTCCTGGAAGTCGTGCCGAATCTAAAAGTGTGCCTCTAGGGATCTATGTGGAGTATACCTCCCTTAAAACGTCAGATATATTCTATATTAATAGAAAATTAAATCATATGCATAAAATTCTCCGGAGTAATGGAAACAGTCCTGAATTTCTACGTGCTCCCCAATGTGCTGAATCTTCATGTGACTCTTCTCAGCTAAGCAAGCAATGGGGTTAGCAGCGTCTTAAAACTCCAAATACGTATATCCAATTTTAATGAAATTTTAGTCATTTACATTAGACACTACTTTCTCAAAAAATATTAGTTTCTTCCGACTACATTAGGCGGCGAAACCTGGAGGATGGGGTATTCAAAATTCATGTTATGAGCATATTGGATAAAGCATAGTGTTCCTTATGAACCAATTAGTGCTCAGGTTATTTTCTTTAATTTATTACAATCTTTTTTAAATACCATATTCAAAGATTTACTTGACTATGTAGTATGGTTAAACCATTTATTTATACTATATATAAAAATGTGGGTCGTTATAAGACCACTTACTTAAACAATTTAATTGAATTATAGATGAAACTGATCGTATCTTTCACCTTTATATAATCATAGTATACTGACAATTGAGACATTAGCGTTGTCAATATACAGAAAATAGTAAATGTAATATTTGAAAGACACTCCAATCTTCATGACTAATTATATATATATATATATATATATATATATATATATATATATATATATATATATATATATATATATATATATATGAAAGAGGCGAAATGCCTTCAGAAAACCATTTGTTACTGCATATATTATTTGATTAAAATCAAAACAAATATTTTATATATATATACGTAAAAATCTTTTTTACCACCAGGAAGGATTCTTACGTATATATATATATATATATATATATATATATATATATATATATATATATATATATAAAAGTAGGTTTAATAGCTTTTGATTTGTTTAAAGCTCTGATGATGCTCGTTATATGGAGTGAAATCTTAGTAAAAAGAAAGTCAAAATTAAAATATTTGTATTGATTTTAATAAAATAATATACGCATTTAACAAATAGTTTTCTGAAGGCATTTTGCCTCTTTCTTTACGTTCTAAATTCTAAGATACTTAAAAAAAATTAACTTTCCTAAATTTATATATATATATATATATATATAATATATATATTTGTTATTGTTTATTATCTATGTACGTATACGTTTCGTCCTTTTTAATAATCGGGGCTCATCAGCATAGAGATATGACTATACACTACTGGTCATGCGATTCGAAACACCGGACTTAGAGTATTTGGCAACTCAAATCCGACGCCTTAACCACACGGCCAATTTTAAATAGCAAATAAACTGATAATTTTAACACTTATCGGCGGCTATAACATCTGAGAGCGTTCTACTTCTTTTTAATGGAATGAACGATGCATTTAAAGCTAGTGATAGATAGATAGATAGATAGATAGATAGATAGATAGATAGATAGATAGATAGATGTATATATAATAATATTAAATTATTTGTAATATTTTACCTACGTACGATGTTATTTCGAGCTTATGGCTTGCTCTCATCGGCGCAGGGAAAAATAATCCCGGTTCTCAGATACACCTTGAATCTGTAAGCGTTCACCTAGATCTATTAGGTCACGAGAGATTGTCACGTAATAACGGAGAAATTAAGTGATGCTTACATGAAAGCGGCGAGCATAGACATCTAAACATTCGATAGCACTCAACGACAGAGTCAGAGCGTTGCACTGAAGCTTTTAGATGAATGTTTATTTTTATATTCCATTTATTTTTATATTCCATTCAACTTTGCATACTATATATATATATATATATATATATATATATATATATATATATATATATATATATATATATATATATAGTGAGAGAAATAGAGACAGACAGACAGACAGGAAGACAGATAAAGAATATATAAGCGTGGTATTACGTTTATAAATAAACATCTTCAGCCAAATTTGACAAACAAATTGAAACGACGACAATTTATGAAGTAAACTGGTGAGAGAGAGAACGAAAGAGAGAGAAAGAGGAGGAAAGATTAAGAGTAGGGAAAAAGAGAGAAAGGAAGGTGGAGGAGGGAGTAGGGGAAAGCGAGAGAGGGAAAGAAAGAGACAGAAAGATAAATGGAAAGGGCGAACAAGAGAAAGATATAAAGAGGAAGAAATAAAGAGAGAAGGAGAAAGGAGAAAGAAGGAAAGGTAATGCTAGAGAAGAAAAAGGGAGAAAGATAAAGTGAAAGAGGAAGAGAGACAGAATAAAAGGACGACAGCGAAAGAGAGAGAGGGGGAAAGACGGAAATGAAGAGAAACAGAGATAGAGTGAAAACGAGCGGTAAAGAGATATGAAGAGGGAAAGGGAGAAGAGAGAGGGGGAGAAAAGAAAGAAAGAAAGAAAGAAAGAAAAGAAGGAAAGAGAAACGTAGAGGGAAAGAGAATATAAGAGAACTAGAAAGATTAGTTAGAATTGCACCATACTTTGCATAATATTTGGATTTAAGATAGTGATATAATAAATGATTTGGGGTACTTTTATTTGTGTATCAAAAGTTAGCAGTCATCCTGGTGGTGTAATGTAAAACTCCTCAGCCTAACATTTACATGTAACATTGTTGCATACATCTACTCCTGCCTGGACCGCGGCAGTACGCGTTTCGTATACTAGTCCCGGCACCAAAAAGGTGTTTGTTGCATAGCCCTCTTACTTAGGGCCGCGGCGGTTCACGTTTACTATTTAGTCCCGGAAACGGCTGTGGCAGTTCACATTTAATACTCGTCATTTTTAAAACATCATAAATCACATAGTTCATATATTGTTTGCATACCTTTAGATTTCTCTTTCGCCGTGTAGAGGGTCGCCGTCTCATGTCGTCTAGTGGATGAACTATTTCTTATTTCCTTCCTGCCGTGAACCACGCCGTCTGTTGTCTGCAACAAAAACCTCCACGATCGGGTCGGAAGACAAACTCTTCTTTATATTTAATTCCTTTTTATTACAAGCGTTAGTTATTTAATCAGCTGGGAGTCATTCACTACGTCGAGAGAGAGAGAGAGAGAGCAAATCACTACTTTATCGTAGTTAGTTAACAATTATTTCTTTAACAATTCATGGACGGGGGAAGGATATCTCTCGCTTGTATTTTCTTAGGGAAATATTTCCGTTAAATCAAATTTCTCCCTACATCAAAATTATGTCTGATAGGTTCGCCTCCAAAACCCAGACTGACGAAACTCGCTTCTCACGAAGAACGAGTGACGTCACGGATCCCTCTATTTCCCACGCAAGGGCCCGTGACGTCACAGAGCCTCTCGCAGGTGCAAACTGCCCCTTGATCTGGAGTCTCGTCACACGGTGACCTTGTCACGTCTGTTAGCTCTGACTGTGAGAACAGGCCCTATTCTGCACTCGACTACGCTCGCGCTAATTCGCGGAAGTCAAACCAACAATTTCCAACAGATACGTCCATTCCCACATGGGCATTATCCAACAACATGAAATAGAGCAAATACATAGAAGATACTGCCAAATCTGCTGAAACGAAAAGTGGGCTTCCTCTACCGTGCTAGAACATTTCTCACACTTGCCAGTATCCTATATCTCTATAAAGCCACCATCCGCTCACACATGGAGCATTGTTGTCACATATAGGCTGGTGCATGTGAGCTACCCATACTACTGCGTTGAAATAATTAAACAAAAGGAAACACAAAATCATTAAGCAAAAGAAACACAAAATAATTAAGCAAATGAAACACAAAATAATTAAGCAAAAGAAACACAAAATCATTAAGCAAAGGAAACACAAAATAATTAAATAAAAGGTAACACAAAATAATTAAGCAAAGGAAACACAAAATAATTAAACAAAAGAAACACAAAATAATTAAACAAAGGAAACACAAAATAATTAAACAAAAGAAACACAAAATAATTAAACAAAAGAAACACAAAATAATTAAACAAAAGAAACACAAAATAATTAAGCAAAGGAAACACAAAATCATTAAGCAAAGGAAACACAAAATAATTAAACAAAAGAAACACAAAATAATTAAGCAAAGGAAACACAAAATAATTAAACAAAAGAAACACAAAATAATTAAACAAAAGAAACAAAATAATTAAACAAAAGAAACACAAAATAATTAAGCAAAAGAAGCAAAAAATAATTAAGCAAAAGAAACAAAAAATAATTAAGCAAAAGAAACACAAAATAATTAAACAAAAAAAACACAAAATAATTAAACAAAAGAAACACAAAATAATTAAGCAAAGGAAACACAAAATCATTAAGCAAAGGAAACACAAAATCATTAAGCAAAGGAAACACAAAATCATTAAGCAAAGGAAACACAAAATCATTAAGCAAAAGAAACACAAAATAATTAAGCAAATGAAACACAAAATAATTAAGCAAAAGAAACACAAAATCATTAAGCAAAGGAAACACAAAATAATTAAATAAAAGGTAACACAAAATAATTAAGCAAAGGAAACACAAAATAATTAAACAAAGGAAACACAAAATAATTAAATAAAAGGTAACACAAAATTATTAAGCAAAGGAAACACAAAATAATTAAACAAAGGAAACACAAAATAATTAAACAAAAGAAACACAAAATCATTAAGCAAAGGAAACACAAAATAATTAAACAAAAGAAACACAAAATAATTAAACAAAAGAAACACAAAATAATTAAACAAAAGAAACACAAAATAATTAAGCAAAGGAAACACAAAATCATTAAGCAAAGGAAACACAAAATAATTAAACAAAAGAAACACAAAATAATTAAGCAAAGGAAACACAAAATAATTAAACAAAAGAAACACAAAATAATTAAGCAAAGGAAACACAAAATCATTAAGCAAAGGAAACACAAAATCATTAAGCAAAGGAAACACAAAATAATTAAGCAAAGGAAACACAAAATAATTAAGCAAAAGAAACACAAAATAATTAAGCAAAGGAAACACAAAATCATTAAGCAAAGGAAACACAAAATCATTAAGCAAAGGAAACACAAAATCATTAAGCAAAGGAAACACAAAATAATTAAGCAAATGAAACACAAAATAATTAAGCAAAAGAAACACAAAATCATTAAGCAAAGGAAACACAAAATAATTAAATAAAAGAAACACAAAATAATTAAGCAAAGGAAACACAAAATCATTAAGCAAAGGAAACACAAAATAATTAAGCAAAAGAAACACAAAATAATTAAGCAAAGGAAACACAAAATCATTAAGCAAAAGAAACACAAAATAATTAAGCAAAAGAAACACAAAATAATTAAGCAAAGGAAACACAAAATCATTAAGCAAAGGAAACACAAAATCATTAAGCAAAGGAAACACAAAATCATTAAGCAAAAGAAACACAAAATAATTAAGCAAATGAAACACAAAATCATTAAGCAAAAGAAACACAAAATCATTAAGCAAAGGAAACACAAAATAATTAAACAAAGGAAACACAAAATAATTAAACAAAAGAAACACAAAATAATTAAACAAAAGAAACACAAAATAATTAAACAAAAGAAACACAAAATAATTAAGCAAAGGAAACACAAAATCATTAAGCAAAGGAAACACAAAATAATTAAACAAAAGAAACACAAAATAATTAAGCAAAGGAAACACAAAATAATTAAACAAAAGAAACACAAAATAATTAAACAAAAGAAACAAAATAATTAAACAAAAGAAACACAAAATAATTAAGCAAAAGAAGCAAAAAATAATTAAGCAAAAGAAACAAAAAATAATTAAGCAAAAGAAACACAAAATAATTAAACAAAAAAAACACAAAATAATTAAACAAAAGAAACACAAAATAATTAAGCAAAGGAAACACAAAATAATTGAACAAAAGAAACACAAAATAATTAAGCAAAAGAAACACAAATGAAACTTTCTTAAACACACACTGAGCAAGTGACCACGTGACTTGATTTTTTTAATTAAACGTTTGGCTTTGGTTGTCTTATTTTCTACTTTAATAAATTATACAAAATAAATAGATAGCTCTACTTGTTATTGAGCACTCTTATATAAACACTGTAAGAATTCACAGGGTTGATTACCACACCCCTATGAATGAAAAGTTTCACCGGAAATACTACACATTGATATATTTTATTTTATAGACTATATATTACAGTGTCAGTTGGGTGTACTCGGTATTCATATATCTGGTCACGCTGGATTTAGAGTAAAATACGGTTGGTTAAATCGGACGGATTTGTCAGCACCGTTCTGTTGTCGAAGATTCCGAGAAATAATGCAACAAGCATAGCATAACATAATTTGTATTAGCTCTTGTAGAATCTACAATCGAGCACTTTATCGAGTTTTTTTTTAACTAACTTTTACAAATGCTATATATATATAACTTTTTTATATAGCCCCCTTTACTAAGGCTGGGCACTCTGAGTGAATTTAATAACAAGCAGTACTACTAGCGTCATTGCGAGATTTAACACGATTTGTTGTTGTAGATCACTCATCGCCGCTTGTTGTGAATACCCACCGACTTGGTATTTACAAAGTTAAATTCCTCTTAAATTCCAAGCTAATTTCTAGTGGTCAAATGGCAAGTCTCTTGACTGCGAATCAGTGGCGATTTGTGATCGGTGTTCGCCCTCGTCGACCGTCCGGAATTAGCTTCCTGCACTGAAGATGACGTAAACATGAAACATCGATGTTTGTAGGTAATTAATAATTAATATATATATATATATATATATATATATATATGGGTAGCATTATTTATCATTGATACAAGTTTGATTAAACAGAAGTGAAAAGTCCTGTGTATTTCTTTTCTTTATCAAATATTTCCAGTTAACATCCCATCGATCTGATGTTATGTCCCAGTATTAACAGAAACTCACCATAATTGCAACTCGCATGTGTCTTCGTCATGCACGTCATTATGTTATTAATTAAAATTGGCGAATTTATTTTAAAAGTA
>OY744522.1:173719362-173729362 GCA_963556195.1 Sepiola atlantica | reverse complement strand
ACATTTTTGCCTACATATGTGCGTACATGTTTCAGCTGCAACTTTATTCCAAGTCCATCTTCCTCGGGCCCCGGTAAATATACTCACGACTGATTAATAAACATGTAACTTGTTCAATAACTATAAAGTATATTTACTGCAGCCTGTTGAAGCTGAACTTGGAACGAAATCGTAGATGAAACATGTATGCACATATGTAGCCAAACATGTTTGTATTAATAAAAATAAATACTAAAATTCAGCTCTACTTGTCATTTAACACTATCTTATAATCACCGTAGTTTCATTTGATTAACATCTATGAACCAACAACCATGAAAACACTTTATATATATATATATATATATATATATATATATATATATATATATATATATATATATATATATATATATATGTGTGTGGGGGGGGGGTGTAAAAATGCAATCTTCTGCATTACTCTTTATCACTTAGGAAGTAGAAATTGGAAAAGCAACAAACTAAACGCTCCCATCAGCTATAAAAACAATTACTTGAAAACATAAAATATTTAGGTGATAAAAATCGTATTTATTTCTGGGCAAGGCGTCGTGGTCCAGAGGTAAAACTCCAGACTATAGACATTGATGAAGGTTCGATCCTTGTTCAGGTTAACCATGCTTACGACGGCTGATAGCCAGAAACAAGTGTCCATGGATTTATTTTATGTACGTACAAAATATATATATATATATATATATATATATATATATATATATATATATGATGGGTCAATGAAAAATAATTTGAAAATGTTTTTTTTTAATTCGTTCGTCTTTGGATTTTATTGAGAATTTGTTCGTTGCTTTTGCCTTTGAATCTGCTTATTAAAAACAGGAAGAATTCCGTTTTCTTAACATGGCCAATTTTGTCTGATTCCCCCCCCCCCACGGACTACAGACTTGGTGGAATCGTCGTCGTTGGATCTTTACACGGATTCTTCTGGATTTAGTAATACATCTAAACCCCATACTACTTGGATTTCCGTTTTTGGTGAGACTTCTTTTACACTGGAAAATACCCGTTTGAACTTTAAAACTTTTTCAAATTTCGAATATTGACAGTCCTCATCTGTCCACTTGACCATCATTAACCTCCTCTGATAATAAGATTTTAATCTTTGAAAAGCCTGGCTTAAGGAATGAAAGAGAAGACGGACTTGGTTGGAATCGTCGTCGTTGGATTTTCACACAGATTCTTCTGGATTTACCATAACATTTAAACCCCATACTATTTGGGTTTCCGTTTTTGGTGACTTTCATTTACATTGAAACATACTCGTTTGAACTTTAAAAAAAAATTTTTTTTTAACTTTTTCAAATTTCGAATATTGACTGTCCTCATCTGTCAACTTATCAATCACTACCTCCTCTGATGATAAGATTTTAATCTTTGAAAGGCCTGGCTTAAGGAATGAAAGAGAAGAAGAAGAAATATGTTTAATTCACTAAATGCTCCTTGTTCTGAATAACTGAAGATATTGATTTGCTTCCATTTGCAGGTCTAATTATTTTTCATTGACTCATCATATTTTTGCTCTATCCAGTATATTGAGCTTTCCTTACCTCACAATAGGTCCAATTCTCTAAAAGTTATCTTTTAGTTATAAATTTTCATATATATATATATATATATATATATATATATATATATATATATATATATAATTTATTTAGATACTGTATATTACATATTTCAGCAATGTACCGCGGTTTCATCCAAAAGAGCGGATTTAGACATCTTTAGTAAATCTTCGTGCCCAGTGGAATCATCGGCAAGCTGAAAGGATTGTAGGCACGCCTGACAGGGAATGGCGTCTCTTATATGATCGAGCACTTTATTTGATTTCTTTTCATATACAACCTGACACTCTATATAATTACATATATATATATATATATATATATATATATATATATATATATATATATATATATATATATATACGATTTTAAAGGCAAAAACAGCGTTAGAATTATTTTTTTAATACATATTTATTTTTAGGTCTTCAGACTTTCAGTACATTACAGTACCCTTATAAAAAGTAAATAGTCATTACTATTATTGTCACTTTAATTATTATACAGTATTTTTATTGTATTTGCCGAGTTTCCATGTAGCAATAACTAAGGTTAATGCTATTTCTATTTAGAATTTTAAATAGCTTATTATGTTTGGTGAAATATTGATTTATTGTCATCAAAAATACTTTGCCAATCCGTTTTTCTATTAGATGGACCAAACGAAAGTATTGTCTTCTGTTTATTTCCTCCGTTTATTTTTTATTATATATTGATTTATCATTTTATCCGTTGTGTTAAGGTTATTAAATAATATTACTTGCTTTAATTTAATATATTTGTACTACTTTAATTTATAGATGTTATTTAGGTACGGGTATGAAAACTTTTGGGGATGATTCAAATATCTATTTTTGAACTTAGTTCACCCCACACAACACAATTTGTCACTGTAGACGTAAGGGGCTGAGAATTAGGGTCAAAGTTTAGGGGGTCATCTTAAATTGGAAGCGGTGCAGCATGATGTTTGTTAACTTTAGTTTTAAATTTCTGCATGTCGGTACAGTCGAGAAAACAGGGAGCATGGAGGGAGTTCAAAAGTCCGACAGCTCGAGGAAAGAAGCTATTAGAGTAGAAGGCTCTCCGGCATCTGGGGACTTCCACAGTGAATGGATGAGATTTAGCTGATTGTCGGGTTGGTCGAGTGTATCTACGTCGAGGGGGCACCAGAGCAGCATGTTCATCAGAGCACATTCCATTGAAGTACTTGTAAAACAAGCACAAGTGTGCAACATTGCGGTGATGATACAGGGGCTGGAGCTTGGTGGATAGTGATGGGGCCTATCAGATTAGAGACTCTGTTTTGGACCTTGTCTAAGAGGAAGAGGCTAGTAGATAAAGTACCAGCCCAGATATGACAACAATACTTCATGCATGGGCGGGTGATGGCTTTGTAGAGATATAGGATACTGTCAGGTGAGATAAGTTTTCAAGCACGGTAGAGGGAGCTCACCTTCTTTGCTGTTAATAAAGTGGGATATTATTAGTTTTTTGTAAGACTTATCCATTTTTTATCTACTAAAACTTTGATAATGTTGTTATCTTGATTGATTGCTTGTCACCATGCTTGTACAAAAATACGAACATAATAAAAACAGATTTAACTAAAACAATTACATGAAATAAAAGAAACAAAAATATTTGTTTAATAAATATAAAAGAAAAAAAAGCTTCGGGCTACAAAATTAGATGACTTGAGTGACCCGCAGCAATTATGTGCTAAACGGTTATGTTAAAACGGAAGTAAACAAAAGTCTAAAAAGACGTGTTAAAGTCGTCTGACTAATCGTTGAAAGCCTAAAAATAGTGGTCATCGGAGAATAAAAATATGACGTACTTTACTGAGTGTTTGGGCTGTTGTTTCAGTTGTTGTTTATGTTGTTCAAAGAATCAGACTTCTACACAGATCCCACGAAGATCGTTCGTCAGTATTGCCTGGTCTGCATGAAGTTCTTTTCTTTGGTAGTAGCTATTCGTTATATCTGCAAGTCAACATATTTTATTTAGTCCGGCTCAGACGACTGTTAATATGAAACATTTTAAAATAATTACCTAAAAGTGAAAATCAGCAAGGGGATAACTTATTTTAAATTGAAGAACATAATAGACGTTGTCAAACTTAAGTTAAAAAATATGCTAACAAATAAAAAAAATTTTAAACTAAAATGACTTCACTGCATCTCTGGCAATGGCGGGTAAGTATTTTTTGTGTAATATACATGTATAACCAGTTTCTAGCCTGGCGTACATATATAAGTACGTAGGTAGTAGTAGAGGAATTACTATGTAGATAATAGCATCATCCAGCCGATGTTGAAGGTGCTGAACGAATTTTTTGGTTGGATTTCTACAAGTAGTCATTAGAGTCCTTTCCGAGGTGTAATAACACGCTTGAATATTTAGCCAGGGGCCTCCGAAAAAAAGGCTGACATCTTTAGACAAGAAAACCAGTTTTGGTGTATCTTTGTTTTTGTTTAAAATGTTAATCTTTTTATTGTTGTTGTTGTTGTTGTCACAGCTATAATTACTTCACATTCGCCTTCACCTTCGTATCTATTTAGGATAATTATTATTAATTTGCTTTTTTTGGTGTAGGTAGAGGAGGGCGAGCCGGTATTGTTCCGTTGTGCTCATTCGTTTGTAGTGTCATTTAGCCGACGATAATTAGGTCTTCATTGTTGTGAATGCATCGCACTTTTCTATTAGTTGATTTACTTAATTAATACGTTATTACATTAATTTTCGTCAATTTGTTCTTCGCCTAAGAAACCCATTTAAGCAAATGAATAATGGTAGCCGTCGCCATGTTTTGGTGTAACCTCTTTCCCCACGCCAGCCCGCGCGGCGAAGATGCGATGATACGCGTCTTAATAAGTCGTCACAAATGAAACTCAAAAAATTGGAACAGAAGAAAAAGAAGAAAAAGAAGGAGGAGGAGGAGGAGAAGGAGGAAGAGGAGGAGGAAGAGGAGGAGGGTGGGGAGGAGGATTTATTCAAGTGATAACAATCAAATGCCTCCTCAACATGGTGAACTATAAAATCGTTATTATTACTAGTGTATACCGGCTCCTTATGCGGTGTTTGTACAGTACCTGGGTACGTCAACTTCCATCTTTACCTAGATTCTACCGCTTTATAGCTACTACGGAGAAAAATATCAAATTTGGTGGAAAAATATACGCTACTTAGTATCGACATAAGAAAGTAACAAACTACGGTGAATGTATTTACTTGGTATTCCCTGGAATTTGAGTGACAATAAGCCCGTCTCCAGGTTCCAGTACTCTCGAACCATTCCAGTGGATGTTTAGTTGGTGCCTTCCCCCGTTGGTATTTTCAACCGCATTCACTTTTCATCATAGGTTTGTGTTGTATCAGCCAAGGTTGGTGTCACCCCACGTGTGTGTGTGTTTCCTTTCCTACATCAGGTTGGTTATGTGGGTCGATTTTTGCATTCAAAGACTTTCCTTAATATTTCGGCTTTTTTACCATTGCCGTTCGTTGTATGGTATCAATTTTTACGTTGATTCCAATTTCTCCTAATCTTTTCCCCATGGTTTTCGGGACTGTTCCTAGTGCTCCTACAATTATTGGTATTATAGTGATTTTTTTTATGTTCCATATTCTTTTCTGTTATTTGGCAAGTTTCATTTTTTGCTTAGTTTTTCTGTTCATTGCTCTTCTGTGATCTTCTGGGACAGCGAAATCTACGATTTTGATAGTTCTTTGCCTTCTAATTGACTATCATCACGTCGAGTCAACTTGCTTGGATACATTTGTCTGCTTGTACCTCCATACACCAGAGGCTTTTGAGATTTTCCTTTTCCACTATTGTCTCCGGTTATTGCTTGTACCATTTATCTGCATGTTCAAAGTGCAGGCATTTGCATAGTTCCCATTAGACTGCCTTTCCCACGCAGTTTTTCTGCTTTTGTATTACGTTTTGACAAGATTGCTGCATTCGCTTATTATGTTGTTTACCATTTCCTCACTTTACTTGCAGTGTTTACATTTACTGCTTACCTGGTTTCAGTTTATTTTTGCTTTGCCATAGTTTTAAACGCGTTGTTCTGTGCGGTTGTCAGCAGAGATTCCGTTCTTTGTCGAGGTCACCTTTTTAAGCCATGTTCAGACGTTTTCAGTGGTCTCTTCACTGGTCATTCTTATTAACCGACCATGCAACCGCTTCTCTTCTCATGTTTCTCTTCCTGCCTTTATCTCTTCAGTTTTGTTGCTCTCTGCATTTTTTATTTTGGTAGTGTCACTTGCTGTGATAATCAGTCTTTTTTCTGTTCGGGGTTATATATTTTTCGAGTTCTTTTTTAGGTCACTCACACAATCTTCTTTACTTACGAGTCACCTTTCTCCTTTTTACGCATTATTATTATTATTAGTAGTAGTAGTAGTAGTAGTAGTAGTAGTAGTAGTAGTAGTACTACTACTACTATTATTATTATTATTATTATTATTTACCCATTGTCAGTGGTTGCTCACTGACAATAACCAGTGATTTTCCCTGGAGTTTGAGTGACATCATGTCTCCCCAAATGTCCATATCGTTAACCATTGTAAATCATTTTTTTGTTATCGCAACAACCGTTTACCATTGATTTATCGCTGATAACGTTCTCTGGAATTTGAGTGGGAATAAGCCTCCTCAAAGTTCCAGTACTCTTCACATCCTTCAAATGTAAGTCTGGATGATCTCCCTAATTGGTCTTCCAATGCTTCTTGACCCTTCTTGTGGTGTCAGCCGATGCTTGTGCCACCACATATTTTTGGGGAGGTCAGTTTATGGGATTTCTGGCAGTTTGGACGTGTGATTTGTTTCCTATATATATATAGTCCTATTTATTTTTCAACTCACATGTAGCTAGTTACTCTTCGTTGGTTATGTTTTACACATTCTAAGAATTTCCTTGTATTGTGTAAATTCTCCCTTTCAATCCAATTTTTCTTAGTTCCTTTTCCGGCTGTTCCTATGGCTTCTACAGTTCTTGGTGTGATAGTGATTTTTTTTCATGTTCAATGTTCAATTAAGTTTTCTGACAAGTTGCATTCCAGTACTCTTCGTGCCTTTCAAATGGAGATATTAATGGCGCTCTTCCTCCTCGGTATTTCGATCCTCCTTGATGCTTCACAACCATTAGTGGCACAAATATATGCCGGGACAATTACATGTGTGTGTTTTTGAGGAATGGGGTCAGATTTATTATTATTATTATTTACTTACTGGGAGTTCTCACACAAGTCATCATCAGTGATTGTTCATTGATAATAACCGGTGGTGTCCCTTGGAGTCAGCACATCAGCAGTTGATTATGCAGGACGGAATCGATATTGCTTGTTACTGAGTAGTATTTTCTTTAATAATAGGCAGAAGTTTTCCAAAGTGAGGAGACGCCTTCCTCCTTTAAGATTGAACAGCTTTGTAAGAATAGGAGCTAGTTCTCGTTACAGCTTCTTAAACATTATGATTGGAATTTTGTCAGGGTCAGTTGCCTTTCTGGAATCTAGGTTTTTGATAAGTTTGGCAGTTATACGAATTCGCTCAGAGTATTTACCGTCATAGGAGGAAATTCAGGAGGTAGACGGCCCTGATTGTAAAGGGTGGAATTTGATGCAAAGTTTATTGCAAAAATGGTTGCCTTCATCAGATGCTGAGGAAATCACCCCTGGTGCATCGATGATGGTACGAAATAAATTTTTCACGACCAAAAAGATAAGTTCAATCAGCACATTCCGTTAGCTAAGATCCCTAGATGGCCCATCTTGCCTGGACAGGCACACAGCTCCAACTACATATCAGCCCTCTGAAAACCGAACTGTTTTTCATGCCAGAGGGCAAGGTCCCCCTCCCATCTCCTGGGATCCATTCCTTTTGACCAGAAATCTTGGATCCCAGCATTTTTCACTGGTCACCATTCGACCACCCAAAGGCTGACCACTAGAGATATACATTCAAAGATAACTACCAGACAATCTACTCAATTGAGATTATCATGGAGACAATCTAAGAATATTAATTTTGGTCTCAACATGATCCTCTGTGATTATGAGGCATTTATTTTATTTCAAAGAGAAATATGATTCTGTGTGATCCAAAATACATAATCAGAGATATGTTCACATTCCTTTGTGCCCCTTCTGTTTCCTTTGGACAAGCATTTATCATCTACAACGTCTGTCATTCGCATGCACCACTAAAATATGCAGCATACTGCATTTTTATACTAGTAAATATTATACTTTTGTGTAAATGTACGATAGGTCAAACAAAAAATACTATACGAATTAACTGTTTGTTTTCATCAATATTTACTATCACTATATACTTCGGTCGCATATTTTACTAGTATATATGACGAACGAAGGAGGAAGTACTGCATGGGAAGATGGTCCCATCAGATGTGACGCTTTTTGAGTGTATGTTTTAAAATCCAACAAGATGTGGTAGATAACTTTATATGTTAGATAAGGTTTTACTGATGTTTTATTCAATGAGATCCTTTGGAGGTTACACATAATATTCGTGTTCTTAGGTTGAATAGCAGACTTGCAAAATGATATCTCTTTGCCCGGCCAAATCAAACATAAGTCTTATAAACTTAATCTTTTAGCTAAGAGTCCCAAATGGCTCACCTTGCCAGGAGAGGCCCATCCATCCAACTGACCGACAGCCCTCTGAAAACCAAACTAACTTTTTCATGACCAGAGGGTCAGCACTACCCCCTGCCTTCCCATCTCATGGAATCTTTTCTTCCTAACCGGAAATCATGGATTCTAGTTTTTCTCAGTAGTCACCATTCAACCACCCAGAAGCTAACTGCTTATCATGGAGCCCATCTAGAAACATTGCTATTCTCAAATGGGCCGGCTCCAGCATAACTCCCAGGTAAATAAAGCACTTATTTTTTTCAAAGAGAAATAAGATTCTGGGTGGTCCAATATAAAATCAATTTCCTCTGTGACCCCCCCCCCTTTTTTTCTTTTTGTCGAGCATTTATCACCCTCAATGTCTGCTATTCGCATGCACCACTAAATCATGCAGCCTAAGGCGTGTTTATAAAGATAGAAGTATGTCAGAGTCATTTGCAATTTAGCATGTCGTATCCAGGTGTGCTTTTCAGTGAGTAGCGATAAAACAAACACTGTTGGATATTCACGACTGAAACTTGGTGGACAAGTCAGGCATGGACTGAAGTTTATTTGTAACAAATATAGTTGGATTGAAGAACAGATGGTAAATTTTATTAAAATCATTTACTGTCGCACTGAATCTGGTTTGTCTAAAACACCTGAACACAACACAATGCAAACGCCACATTTATTTAGACGATTTATTGAATATGTTCTGCTATTTTAGCTGTATTGGCATCTTTCAGTCGCAACGACTATGGATCAGCGCCGTATTGGATGTTGCTTGTGTGCATCTTTTTGTGTGACTGTAGAGACCAATTCTTGATTTGCATGGTCTACTACAGCCTTGACATACGAAAGCTGTTGCGCAATGTGTCACCTCGGCTTGTTGGTCTGCCTGTAGTTTCGCTCTTCTCCTAGCTCTCTTCTCAGTGTTTTTATCGTAGAGGGTCTTCTCACTAATGATCATTCCCTGGCGTATCTGTTTCCTCCAAGCAGGTCTGTCAGCTGCAGAAGCTTCCCATGTATTAATGTCAATTGAGCAAGCCTTAATATCTTGCTTGCAAACATCCTTGGAGCTAGAGCTGAAGGAAAGTAAGGGGGTCAAAACTATTAGAACGTAAAAGAACGCATTAAGTATTGCGGAATAATTGGGCGAATTATTCACAAGGGAAAGGTCTGGAACGTAAAATGAAGAATAATGCGAAACGAAACTCCGCTAATGAACTCTCCTTGCTTATATCTGATCGAAAGGGAGCAGGGATCATGTCCACATCTAGCTACTTAAGTTGATCACGCAGTCTGGAGAAGCATCACAAAAGAATTGCAGAGCGTCTGAGGGCAGCAAAGAGACCGGAAATGATTAGATCTAAGCAAAAAGGGCGACAGGCTTGAATTTTCCACATCAATTGTGAGCCAACCTTGTATTCTCTGAAAGTCTCTCGCTCTGTCGACATATTCTTAATACCGTGTGCGTTATAAAACAACCTAAGATTTGGTGAAGCCTGTGATTCTGCTGACTTTTTCATTTGCATACTCGCTCGTCCAACCATAACTTCAATTCGTCAAATTCACACACACACACACACACACACACACACACATACACATATATATATATATATATATATATATATATATATAAATTAAGTAATTAGTCTCCACCCCCACCCCCTGCAGCTAAAAACCTCGAAGAGAACGACTTCATCTGTTGCTACTACTGATAACTATACTTCTGATTTTTTTCGGGCAATTTTATTTTT
>OY744522.1:173674362-173714362 GCA_963556195.1 Sepiola atlantica | reverse complement strand
ATAACTTAATTTCTCCGTCATCACGTGACTACCTTCCGTGGGCTAAGAGATTAAGCGAACGCTTACAGATTCTAGGTGTCTCTGTGAACCAGGTTCACACCCTGTGACCGTCTCAGATTGTTATTTCCCTGCGCTGATGGGAGCCGAAAGCTCGAAACGACATCGTACGTAGGTAAAATATCAAAAATATGATTTAATATTCATATATATATATATATATATATATATATATATATATATATATATATATATATATATATATCAGGTGAGAAAGAAAGTAGTGTCGTATTTTTTACTACATCACTTTGCACCCTCCTAAGTTGTACATCCTTCTAGATTCTTTGGTGAATTTCTGTGTTAATATCTTGCTTTGACTTTCAGATATAATAATTAGTTGGAAAATATTATGTTTAACGGTCTCAGCCGTCAAAAAATAGATATTAGTGCGGAGCATCTCAGACATTACATGCTCTATGAATTCAAAAAAGGAAACTCAGCTGCAGAAGCTACAAGGAATATTGAAACTGTCTATGGGAAAAATGTTCTGAATGATCGAGAATGTTAATGGTGGTTTGCAACATTTTCTTCTGGAGACTTTAACCTGTCAGATCGGCCACGTTCGGGAAGGTCAATTGATAAAGACGCCATTAAAGACGCTGTAAAGGTCAATCCAAAGTTAACCAGCATAGAATTAACTTAACAATTCAATACAACCCATACCACAATTATTTTATGCTTCACGAGTTAGGAAAAGTTTAAAAACTTGGACTCTGGGTTCTCCACGATTTGACCGACGCTCAACGAAATCAAAGATTAATTGTTTGCACATTTTTGCTTTCCAGTTATCATCGAGCACCATTTTTGCAAAGAATTCTGACCGGAGATGAAAAATGGCTTCTTTACAAGAATACTAAACGCAAAATACAATGGTTAAACCGAAACCAAATCCACAGCCTGTTCCAAAACAAGGACTACATCCAAAGAAGGTTATGCTCTCTTTATGGTGGGAAATAAGAGGACTGATTCATTATGAGTTACTAGAGGCTAATCAAACAATCACAGCAGTAAAATATTGTTCGTAGCTGGATGATCTAAGAATTTCTCTATCAGAAAAACACGACCAGCATTACTCAATAGGAAGGGTGTAGTGTTTCAGCATTATAACGCGACCTCACACATCAAAACTCACTCAGGAAAAAGTCATCAGTTTCATTTGGGAAGTTTTGCCTCTTGCGTCTTATTCACCTGACATTGCTCCATCCGACTACCATCTTTTCCGGTCATTGAAATACCACTTAAACAATAAAATTAATGAAAATGACGACCACCTCAAAAATGACCTAAATTTGTTTTTCTCTAAAAAATCAGAGAAATTTTTTGAAGAAGGCATCAAGAAGCTAGTTGATCGTTGGACAGAAGTCATAGAAAATGAGGGGAATTATTGTAAAGATTAAAAATGCCCTAATATGAATGTTTCAGATGAAATAAATGTGTTCACACATCTTTATAAAAAGTTTGTTAGACTGTCCGTCACGCTAAAGTTAGAAATAACATTTTTCATCGCCGAAAGTGCAAATTAAATGGACGCATCTTAAGAATTGATCCGTTCGTGTTTTTATTCGCCCATGAATTTACACACCTCAAAAACTAGTAAGTGCTTCTTCACGTATGGAAGGAACTGGATTCCGTTGCTTCCAGCATCAAAGTCACAGTGGAGAAGCAGAAATACCCCTTCCAACCTCTGAAGAATGCAAGATGCGACACGAGGTATTATTCAATGTGACCCGGGCTCGGCGGAGAAGGATTTCTTCTGCACCCGAGCAATAGCACAACTACCACCCTTCGGATGGAGACACGCTACAGGAACTCGCGGCGTGTTATACACCTCAAACATATCTGTGTTCTTATTTACTTGACTCGCCACGAGGGGAGAGTTAGACACAAGGTCGGATTCTAATGTGGAGAAAATCTGCTCTCCAAAACAAGACGCTATGGATTGCGAAAAAATACATAAACAACTGTCTCAGTCTAGAAAGATTTCTCCTTCACTGATCGAGGACAGAAAAGTTGAAGTGTAGCATTAGAACGTATACTACTGTTTGCTTCGAGCCAAAGTTAAGCAGTGGTAAAAGGACTGATAAAAATTATTACTTATGGTACGAATCAAACAACTACGATATTACTTGGGGTGATATCCTTGTAGAATTAAGTGTATAAATTATTTATCCAATGCATAACGTTACTTAGGTTGTATTGTCACGATTTAACAATAGATTCACCACTCCCCATTTTAAAACTTTATTTCACCCCAAACGAATCATACTGCCCCTGACACATAAGGAGCCCGAGTTATAGTTGGAATCCTCAGTGGAAAGTGCAACCAGGTGTTTGTCCACATTACATTTAAATTTCTGTATGTCGGTACAGTCGGGGAAGCAGAGACGAACTTTAAAGGATAAGTGGTCCTATTTGAATAGAATGTTTTTCGACATATTTAGGCCTCTACAGTGAAGAGGTGGGATTTTGCTGCTAGTCGGGTTGTTATGAGTATTTACGTTGGGAAACGGAGAACATTACGTGGAAGTACTTGTTAAGCAAGCACATGGATACAACACTGCGACGATGTGACATGGGCTTGATTTTGGTAGACAGCGCGGGACCTATTAGGTTAGCGACTCTCCTTTCCACCCTATCCAAAAGGGGGAAACTATTGATTGGCGCACAAACCCAGACATGGCGACAATACTCCATGCATGAGCGAATTGTGGCTTTATAGAATTATAGTTTACTGGCAGATGTGAGACATTTTTATAGTCTACCTTTTTTGCAACAGACTTGGCAGTAGTTTCTATGTATTTAGTCTAATTCATGCTGTCTATGAATTTTATACAAATGAGTCTTAACGTTTGACTCTCAGGAAGCGTGCTATCCACCATGGCAATCGATGGTTAAAAAGGTTTCTTATGAATGTTAAAGGAAAGGAACTTTGTTTTGGTAGCATTGAATGTGTTCCATTCTACTACAGACTGGAGCTCATTTTCCAAAGATTCAGCCATTGCCATATACGATGGTTACACATCTCAATAATAGGGAATCTTTTTTACTAAAAGAATAAGAATTAATTCCCTTGTGTGATTTTCGTTCTTATTGAATCAAAGCCATGTTCACTTTTAACTTAGATACCGAACATAACAAAATGGCGTGGTTATACAACGTAGAAATAGTGATTAAACACGTTTGAACGTGATGGATCCCGGACAACGCCGGGTCACAATTAAATAATGTGACTAGATGTAGAGGCATCTGAAGCTGCAACAGTTACAGTTTCGATTCTAATAGGATGAAGCAGGTAATGCTCAATGGGTGATTAAAACCCTTCGTGCCTTCTCTTAAGGTTGAACGTGATGGCAGACAAAATGTTACAAAGATCGAATAAATATCCGCATGAAAAAGTGCGTTCTGGATCTAGGCTTATTTTAAGAAACTGCCGCACAAGACTCCATCTGGCGGCAATTCTGCCAACAAGGACTTTACAAGGTCGATAACTGTTTGAGTATCAAGGACACATAAACGTCTTAAGAGGCATTGTGGTACGCTACGTAAAACGAGAAAGGGCAAAAAAGATTGCTGACATGTTAAGCCACTGCCTTTACTTCTTTAATCCTTTTGTCACATCGTTCCCATTTTTATTTCCTTCATTTTATTTCCTTTCGTAAAACCATTATTTTTTTATTAAATAAATATATTTAGTAAATATTAATTTTAAAAAAACAAGAATTTATTAAAAAAAATAATAGAATGTCCCCTTTCGAAAACAACATGCACGCATCAAGAAGTTTTATCGAATGTCCGGCTGGCTTAGCAGGCCGAGAGCAGGATCAAAACGTTTCCACGAATAACGGCGATAGAGAGACGCTCGTAAAGCTAAGTCAATTCACGAGTGTCCCCGGTGTTGCGTGTCGTAAACAGATCAAGGTTGTCGAGGAAGTCACGTCTTAAATAAACCTTAAATAAATGTGGAAAATAAAAATTACATAGAACAACTGTCTCCGACGACGTCCTTAAAACCAGGTCACATGACCTATCGACGATAATAAATAAACTAGGTCCATAGATAAGTAAATAAAGTGTATTTAAAGATGATAATGTCTTCGTCTTTTTCGTTGGTAGTTCTAGTTACTAGTCCAAGAGAAAAGTAAAAAATCAAGACAACAGCGCTATTCTCGACACAGAAGGGCGAACGAAATCCAAAGCTTGACCACACATCCACATTTCACACAAAGGGGATAATTATCTCAATTTAATGTTATTTATAAAACTATGTTTGCCGGATTTGGACTTAAATAGCATTTAAGTGGATAAATCAAACTTTTATTACAATCAGCCAAATATTAATGTTTATTGTTTTACAATTTACCATGCTATTGGCAGTAGCCTAATGTACTTTGTTATAATTTATTTTAAACTATTTAATTAGGTCAGGCCGTCTAGTAATATGTAGAAATTCTTTAAAAAATCACCTTAAAAGAAAAAACAACCTAAGGGATTAATTTTTGCTAAAAGAATAAGAATTATTTCACTTTGGTGATTTTTGTTCTTATTGAATCAAAGCCAGGTTCACTTTTAACTTAGCTACCGAACATAACAAAATGGCGTGTTTATAGAACGTAGAAATAGTGATTAAACACGTGTGAACGTGATGGATCCCGGACAGCGCCGGGTCGGCACAACTAGTAGTTTATGAAAGAAAGTCATAGTTGCCATTATCTGCGCACATTCAGCTATGTCTCCTTGTTATTATTTGGAACAAGTGTGGTAATGAAGTTTCTAAATACCTTGAACTCTAGAAGGCAAAACCTCCAGGCATTATTTCTCCTATTGCACTTGAAGATACAGGTTCATTGCAGATCGCATCTAGCACCTTCACTTATGTGGAACATCTCTTCCATGTTAAAGAATACCGAGGTTACTGCAAGTAATTTGTTACCAGGTTTGCACATCCAAGAAGCGTTCATTTAGTGTAACATACCTTTATGAAGCCGACCATGTGCCAAATCTAGCCTTCATGGAAAGGGAGGTAAATCACAATTTGGCTATCATACAAACATGGGATGATGTACAGGGCAAATACGGAAAGGATTTTTTTACAGATTCCAATTCTGTTTATTTGTATGGAAAAAAAGTTTTAAAAAATTTTAAGCTGTAAATGAGAAACGACAGATATTTTTTAAAGTTTGTTCATTAAATTTGCGCGGTTGGCGATGAAAAAGAATTTCATAATGTGACAGACAAAAGAAAATGTTGATTCACACTTCAGCGTCATACAAAATAAAATGCTATTCAAAACTTAAGCATAACAGATAATAAAAAATACTATTTCAAACTTAAGCGTAACAGACAAAAGAAAATGCTATTTCAAACTTAAGCGTAACAGACAAAAGAAAATGCTGTTTCAAACTTAAGCGTAACAGACAAAAGGAAATGCTATTTCAAACTTAAGCATAACAGATAATAAAAAATACTATTTCAAACTTAAGCGTAACTGACAAAAGAAAATGCTGTTTCAAACTTAAGCGTAACAGACAAAAGAAAATGCTATTCAAAACTTAAGCATAACAGATAATAAAAAATACTATTTCAAACTTAAGCGTAACTGACAAAAGAAAATGCTATTTCAAACTTAAGCATAACAGACAAAAGAAAATGCTGTTTCAAACTTAAGCGTAACAGACAAAAGAAAATGCTATTTCAAACTTAAGCGTAACAGAGAAAAGAAAATGCTATTTCACACATAATCGTAACAGACAAAAGAAAATGTTATTTTAAACCTTAGCGTAAATGACAAAAGAAAATGCTATTTCAAACTTAATTGTAACAGACAAAAAAAAATGCTATTTAAAAATTAAGCATAAAAGACAAAAGAAAATGCTATTTTAAACCGTGGCGTAACAGACAAACGAAATTATTTGTCAAACTTAAGCATAACAGATAATAGAAAAGGCTATTTTAAACTAAAGCGTAACAGACAAAAGAAAATGCTATTTCAAACTTAATTGTTGCTAAAACAAAGAAAATACCATTTCAAACTTAAGCGTAACGAACTAAAGAATATTCTATTTTAAACTTAAGCGTAACAGACAAAGGAAAATGCTATTTAAAACTTAAGCATAACAGACAAAAGAAAATTCTATTTTAAACATTAGCGTAACTGACAAAAGAAAATGCTATTTCAAACTTAATCGTAACAGACAAAAGAAAATGCTATTTCAAAATTAAGCGTAACAGACAAAAGAAAATGCTATTTCACACATAATCGTAACAGACAAAAGAAAATGTTATTTTAAACCTTAGCGTAACTGACAAAAGAAAATGCTATTTCAAACTTAATTGTAACAGACAAAATAAAAATGCTATTTAAAAATTAAGCATAAAAGACAAAAGAAAATGCTATTTTAAACCGTGGCGTAACAGACAAACGAAATTATTTGTCAAACTTAAACATAACAGATAATAGAAAAGGCTATTTTAAACTAAAGCGTAACAGACAACAGAATGTTACTTCATATTTAAGCATAACAGACAAAAGAAAATGTTATTTTACACTTAAGCGTTGCTAAAACAAAGAAAATACTATTTCAAACTTAAGCGTAACGAACTAAAGAATATTCTATTTTAAACTTAAGCGTAACAGACAAAAGAAAATGCTATTTTAAACTTAAGCATAACAGACAAAAGAAAATTCTATTTTAAACATTAGCGTAACTGAAAAAAGAAAATGCTATTTCAAACTTAATTGTAACAGACAAAAGGAAATGCTATTTCAAAATTAAGCGTAACAGACAAAAGAAAATGCTATTTCAAACTTAATTGTAACAGACAAAAGGAAATGCTATTTCAAAATTAAGCGTAACAGACAAAAGAAAATGCTATTTCAAACTTAAGCGTAATAGACAAAAGAAAATAGAATTTCACACTGAAGCGTAACAGACAGACCGACAGACTAAGCTAGATAAAGGACGGACAAACTAAGTCTCTTATAGGCATATTTTGACCTAATCGTCTTTCTAACAATATGCGAAAAATTGTGCGTGGAAAAAGGAGAATCCCGTTGGCGTTATAAGCTGACTTAAGTTCGCTACACAAGTTTTGGAACATCCGGAAAGATTCCTTCGTTACGGCGAATCTATTAACGTACATTCAAGATAGGATTTTCGCGAAAAAAAAAACTTAGTTCAACTTGATAACCTTAGATTAACTCAAAAACTTCTACCTAATAAGCATATTCTCGACGATCAAAATACACGTTATAACAACCGTTGGCGCTCGTTTTGAATTGACATCAATCAATTCAACATGACGAAGGACTCTTCAGATTTCCAAAATGTTGAGTAGCGAAATAGTGTCAATCGTGTAGCTTAGGAAATAAATAGTTTTCTTCTTTAATGAATGGAACACTATAATGTAGCTTTTCTTATAACTCAAGTTGTGTGCGTTTTAAAGGGTTTTTAAGATAGCAAATTATTAGCACAAGGGCCATTCACACCACTTCTTGAAAAGCAAATGTATTGGCCTTAAAAGAACTAGTAATCTATATTATTGGATTCAAATGAAAACGTAGGTTTGACACTATAATATCCCAGTCTGTTTATATAAAAACGAAACGAAACTAGGAACCATTCTCTCTCTCTCTCTCTCTCTTTCGCTCTCTCTCTCTCTCTCTCTCTCTCTCTCTCTATATATATATATATATATATATATATATATATATATATATATATATATATACCTCTCCACGCATGATTCAGTAAATACACCGCGCGCTCTCTCGCATCTTCCCTCATATATATAAACTGGGTTTTGTTCAAGAGAGGCCTGGAAATAGGCTTCACGTTACTGGCCATCTCATTCAAAACACTGCATCTGGTCTTCCTGGACATCGCAACAACGCCAGCTTTGCCAAAAATGGAAGCGCTACTGCCATTTAGTTCCTTAATGATCTGTCTGTGTATTTTTCGCATATCGCGAGGGGAAATCTTTACTTGGTGCAGTGTTGGGCTTCTCCACAAAAGAAACCAAGGTTCTCTTATCCCTTACCAGTTCCTTGGCTGAATCCAGAAGTGTCAGTCCTTCTGCAAGGCCAGCTACAACCCTTTGCCTTTCAGTATCAGTCAAACGTCGATTTAGGGGCATTTTTATAAACTTTCAATAAAGCTAGAAACAGTGAAAGTGGTTAACAAATGCATACATGTCTATAACTTTAAAAATATAGTATAGATTTGCAAAATACTTTGGTATCTTACCTACTTATAAGCACTCTTTCAGTGTGCAAAATCTCAAACTTGTGCGATTTATATTATTGAAGTTATTAACAATATTATGATCTACAATAAAGTGAGAAACACAGTTTATATACATATATATATATATATATATATATATATATATATATATATATATATATATATATATATATATATATATATATATATATGGGTGTGCGTGAGTAAGTGTGAAAGAGGATTTATTCTCTGCTGTACAAATACATTTAATGAGGATAAAAACAAGAAAGGGGATTTGTATTTCTTTGTAATTATATGTCAGTACCCTTACTCATGTGTATGCTTTCACACATCCTTACACATATAAGGGTCATGCTCTCATACACACATACACACACACACACACACACACATATATATATATATATATATATATATATATATATGTATATATATATATATGCGGCTTTTTACCACATACGTCTAGAGAAACAGGAAAAAAGAAAAAAGAATGCGAAGTTTTCCCTCTCTCTCTCTCTCTCTCTCTCTCTCTCTCTCTCTCTCTCTCTCTCTCTCTCTATTCCCAGGTGAAGTAATGATATATAACACTATTTTCAGATTAGATCTTTACGCCTGTCTGACACTGGGAGGTGATTAATGGCGTCCCGGCATGCTTTGCGAACAGCTGTCATGACGTAATACACTGGTATCCCTCTCTGCCCTGTTCGCGCCACCATACCACCCTGGTTCGTTTCCTCCTTCGGTTCCTGCCAGAGTAGTAGCCACCTAGCGGAAACAAATGTGCGCTCAGCCACGTCGTAAGTCTGCACCGAAGACACTGAACAACTGAAAAAGCAGGCAAGCATGAAATGTCGAAAAGTAGACAGACTCACTCCGAAACCACGAAAGTCGCCACCTCCTCCTACTTCTCATACTTCTCCTCTTCCTCCCCCCCTCTCTCTCTCTCTCTCTCTCTCTCTCTCTCTCTCTCTCTCTCTCTCTCTCTCTCTCTGTGTTTTACTCTGCTGGTGCGAAGAGGAAATTCGACCACTGTAGCCAGCGTGTCTATTACCATACGACAACTCAAAATCTAAACTTTTAGACTTAGAATTACAAGAAAAAAAAGTTGCTGAGAGCAGCGTTTTTATTTTAAATCTCAGACTGGATGCCAGCCATTGTTGAGATGATCCGATCCAGTCTAGCTTAATTAACAAACACAATCTCTCGTTTAGACGCCAAAACAAATATCCCCATATCAACAAAAAAAATGTAATTGATATTTTAAAGCAACTAGTTAAAAAATAATCAGACTTTTCAAGTTACGGAACGTAATGTCTTAAGCTTTCCTTAACACTAGCTCAGTATAATAGTAAGAAACCCAAATGTGACAATAAGTCTGCATATGTAGATGTAGGTAGTATCCTAAAGATGTATACGCCTTGGAGACCGTAGATTAGAGTTAGGAGCGTACCTCTGTCACTAGGAATACGGAAGAGGGGAATGCTTCTGTATTGCTAGCAGTGGGGTGCTATTTCTGCGGATACGTTCTTTCGGATAGCTAAATTAACGAACTCAATATCTTGTTTAGACGCAAAACCAAAAAAATTAGATTATCGAAATAAGGATAATTGATATTTTTAAGCAGGTATTTAGGAAAATCAAGTTACGGTAGGTCTCAATTACCTATAAACATTTATGTGTCTCTAACTTTCCTTTCTTCTACTTTTCCTTGCTCTCCCTTTTCTTTTTTATCCATTCCTACTTCTTTTAATATTCGTGGTAACTGTTTCTTTGGAGTATTTACAAGCGTTTTTAGAACATATAATATGGGAACATCCTTCAATTTGAAACTTAAAATATTTCAAGTGTCCATTAAGTTTTATCTCATGTCTTAAGACACTAATTAAGCATGATTTTCTGAAGTTCAATTTTTTTAAAGACCCTTGAAGCTTAAGTCTAAATTATAGACATATTCTTGAATCATATAATTTTATATAATTTCAATTAAAACTAGCCCAATATAATAATACTAAACATAAACTTAAATTACACACACATACACACACATATACAAACACACACACATATATGTATATGTATATATATATATATATATATATATATATTAATACTAAACATAAATGACATTACACACACATACACACGCATATAAGAACACACACACAGATATATATATATATATAATAATACTAAACACAAAGTCACATTACACACACATACATACACATATACAAACACACACATAAGCATATATTTATATTTATACTAAACATAAAGTGACATTACATACACATACACACATATACAAACACACACACACACATATATAATAATACTAAACATAAAGTGACATTACACACATACATACACATATACAAACACACGCTCACATATATATATAATAATACTAAATATAGAGTCACATTGCACACACACACATATACAAACACGCACACATATATATTAATACTAAACATAAAGTGACATTACACACACATACACATACATATACAAACACACACACATATATATATATATAATACTAAACATAAAGTGACATTGCACACACATACACACCCATATACAAACACACACACATATATATATATAATACTAAATATAAAGTCACATTACACACACATACACACACATATACAAACACACAGACATATGTATATTAATACTAAACATAACGTGACATTACACACGCATACACACACATTATAAAAAATACATATATATATATATATATATATATATATATATATATATATATATATATATTTAATTTCAAAGTAAATATAATATAATAACATAAATACATGAAACTATAAATAACCAAATAAGTAGTGTAATCGATTCGTCCGAACACTATAAAATACAGCAATTTTTTTAAATAACGGATACATTTTCTTACACAACACGGGAAAGGAGGACATTTTTAATAACAAAATACGTTAACAAAAACGTAATCTGGTACAAAACTTAGATCTAATATACGGAACGTAATTGGTCTTGTTTTTAAGGGTAGTGGTGTCTGATCAACTCTGCTGGGAGGCAATGAGATAAAATACAGTTTTGTATTTAAATTCCCGAAATAGCTTTTTTATGGTAAACAACTGATGATCCCTTAAATATTATTAAGACTAGCGTAAATTTTTGGACGCAAACTAATATAGTGACTTTAAAAAGTAAATTGACTTACAAAAAAAGTAATTTTCCACCGAAGGAACTGAGACTAGAAGTGCTTTTTTTCTCCATATAGTTTTAAATGGTTAAAAAAACTTCCATGATACTATATATATATATATATATATATATATATATATATATATATTATTTTCATTAAGCAAGGTGTGATACTAAGTGGTGATACATGTATGCACTTGTTTGCGGGTGTGTCATGACTTGCGTGTATGTATGTATGTATGTATGTATGTATGTATGTATGTATGTATGGTCTTTTTGTGCGTATGTGACTAGCTAGCGATGCTATGTTTGGTGTGCGTATGTGGAATTCTTAAATAATATTAAATGTATGTTCTTGTTTGCGGATGTGTCATGACTTATACGCATGCACATATATTCTGCTTATGCATGTATGTGGCTGATGCCTATAGTTCTCTAATATGAATATTTCAGAATATTATAGGGGAAGGCGCCAAATTGATTTCTTTAGACATGCTTAACCTCCCTCGCCCACAGCTGTAACTTTCAAAACGGACGACGTTGGTATCGATACTTATGATTTTCCTTCTGAAAATTTTATTTTTTAATCACCATTAAGAAACATGAATTGCTCTGTAGACTGTTTTAATGTTTATATAAAGTTTATATATATATATATATATATATATATATATATATATATATATATATATAATCCAGGTAAAACATCCACAGGGTGGTAATCTAAAGAATTTCAACCGCGTTTATAAAAAGTGATCAATATCAAATAGAGCTTTTATATATGATTATTTTTAATTACACAGACATGTACAAAATCTGCGACACTGGCATGTCGATGTTATCGATCAACAGCTACTATAAACTGAGATCTTATCAGGCATAGTTAGAATCCGATCTTAACCGTAGATCATATTTGGAAAAGATATGATAAAAAGGGTAGAATAATAACATAGATAGATAGATAGATAGATAGATAGATAGATAGATAGAGATAAAATGGGGATCTCATTTTATCTCTATCTATCTATTTATCTATCTATCTTTTTATTCTACCCTTTTTATTATATCTCTCTCTTTTCACTTTATTTTATTTTATTTTATATTTCATATTTTATATTTTATATATCATCTTTTATATTAATATTTTTATTATTTGTTTGAATTTGATTTTGATTTTGATTTTGATTTTAGATTTTGATTCTTAACGATCCCAACCCCGTGACTTTCCAAATTTTGAAATTTTAAATCCTTTTTCTTGTTTCTCCATTTCATTCTTCTCAAATATGATCTAAGGTTAAGATCGGATTCTAACTCTTCCTGATGAGATCTCAGTTTATAATAGCTGTTGATCGATAACATCGACATGCTAGTGTCACAGATTTTGTATATATATATATATATATATATATATATATATATATATATATATATATATATATAATAGTTACTTTTTATTAGTCTGGCGAGTTCCTGCTGGAATAAAACATGAACGCCTCTGTGTAGCTTACTTGCCATATATATATGTTTTCATACGACAACTACTAAGCTCTACTCACTGTTAAAATAAATACTCAAAATATATACACGGTATATTATATCACCTTTTAATATCATATGCGTATATACATGAAATAATAAATAATTTATATGTATGTATGTATGTATGTATGTATGTGTTTTCTATAGAAACTTTGTTGGCCCCCAAACTTTGTAAAAACTATTCGGTCTTTTCACAATTTTCTGTTGTGACCTTGAAACGCCGTTAATAAATAAGACAACACGGTGATATATTTATAAGAGTGTGTATTTTCAGAAGTACAGAATAGTATATTACAGAAAGACTACTTGTCCCTCGTCGTAGGCTCCTCTATACATCATGTCTAGAAAAGTCCATATAGTCACAAAATAAGGTAGATCATAACCACACCATAAATAAAAACGTTTTACCCTTGTTTCATATGGAGTCAATACTAGGGTTCATTACAATCATGTTCGTAATCTTAAGTTTTCATCTTTTTACTTTCGCGTTTCAGAACCTGTTTGCAAGATTCATATATCAAATGTGTCGAACACGGCCTCCATTAGTTCGTCTTCTGGAGTATTATTCTCGACAGCATCTGAATATCGTTACCTCATCAGACTCATGTGTCTTTAAAGGATAAACTTGGGTCAATTTACCATGTTAAAGATGTTCCCAATCCTTTTATCTACTATCCCTGTTTCCAAGTAGGATTTATTGTTTTGGACCAACCGAAGATAACTTTCTCTCCAACTTTGAAGCTTCCATGTTTTCGTATGGGTTGGCAATAATCTATCAAATGCTGTTTACATCTTCCTTAAAAATATTGCTTCTGCTGGCGTCTTGGAAGATATAACATTAGTATTTGGACTCATTATATAAATACCTGCAAAACTTATTGAATAAACTTTTTGGTAGGTGTGCCACTAGCTTCTTAGGTGCTCTTTTGAACGTATCCACGAACCGTTCTGTCTGACAATTGCTTCTCGTCTGGTACAGCGCGATCTTGATATGCTCCGATACAAAGGTTTGAGAGAACAGTTAAATCTACTAGACGTGAATTGTGTTCTGTTGTCCGATACCATAGATTCAACGACTCCGAATCGAGCGAACAATCCATGTAAAACCTTAATGATTACTTTCGTGGTTGTATTTCCTTAGATTTTAATATTTCCGGCTATTTCGAGAAACTGTGCACAACTATTAAGCAATAGAAACCATCCAGTAGGCAAAAAAAATATTTCTGTATCCTTGACACCAGTTGGCTAGTTTTAGGTCAGAATTTGAATTGTAGAGGTTAGGGTTAGGGTTAGGGTTAGGGTTAGGGTTAGGGTCAGTTGGCTAGTTTTAGGTCAGAATTTGAACTGTAGAGGGTGTTACGGTTAAGGTCAGTTGGCTAGTTTTAGGTCAGAATTTGAACTGTAGAGGGTGTTACGGTTAAGGTCAGTTGGCTAGTTTTAGGTCAGAATTTGAACTGTAGAGGGTGTTACAGTTAAGGTCAGTTGGCTAGTTTTAGGTCAGAATTTGAACTGTAGAGGGTGTTACGGTTAGGGTCAGTTGGCTAGTTTTAGGTCAGAATTTGAACTGTAGAGGGTGTTACGGTTAAGGTCAGTTGGCTAGTTTTAGGTCAGAATTTGAACTGTAGAGGGTGTTACGGTTAAGGTCAGTTGGCTAGTTTTAGGTCAGAATTTGAACTGTAGAGGGTGTTACGGTTAAGGTCAGTTGGCTAGTTTTAGGTCAAAATTTGAACTGTAGAGAGTGTTACGGTTAAGGTCAGTTGGCTAGTTTTAGGTCAGAATTTGAACTGTAGAGGGTGTTACGGTTAAGGTCAGTTGGCTAGTTTTAGGTCAGAATTTGAACTGTAGAGGGTGTTACGGTTAAGGTCAGTTGGCTAGTTTTAGGTCAGAATTTGAACTGTAGAGGGTGTTACGGTTAAGGTCAGTTGGCTAGTTTTAGGTCAGAATTTGAACTGTAGAGGGTGTTACAGTTAAGGTCAGTTGGCTAGTTTTAGGTCAGAATTTGAACTGTAGAGGGTGTTACGGTTAGGGTCAGTTGACTAGTTTTAGGTCAGAATTTGAACTGTAGAGGGTGTGTCTTTGCTGAAAAAGCACACCATTTGCATAGTTTCTATCTCATCGTCAATGTCTATGTCCATACTTGCTCAATACACATAGCTTCTCATGAGACTTTTAATTCGTGAAATGACCGGGTTACCGACATGAACTTGTTTTAGTATTCTTTTCTGTAATGCAAGTATAACCACTCCATCACCGTACATATTTACTTCATCACAGATTGAATACACTTCTTGGATTTGTCGGTGTTTTTATTTTATTTTATTTTCATGTTTAAAAAAAAAATCATCGTTTAGCGTATTTCTTGGAGTGTTACTGGAAGCTTCCTAATGGTGTTATACAATGTATTTTTTTTATTTCTACCACAGTTTGTATGGAGGCAATCACTGTGTTTTCAAGGATTTAAGCATATTTTGGGATAAGTCTAGATAATCCGTCAGCATTACAATTTTTGACAGTGAAAGATACTCTATTCTATAATTCTAATTCTGTTTGCAGTATGCGTTAGTAATCCATTTTTAACGCATAAATCGTTAGTAGTAATTTATGGTCAGTTTGCAATACTATCTATATCCTAGGAACAAAACGATTAAATTGAGTAACTGCAAAATAAATCCCAATACTTCTTTCTCGATTTGTGAATAACTCTGTTCTGCAGGTAGTAATGTACGAGACGCGTGTGCGATAGGTTTCAGCAATCCGTGTATTTCCATTTTGTGCAATCTGCAGGCTCCAATGTTATACGAGCTGGCATAAGTAGTTATCATGATTTCGAGATCTGGATTGTAGTGCGTCAAAAGTAATTTAAGTTTACTAAGAACCCTTCGTCTGATTTCTGCATCCGTATTTTATATAAACGCCTATACGAAGATTATACATTTGAAATTGTTAGCGCTCAACTCCGACAATTTGAAATAATCGCAGTGTTTGTAAATTTCTCTAGCAAAAGTAGTGTCGTTTTCGTTTTTTTTTCCTTGTGAGATTCATACATATCCACATTTTGAAGAAAAACACTTTTCTTAATTATTGTACTACTTCAACGAATTAAATGTTGCACGTTTTTCGTGGCAATATATAATTGACAAATTGTGTATTCTTAACTGTACCCAACTTTCTCAATAGCAAAAGAACCTTTTCAAAATCCGTATAATTTGCACAGTCTGCATTATAAAGATCTTCGTATCGTCTAAAATACGAAGGAACCGTAATTTCGTTTTCAGGTTCGTAAGTAAAATTATCAATAGCACTTTAAATAATTTTTTGTGAAAATACACTTTCATCTTCAGCATGTTGAACCCTATTCGATAATTCGTATCATTTTTTTCTGATCTTGTTTGGTATAGAGACAATTTTTCTCAAATGTTTTTATTTTCTCTAACTGTTTTACTTAAGTTCTCTTCTATACGAGGCTTTTTTATTTGCATGTTTTTATATTCCATTTGTTCCATTTGTTTGTTTTTTTTGTTTTGTTTTTTTGTTCTAGTCAAAGTTCTTGTTGGTATTTAATGATTTCCAACATTTCACTTTTAAATTCCTTTATTTTCCTAACTTAAAAAAAACTACACACTATTTCGTGTTTTTTTACAGGTCGTAACTTTTACTACTAGAAGATAATTGTTTCACTTTTTAGCAAGAGAAAAAAGTAAGCTTATTAAAACTTATTTACAAATACGATTAAACAATAAAAAGAAATACGAAGAGAAATTGACAGACCTCATGCTGTTTTGTTTTGTGGTCGGACGATTTAGATTTCCAAACTTCGTGCTGGGGAATGACTTGAAACCTTTTCAATCCTCAAAACATTTTTTCAATCCTATTTTGACGTTGTAGACTTTCCTTTCGAATATTTGGTACTCATTGTGTGTTAAAAATCCAGTATGAATGTTAACTTCTCGCTGTTACTGTTGTAATTAAACATTTTTTCGAGTACACCATCTGTGTCTTTTTTCGAAAATCAAACATCGCCAGTTGTAGTAATGGTTATGTTGTATCCTATCCGAGTTTTCGTCGCAAGTGTTGTGTGCGACATGTCCGTTTATGGTGTGTCCCAATAATTCCTAGTTCTTCGTCGTCAGTGATGTGACCTTGAAGAACCGATAATAAATAAGACAACAAGGTGGTAGACTTACAAGAGTTTGTATTTACGGAAGTACAGAATAGTGTGTTATAGAAAGACTGTTCGTCCTTTGTCGTAGTATTTTCTATACATAATATCTAGAAGAGTCCATATAGTCACGAAATAGGGTAGATCACCATCAAACCATAACACTTTCTAAACGAATTTTAGTGGAAAATGGTGTCAAGCCGAGTAAAATACCTGCATAGACATCTTTGCTTTATACTTCGCTGTAGTGTTTTACACCCTTTAACGATTGTCATCGTGGCATATATAGACGGTCCTGTAGTTCTGATAAGATGTCTGACTTTAAACCACTCCGTGCCAAATCTAAAGTTGCAAATTCACTAATTAGAGAATTATTTACGCGGATGGTTGTGATCACTTTGGACACTCTCAAACGGTCATAAAACACTGGATGTATTCAGGCACGCCGGGCTAATCGTAGGTTTAGAATGACGGTTTTGTGTCCGCCTGCACCAGGTGAAGTTCGATTCGAATCATCTATGTTTTATGAACGAGGCAAAAGATTTTGAGTTTCTTGGTCGACTCGTCTTTCAAATCATCTAAACATTGCATTCAGACAGCAAACAAAACAAAAAGCTCGCTATTTTTATGTCTCACTCGTCAGACCATTGTTATAGTATGGTGTCCAAGCCTCTGCTTCATATCTAATATGTGATATCTAGCATCTGAAGAGAGTTAAAAGGTAGCTACTTGGCTAAGATCTAAGTGTAGTATCTGTTCCGATGGATACTGAACTCCATAGACTGGTATTGTCTTGGCCTTCGGGACTTGATTTACACCGGTCTATGGGTCTGTCCTGTGCAGTTCTAGGAGGTCCACCCTTCCAGGCTTCGCCTCCCCTCTTTGGGGAGGAGTAAGTTTATTGCTTACTGCCTGAGGCGTCCCTATCGGGGAATGCCGACGGGGCTGCCCAGGCAATTTTTAATGGCCAGAGTGCTCACATCTCGGGCGCTGGCTTTTCAAACCCCACTTTCCCGACCCGACCTTGGGTCACATCTTACTTGTGGGAGTAAGATAAAACTGGCCTTGTGCCTAACTCCTGGAGAGGAGTAAATAAATACTCGAATGGTGCAGGGACTATAGTATCTTCCCTACGAAAATCGACTCAAGAAATGTAATCTTTTCTTTCCTTGGGCGCCAACGTTAACGCGATGATCTCATTTTGATCGAGAATCTCCACAATTTCCATTACAATCTCTCTCAGGACCTATTATTAACTCATGCACAAGAAAGCGGGTATTCCCAAAAACTGTTTAACCATCGATTTGAATTTGAAGCGGAAAATGGCGGTTTTCTTAGTCATGATCCCCGAACCTTTCAATTGACTTCAAAAAGATGTAGTAAATGCGACAACAACACAGTAATTCAAAGTTAATTTGAATAGGTGATAGGCGACTGTATCCTCTTCTGTATAATTTCTACCATCCTTTTCCTACATGATTTATTTTTTCCAAATTTATTGAATTGAAAAAGAAAATTTATTGCAAGAATTTGGACGTAGTTGAAAAAATGTGTATCTGCGAAGTACGGTTTACTATTCATATAATTTTTTGACATAGATATTTATACATTTATATATATATATTTATTTTATTAGTGTTAGTAAGGCAAATAAACCGTTTGCTAGGTTGGAATGTCGAGTGTAAAAAAAGAAGTAAAACAAAAGTCAACGTTTAAAATGATTGTATTTTGTCGGCTTTGTTTTAGGCATATAAACAGGTTAGAAATATTTATTCAGCAATGTCTTCGTAAGACGTTAGGTGTGAGATGGCAGAAGCATGTTATTTGTGTTGGGGGACTTCAACAGAATCGATGTTGCATCATTGAAGTTGCGCAAATATCGCTAACAGTGGAACGAGCATATATGTAGGATGAATGTTAGTCGTATCCCGAAGCAACTTTTCGGGGAGAACTTTGGGAATGAAGGAGACAACCTAATAAATTAGAGCTGGGATAGAAAACTCTCTAAGGGCCTCTCTTGAAAATAATGGTATATTTTAATTAATTTCATTTTATATACTAGTCGTCACACTAAAATCAATGATACTTACAACTTATGCCTCACCCTTAAAGTTATATACATAAAATGTTAAAATTAAGAATAAAATTTTTAATAAGATGATATGGGCTGAGCACAAAAAGACATAGGACTCGTCATTCACAGTTGGGTAGTCATGTTAATATATATATATATATATATATATATATATATATATATATATATATATATATATATATATATATATATATATATATATATATATATATGGGGTAAGGTGCACGATAAGTCATGAAAATGAAATGCCGTGGTAGACAAAATGTGTTAAAAAAACACGAAAAACAGGTTGAAATGGAGGAGAAAAACAAAAACAAGAGATTTCACCGGTTTCGTTCGTATTAACAAACGTCTTTAGAAAAAGTGAAGATTTGGAAACAATTTTATTTTGAAGGCACACACATGGAGGAAGGAAAAGATGATCCGATTGGACAACATGAGATGAATTTTAGCGACATTGAAATATGATTTGACAAGTATGTGACATATTCTTCTTTATTTGGTTTTTCTTATTTAAAAAAAAAATTATTTTATTTTTATTTTTCTTAGAAAGGGCGGTAGGCAGAGGGGGTGAGGGCGATAAGAGGGAAGAAGACAGAGAAACTAGCCAGGATAAGCACACATAAAGTGGAATATATATATATATATATATATATATATATATATATATATATATATATATATATATGCCTACAAGTATGTATGTAAATATATATATAAGTATAAATAAACACAACCTAACCTATCACACATCGGAGCAGGCATGAAATTGGTACACCGAACGCAAGCCCCAAAAAATAAACCGGAAAATATCAAAGATAAATCTGCTTATTCGTCTCATTGTAAGTTTTATAAAGCAATAAAAATATTAAATGGACAGTCTAGAAAAATCTACTTTACAATCAATCCAATATAAATAATATCTTATTATAAGAAAGTTGGGTAGCCCGGCCTATATTTCTCTATGGATTTTTTTAAGTATATGATGATATGAAATACATGTAAGAAAAATCCTTAGTTTTTGGACAGGGTTAAGTTTGAAAGAAATGCATTTAAAATGATCTAAGTAGCTATAAAAACGTGCTATTATCTCAACAATTTTTTTTTAATATTTTTCGCAGTGGTGTAATTTACTGCATTGTTTTAGTGCGATGATTATTTTCATTTATACATGGCATGTGCAAAATCTGCGACACTGGCATGTCAATGTTATCGATCAACAGCTGTTAGAAACTCAGATCTCATCAGGAGAGTTAGAATATCATCTTTACCTTAGATCATATTTGGGAAGAAACAATATTCTTCCGAAATATGATCTGAGGTAAAGGTCGGACTCTAGCTTGGTTCGTGGCACCACCCATTGAACTGATGTTTAATTGTTTGAATCGGGAACAAGATTGCAAAGCCAGTCTTAAATATAAACAACAAAAAGACAAAATAAAAAATGTGCGTTCATCTGCTTTCTCCCCGCCCCCCCCTCTCTCTCTCTCTCTCTCTCTCTCTCTCTCTCTCTCTTGTTGTATCTATATATCTCCAAATACGGGTTTAATTGTATTATTGCCTGTGGTGATATTCCTTTTGTTTAAAATAGAGTATCTAATTGTATTATTTTTTATTTACTTGTATTACAATTCGACTGTTAATTACGAAAAAGACTAACGGAATCGACAGCAATTGATAACGTATAAAATAAATGGCTAGTTGGTAAGGCATTGGACACTTGATGAGTTCGTCGCAAATTACGAGTAATTAGATTAATTAAAATGAGAGTTCTTTCAAACATAACTCAATCCCAAAATCGACGCATGAATCTTGTGGAAAAAACCTTAGGGAAACAAACGTTCATTAACTCGGCTTTCGCATAATTTTATATATATATATATATATATATATATATATATATATATATATACGTTAAGTCACATATAAATGTATTATTCGCGTGTGAAAATAAAATAGATGGCCGTTGACCCTTTAAGAGAGTTTATCCATTCTTTCCCATGTATTGTTTTAATCATGTCACCAAACAAGCCGAGTGGGGAAACCAGTTTAGTTACGACTCAATCTAATATATATATATATATATATATATATATATATATATATATATATGTGTGTGTGTGTGTGTGTGTGTGTGTGTGTGGGTGGGTGTGTGTGTGGGTGTGTGTGTGTATCTAGGCAGCATCTTCTCTGGCAAGCAAGTATTGTTGAATATAAGAGACAACTCATGTCTATATATCCTTTGGTAGATTCTTTCAATAATCCAAATCAGGATCTTAGTTTCGGAGGAGAATTGGCTGAGGAATTTGCCATAGTTTGGATTTGTCTCCCAAGTTCTTTCGGACCCATCTGGGTCCATCTTCGAGGGAATGAGGTTAATCTGGTATAGACCATGTGTTAGTATTTATAGAAGGTTTTTGGCAGGAATTATGTACTAAGTACGAAACTATATTTGGAGCTATAAACATTTTAGAATATTATTACTGATATTAAAATTAATTCTATTAATTAGGTTTTTTTGGGGGGGGCGTTATATATTGGGATTCTAATATATTGAGTTTTTGTTTGTTAGTACTAAATTCTAAGATTTTGGTATTTTCTACTAAGAGTTTTCTTAATTCCGATCGGGGCCAGGAGCGATCGTTAGTTACGTGTTGGGCTATGGCGCTAGTATCAGACAAATGCATCGTCAATCTTTAATATCAGTAATAATATTCTATAATGTGTATAGCTCCAAATATAGTGAGTTTAATGAGTGGTGCCAAGGTGAGGAAAATTAATTCCCTAAACAGTTTCCCAACTTTTATGCTCCCTTACGAAGTTTAAAATCAAAATATAATAATACTAAATACTAAACCTTATGTCTAGAATCTTTATTTGATATTTTTGTGATTTATATTCTAGAACATGTCTCAAATGTAAGGTGTTAGCTTAATGGATTAAATTCAATACTAATCTTATTTATTTGTAATTTTTATATGAGAGATTCTGATAATAGCGTGTGACATTAGTTTTCCTAATATAAAACTTATATATATATATATATATATATATATATATATATATATATATATATATATATATATTAGAAATAATTTTAGAAATATCTTAACCGGTAGCACATCCATTCTTGCTGTATCATTTAGCGGTATTCGCCTCCCGATAATGAAAGCGTTGTTCATTCAATTAAAAAAGCCCAACAAAGTATAAATAAACACAACCTAACCTATCACAGATAGGAACAGGCATGAAATTGATACACCGAACGCAAGCCCCCAAAAATAAACCGAAAAATATCAAAGATAGGTCTGCTTATTCGTCTCATTGTAAGTTTTATAAAGCAATACAAATATTAAATGGACAGTCTCGAAAAATCTACTTTACAATCAAACCAATATAAATAATATCTTATTATAAGAAAGTTGGGTCGGCCTATATTTCTCTATGGCTTTTTTTAAGTATATGATGATATGAAATACATGTAAGAAAAATCCTTAGTTTTTGGGCAGGGTTAAGTTTGAAAGAAATGGCTTAAATTCAATACTAATCTTATTTATTTGTAATTTTTATATGAGAGGTTGTGATAATAGCGTGAGACATTAGTTTTCCTAATATAAAACTAATATATATATATATATATATATATATATATATATTTGAAAATTCCATTGAGAAACCAGTAAACAGACGCGTGAATTCATATCAATAAATGAAAATTTATTTAATCATTTTTTTTTTTTTTCTTTTCTTATAATCACAAATTTTCGGTTTTAACAAACCATCATCATGGTAAACAGACATTGTATTTCTTCTTTTTTTTTTCCTGGTAAAATCTGCCGGCGTGGCCGAAGATGCACGATCTCCTCCGACGCCCTTGGGGAGTCCCTTTTTTTTTATATGTCCGATACTGCAGTGAAGGCCCTGGCTGGCCGAGGTTAATAGTATAAGTGTTACTACAGTTTTAGAAGCGTCGTTAGTAGATATATTTGAAAATTCCATTGAGAAACCAGTAAACAGACGCGTGAATTCATATCAATAAATGAAAATTTATTTAATCATTTTTTTTTTTTTTCTTTTCTTATAATCACAAATTTTCGGTTTTAACAAACCATCATCATGGTAAACAGACATTGTATTTCTTCTTTTTTTTTTCCTGGTAAAATCTGCCGGCGTGGCCGAAGATGCACGATCTCCTCCGACGCCCTTGGGGAGTCCCTTTTTTTTTATATGTCCGATACTGCAGTGAAGGCCCTGGCTGGCCGAGGTTAATAGTATAAGTGTTACTACAGTTTTAGAAGCGTCGTTAGTAGATATATTTGAAAATTCCATTGAGAAACCAGTAAACAGACGCGTGAATTCATATCAATAAATGAAAATTTATTTAATCATTTTTTTTTTTTTTCTTTTCTTATAATCACAAATTTTCGGTTTTAACAAACCATCATCATGGTAAACAGACATTGTATTTCTTCTTTTTTTTTTCCTGGTAAAATCTGCCGGCGTGGCCGAAGATGCACGATCTCCTCCGACGCCCTTGGGGAGTCCCTTTTTTTTTATATGTCCGATACTGCAGTGAAGGCCCTGGCTGGCCGAGGTTAATAGTATAAGTGTTACTACAGTTTTAGAAGCGTCGTTAGTAGATATATTTGAAAATTCCATTGAGAAACCAGTAAACAGACGCGTGAATTCATATCAATAAATGAAAATTTATTTAATCATTTTTTTTTTTTTCTTTTCTTATAATCACAAATTTTCGGTTTTAACAAACCATCATCATGGTAAACAGACATTGTATTTCTTCTTTTTTTTTTCCTGGTAAAATCTGCCGGCGTGGCCGAAGATGCACGATCTCCTCCGACGCCCTTGGGGAGTCCCTTTTTTTTTATATGTCCGATACTGCAGTGAAGGCCCTGGCTGGCCGAGGTTAATAGTATAAGTGTTACTACAGTTTTAGAAGCGTCGTTAGTAGATATATTTGAAAATTCCATTGAGAAACCAGTAAACAGACGCGTGAATTCATATCAATAAATGAAAATTTATTTAATCATTTTTTTTTTTTTTCTTTTCTTATAATCACAAATTTTCGGTTTTAACAAACCATCATCATGGTAAACAGACATTGTATTTCTTCTTTTTTTTTTCCTGGTAAAATCTGCCGGCGTGGCCGAAGATCAGGAAAAAAAAAAGAAGAAATACAATGTCTGTTTACCATGATGATGGTTTGTTAAAACCGAAAATTTGTGATTATAAGAAAAGAAAAAAAAAAAAAATGATTAAATAAATTTTCATTTATTGATATGAATTCACGCGTCTGTTTACTGGTTTCTCAATGGAATTTTCAAATATATCTACTAACGACGCTTCTAAAACTGTAGTAACACTTATACTATTAACCTCGGCCAGCCAGGGCCTTCACTGCAGTATCGGACATATAAAAAAAAAGGGACTCCCCAAGGGCGTCGGAGGAGATCGTGCATCTTCGGCCACGCCGGCAGATTTTACCAGGAAAAAAAAAAGAAGAAATACAATGTCTGTTTACCATGATGATGGTTTGTTAAAACCGAAAATTTGTGATTATAAGAAAAGAAAAAAAAAAAAAATGATTAAATAAATTTTCATTTATTGATATGAATTCACGCGTCTGTTTACTGGTTTCTCAATGGAATTTTCAAATATATCTACTAACGACGCTTCTAAAACTGTAGTAACACTTATACTATTAACCTCGGCCAGCCAGGGCCTTCACTGCAGTATCGGACATATAAAAAAAAAGGGACTCCCCAAGGGCGTCGGAGGAGATCGTGCATCTTCGGCCACGCCGGCAGATTTTACCAGGAAAAAAAAAAGAAGAAATACAATGTCTGTTTACCATGATGATGGTTTGTTAAAACCGAAAATTTGTGATTATAAGAAAAGAAAAAAAAAAAAAATGATTAAATAAATTTTCATTTATTGATATGAATTCACGCGTCTGTTTACTGGTTTCTCAATGGAATTTTCAAATATATCTACTAACGACGCTTCTAAAACTGTAGTAACACTTATACTATTAACCTCGGCCAGCCAGGGCCTTCACTGCAGTATCGGACATATAAAAAAAAAGGGACTCCCCAAGGGCGTCGGAGGAGATCGTGCATCTTCGGCCACGCCGGCAGATTTTACCAGGAAAAAAAAAAGAAGAAATACATTGTCTGTTTACCATGATGATGGTTTGTTAAAACCGAAAATTTGTGATTATAAGAAAAGAAAAAAAAAAAAAATGATTAAATAAATTTTCATTTATTGATATGAATTCACGCGTCTGTTTACTGGTTTCTCAATGGAATTTTCAAATATATCTACTAACGACGCTTCTAAAACTGTAGTAACACTTATACTATTAACCTCGGCCAGCCAGGGCCTTCACTGCAGTATCGGACATATAAAAAAAAAGGGACTCCCCAAGGGCGTCGGAGGAGATCGTGCATCTTCGGCCACGCCGGCAGATTTTACCAGGAAAAAAAAAAGAAGAAATACAATGTCTGTTTACCATGATGATGGTTTGTTAAAACCGAAAATTTGTGATTATAAGAAAAGAAAAAAAAAAAAAATGATTAAATAAATTTTCATTTATTGATATGAATTCACGCGTCTGTTTACTGGTTTCTCAATGGAATTTTCAAATATATCTACTAACGACGCTTCTAAAACTGTAGTAACACTTATACTATATATATATATATATATATATATATATATATATATATATATATATTAGAAATAATTTTAGAAATATCTTAACCGGTAGCACATCCATTCTTGCTGTATCATTTAGCGGTATTCGCCTCCTGATAATAAAAGCGTTGTTCATTCAATTAAAAAGCCTAACATTAACCATGCTCGTTATGAGGGGTGCGAAAGCGTTTTGAAATGCTGCTGGATGATTTTACGTTTTTAATCACACGGAAACGTCCTCTTAAATAAATTCACCAATTTTATTTTGCATTTATCAATCATCCGTCAATTTTAATTTTCAATCATCCGCCTGAAGACGACCAATGATGGTCGAAAACGTTCGCGTTAAATATAGAGATTTCTTACACTCCATTATTAAAAGCACAAGATCTATCGTCCGACGAATAGAAAGATTGGATCAAAAAAGGAACAAACAGAAGTTGGCACTCCTGTTCAACCAGATATGTATAAAAGCAGGAATGTAGCATAACTATACAATATATATATATATATATATATATATACATATATATATATATATATATATACATATATATATATATATATATATACATATATATATATATATATACATATATATATATATATATACACATATATATATATATATACATATATATATATATATATATATATATATATATATATATATATATATATATATACGTTTTTATAAGAAATGCATATTTTCAATTTTATACTCCTTACAATATCCGAAAATGTTCCAATTAGAAACTTAATGACGTGGTATTATAAGATTCAGAGCATATATATTACATTGATTTTTTCCAAATTCCAATCCAAAGTCATAATTTTCATAAGCTCCATCAATTGTTTATAATTTATTTATTTAATAATGTATATCTATTTTAACACCCTATGTGATGTTTCTCATTACAATTTACATCTTATATAAAAAAAACAATCTTTTCATCTAAAGAATGCAAAAAATTAAAGATGTAAATTGGAATGATAAAAATCCACTGAGTAATTGAAATAAATATAAAATTAAAAATTTAAAAAATTTAAATTGACGGATTTATTTTTGTCTGGTAATTGGAATGAATCAATATATATATATATATATATATATATATATATATATATATATATATATATATAATATATATATATATATATAATAAATATTTGTTATTGTTTATTATCTATGTACGTATACGTGTCGTCCTTAATAATCGGGAGTCATCAGCATAGAGATATGACTATTCACTACCGGTCATGCGATTCGAAACTTCGGATTACGAGTATGTTATGTGGATACATGAAATAGTAATATATATATATATATATATATATATATATATATATATATATATATATATATATATATATATATATATATATATATATATATATCACTATTTCATGTATCCCCATAAAATTTTATATTTATTTATTTATGGATTGTACAATACATAAATATATAAATAAATAAATAAACAAAAAAAAAAGTTTTAAAAAACTAAATTAAACTAAAACCTAACAACTTAAAAACTAAAACACAAAATAGAACAAGGAACCACGTGTCAAAATAAGTTCACACATTATATTGACACAACAAAGAAACAAAGAAACAGGATATAAGCTACTCTATAGAAAACAGAACAATTATACAGGAAATAAGAAGTAAAACTATCCGGACATTTGTTCATGAGAAGCCCAACGATTGGCTAAGAGAACAACAAAGAATTTTGATTGGTTAACTAGCTAGCCGTGTATATAAAAACACCCGGCAAAACAAACTCCATGCATTTTAGCCTATTATTCCCTCCCTGGATGAAACGCGGAAGCCTCTGTGTAGCTTAATTGCCATAAATATATTTTCATAATTTACTATATATATATATATATATATATATATAATTATTTTAATTCATACATACATGTACATAATCGTCGACACTGGCATGTCGACGATGTTATCGATCAACAGCTCTTAAAAGTTTAGACTTCATTAGGAAGAATAATAATCTGATCTTTAAGATTATTTCCAAATATGACCTAAGTGAAACATCAGATTATTATTCTGCCTGATGAGATCTCAGCTTTGAACAGATGTTGATCGATAACATCGACATGCAAGTGTCACATATCATGCAAATGTATGTATAAATAAAATGTATGTAAAAATAATCATATATATAAAAACTCTATTTGATATCGAGCACTCTTTATAAGCCCGGTTGAAATTCTTTGGATTTTTATCCTGTGGATGTGTAACTTACCTGAATTATATATATATATATATATATATATATATATATATATATATATATATATATATATATATATATATATATATGCATACTTGCAAAATAAAAAAGAGATACGAAGACATTATTAAACCCAGAAACTATGTTCTTTTAATGCAACGAACGTTTGAGGAATTATACGTAGAACAATTTCTTTATACACACAAAAATTTGGATTGAAATAATTATCAAAAATTTCCTCCACCCATTTCTACAAAAACAATCAATTTAGCTTAAAGCAACACCGCCTAAAATACTTATACAGAGTTCGATTTTTACATTTTCCCGGGCAACTAGCAGGAAAACCCAACGTTGCCCGGGATTTAATGAGAAACACTATGTCCTTTTTGACTCTGCTCATAGCACCATATTTCTTTTTTTTTTACTGTCAAGAAGATCGAGATTGTCAGCTGTCAGAGAGTTAACTACAAGACATGTGTACGTCGACGTTCCGATCGGGGAGCTAGATATGTCTATTTGTTTAATTGATGGACTGTATTATGGGGATGTGGGTACTAGTTGTATATATAACAAAACAAGGCTATTATTATAAATGTCATGGAAAATTTTACATTTTTCGAACAAATCAATCAAGAATTTAAAAAATAGGCAACATTCTTATATCATAACTAGCAGTAAACCTCGACGTTGCCCGGGATTAAATGTGAAACACTATGTCCTTTTTTACTCTGCTCATAACATCATCTTACTTTCTAAAAACTTATTTATAAGTTGACGATAAACAAAAGACGACAACTCTTTGCCTGTTCATCATCATCATCTAGTAGTGGTGGTGTCACGGATCTTGCTGACTCTTTCACGCTATCTCGCTCTGTCCTCCATCACACCTAATAAGGCTTCAGAGCTGCATTGTGAGTTTCCCCACTGAGCCACATCCTTGTTTATATTTCCACAGAAGAACATCGCTGATGATTTTATTCTTACCCTCCAGCAATGTCCAGCCAATCTGGTTCTTCTCCCTCTGATCAGAGCTGAAATCATAGATTTGCTCTCGTGCGCTGCTGTCTCCAGATGTTAAGAGCAGCTTCTTGCAGTCTGGTGTATACACCATCAATTGTCTTCTCCAATCTTTTGGTGAAAGTCCAAGTGCTACTTCTATATACGAGTACCGATGCAACAATGCATTTTGGTTAGAAGCAAAGTGTAGTATCTGTACTTACTCTACATTTCATTTTTTTAGTCCTCGATCAGTGAAAGAGAAATTTAGGGTGCCGCTTTTGGGAGAGCAGGATTTTTTCTACATTATGTCGCACTCTGCCCTCGTGGGGAGGCAAGTAACTATGGCCAACTGAGAAACAGATTAAAGACAAATCGTGTCAGCATTACACTCTGCCTATTGTGTTTTCATTTATCGCCATCCCACGGCGGGAATATTAGACACGAGTTCAGGGAAAGTGGGAGTTAGAAAGCCAGCGCTCTAGAGACTGAGCACTCTGGCTGAACAAAGATTGCCTGGGAAGCCCCTTCGGCATTTCCCAGTATGGTGGCCTCGAGCAATTAGCAATAAACTAAACCTTTCTCAAAGGATGAGAAGATAAAACCTGAGATTGCGGACTTCCTAGAACTGCACGGGACCATACCTCAGACCGACATGCCTTCTGTGTTCGTATCAACTAAAACATGCTGTGAGAATCTATAACATTGCACTAAATTGATACGCCGTAGAGCGCCTATACCCACCACAAGTTTAGAGTAAAAATAACAGTTACCAAAATAAAGAAATAAAATAAAATAAAAGTAAACAAATAAAAATATAAATGTAAGATAATGAAGAGTGGCAAAAACGAATCGTGGACGAGTCCATTGTGGGTGCGACGTCGAGAAAGAAAAAAAAGCGACTTGATAACTGTTAAAAAGGAGAAGGTTCCGCAGTGCAAAGAGACTTGAAAGACAGCGGTTTCAAAAACGCGAAGAGCCGAAACGCTTGGTGATCGGAGTATCGATGTACCGGAAGAATGGGAGTTTACCGATATTTATGGCACCGATGAAGCTTTATTGGCTATGATACCCAATCCCTCTTGCTGTTAGGCTTTCGTGTCCGCTGACTAAAAATGCGGCTGATAAGCAAGTTAGTACCGTGAAGGAATCCCCTGACTTGTACTTCATCAAATGCTTGTGGAACAGTTGCTTCAGTTCACGCTCGGATAGACAATGCAGAGCAAATTGCTTTCTAATCGGATGTATATATGAACGAGTTTCTAACGAAACCAGTCTGTGACATCAGCAAGAAAAAGACTTTCATGAGACAAAAGTATGTCAAAAGATTATATTTTATATATGTGTGCGTAGCCGGTGTAAACCATCAGGTGATGGCAAATAAAGAAAACCAAAATTTTTCCATACACGTTCTGTTTTTTGTCATTCAAGAACGGGTAATGCAACATAAACATCTATTATAATCAGTTAATCATGAAATTCAAAAATAGAATTTTCAAAATAAATGTATTTCGGCTCCCAGTTTTAAACTTTGATTCTGAACCCATTTTGATCTTTGAAAAAAATGCTAATTCTTTAAAGTTAACTAACAATATAACTAACAAATACGGTTGTCTGGTAGTGTTTGCGTCGTTACTCACTAGGAGTTGTCATACCCGTCATCATCAGTGATTACTCACTGACAATAACCGACGGTGTTCTCTTGAACCTGAGTGTCAAAAAGTCTTTCCATATTTGCAGTACTATCCACCTCTGTCGATAACCATTGCAAATGATTTTACGTTATCGCAACAACCGCTTATCATTGATTTATCGCTGGCAACGGCCATTGGTTGTCTCTGGTATTTTAGTAACAATTAGCCCCCCTAAAGTCCTAGTACACTCCGCACCCATCCAGTAGGGGCTTGGTTAGTGTTCTCCATTATCTGTGTATACTACATCCCATAGACCGGTATTGTCTTGGGCTTCGGGTCTTGATTTACGTCGGTCTATTAGTCTGTCCTGTGCAGTTCTAGGAGGTTCACCCTCCCAGGCTTTGCCTTCTCACCCTTTGAGAAGGGGTTAGTTTATTGCTAATCGCCTGAGGCGCCACTACCGGGGAATGCCGACGTGGCTGCCCAGGCAATTTTTAATGGCCATAGTGCTCAAATTCTCGGGCGCTGGTTTATCAAATCCCACTTTCCCGACCTTGTGTCACATCTTACCTTGTGGGAGGAAGATAAATAAATCCATTATCTATGTTTCCAACCTCCTTGATTCTTCACGACTATTTTGTGTCGTATCAGCCGAGGCTGATGCCATCACATACATTTTTTAGGGGGCGGAGGATTCAGTTCATGAAATTTTGTGCAGTTTCAGTTCCCTTGGGTTCATGTGGTTGTGTTCTTTCTATCTTTTTGTGTTATTTCTATTGCAACTTTAATGTGGCTGGTTTCGTTTCTTGTTTATGTCAGCAATTTTGACACTTGTTTTTTATAACTAGTGTGGCCGTTTCGTCATGTTATACATAGCGGGGCAATATGATCTGACACATTTGTAGCGTTTAATAAATTGTGTCGAACAAATAATCTAAAAATTATGTTTATTTTCTAATGGAGACACGCCTCCGTGTCATAGCGATGGAGATACTGCGTTGAATATCAGGCATCACCCTACTCAACCACATCACTAATGACAACATTCGTCGGCGATATGGAGTTGCGCCAATGGCCGACAAGCTCCGTGAATCTCGACTAAGCTGGTACGTTTGTATTCTGCGAGCCAACGAAATCCTTACCAAGGTGGCGTACAAGCTGACAATTGACAGCTGAGGGCCGGCGGTCAAGAAGACGGATAAAACAGCGTTGGCTCGACACGCTACACCACGACTTGAAAATCGTCGGTGTGCACCCCGATAAAGCACACGACCGAAGGAAATGAGGGGAAAAAAAACATCTGCAGACCCTAGGATATGATGAGTGACCACACAAAGAAGAAGATTTTCTAAATGTACATATATTGCCATTTGGCTTTATGTTGTTTAAATAATGAAAAAGGTATTTTTATTTTCCAAATGTACATATGATGTAACAATGAAAGCGCAATGCTGGCCTCTCCAGTGTCCAATCTACATGGATAACCTGAAACGAGATAAAACAAGATGATATCATACAGGGTGATTCATAAGTCACTTCACTTAGCTATTTAAAATGATTACCATATGAAGCACAAACATACTATCAACTTTTGATAATTGTTATCTTACTCTCTAATTACTGCTATTTGTTATTTTTAATTTGTTCGTTTATATATTTGTTTATATATATATTTATTTCATAATCAATCAAATATGCTACAAAGAGTCGTAAATTTCTTGCAAAAAAAGAATGGAGCTATGCATGCAGAACGAATGTGGAAATTTTGAAAATTTGTTGTAATTTTAAACTCCCATAAATTAATTTATTGAATAAACTTTCTATTTTGTATTACCGAATTTTTTTTAAATTAGAATTTCAAAAATAAATAGCTAAGTGACTTATGAATCACCCTGTATATGCATTTGGAAAATGAAAATCCTTTTTTTATTATTTATTATAATTTGATCATTTTGACCTACCCTGTACGAATAGATCAAGCATTGAAAACACGAGCAAAATTTTAATATCGCAATAAAATGTACTTCCTTTTAAACAAGGGACTATTGCCATTCTAATTCCCACGGTTCCCGCCAATGATAACTCTGAATATAACCGAGTTTTAAATAATGAGCATGTATGAACTGTTCTGGCTTTTACTTATCTGAATTTAAATACATTAAATGTTAGTGCGTTCGTAAATGTCTAGTGAATCTACAAATATTTTGAAATGTCCGTTGACATCTCAACACCTTCGGAGTTATTTAATGCCGAATCCAGTCATTTTAGCTTTTGGCGGTTTTATGCTACCAGTTTTTCATATCTTCACATATTCTTGATGCGAATTTCATGCAGTAATTTTCAAACATTAATGCGTGTCTATATAATTTGATATCTCCATACTAATAAAATTATGTCACCACTTCTCGTGTGTCTGTGTACATGTGTGTTTATCGCCTTCATGTGACTTACACATTTATTTGCTATTTTTAATCCATTATTATTGGAATCATGAATGTAGTAGGATTTTATAAAATGTTTTAATCCAATTAAAAACAATAATTCAATTACGGAAACCATCATAATGCATTCCGTTTTTTCGTAAACAAGTCTGCTATATTTGTTTAATAGTCGAAAAAAGGATAAATTCATGTGTGATCTTTCGAGAATTTAAAGAAATTTTGAAGCATTTAAACTGTTAAATAGAAAATAATTAATGGATTTTAAATCCTGAGCATATTCTCACATTTTATAAGATTGAATGTTTTGGAAATTATTTATATCCAGTCGCTCTGTAAAAAGAGATTAAAAGCATTACCTAAAAAAAATACAACTATTCATGAACAAAATAAAATACTACATTGATTAACAAAATACGACATTACCTTAAGAACATGTTACACTAGATTAACAAAATACTACATTACTTTTAATACTACATTAGCTTTACAAATAAGTATATTACGTTAACAAAATACAACATTTCTTAACAAAATACAGCATTACCTTTACAAATAGAACATTACTTAATAAAATACTACATTGCCTTAACGAAATACAACATTACTTAATAAAATACAACATTGCCTTAACAAAATACAACATTACTTAATAAAATACTACATTGCCTTAACAAAATACAACGTTACTTAATAAAATACTACATTCCATTAACAAAATACAACATTACTTAATAAAATACAACATTGCCTAAACAAAATACAACGTTACTTAATAAAATACTACTTTGCCTTAACGAAAGACTACATTACCTTCACAAAATACAACATTACTTGATAAAATACAACATTGCTATAACAAAATACTACATTCCATTAACAAAATACTACATTACCTTCACAAAATACAACATTACTTAATAAAAAATACTTCATGGCCTTAACAAAATACAACATTACTTAATAAAATACTACATTGCCTTAAGGAAATACTACATTACCTAAACAAAATACTATATTACCTTCACAAACTACAACATTACTTAATAAAATACTACATTGCCTTAACGAAATACTATATTGCCTAAAGAAAATACTACATTACATTCACAAAATACAACATTTCTTAAGAAAATACTACATTACTTTTAATACTACATCAGCTTAACAGATAACTACATTACCTTCACAAAATACAACATTTTTAACAAAATACTACATTACCTTCACAAAATACAACATTTTTAACAAAATACTACATTACCTTCACAAAATACAACATTTTTAACAAAATACTACATTACCTTCACAAAATACAACATTTTAAACAAAATACTACATTACCTTCACAAAATACAACATTTTTAACAAAATACTACATTACCTTCACAAAATACAACATTTTTAACAAAATACTACATTACCTTCACAAAATACAACATTTCTTAACAAAATACTACATTACCTTCACAAAATACAACATTTTTAACAAAATACCACATTACCTTCACAAAATACAACATTTCTTAACAAAATACTACATTACCTTCACAAAATACAACATTTTTAACAAAATACCACATTACCTTCACAAAATACAACATTTCTTAACAAAATACTACATTACCTTCACAAAATACAACATTTCTTAACAAAATACTACATTACCTTCACAAAATACATTTTAAACAAAATCACAAAATAAAAATGTTTTAACAAAATACTACATTTCTTAACAAAATACTACATTACCTTAACAAAATACATCATTTTTTAACAAAATACTGCATTACCTTCACAAAATAAAACATTTTAAACAAAATACTACACTACTTTCACAAAATACAACATTTTTTACCAAAATACTACATTACCTTCACAAAATACAACATTACTTAATAAAAATACTACATGGCTTTAACAAAATACAACATTGCATACACAAAATACTACATTACCTATACAAAATACAGCTTTAAATTTTAAAAAATACTTCATTATTTTAACAGATTTAGTTTCATAACAATTTAATTCAATCAATATTTTTATGATTAAATGATACCGTAATAATTAAATTTAAAAATCTTATTAAAAAATAATAATGTGCCATGAAAAGCGGCATAGTTACAAAAAAGCGAAGTACACGTGAAAGTAAATAGTCCCACTCAATCCAGGGTACGTACAGTGAGTTGTTTAGTTTCGTTATTTCATAGATCTTTAAATTATTTAATACAATAAATTTAGAAATATTATAGCAACTACTTTATTTTCACAAGACAATTATTTCATATTTAAATTCATGAAGTTTTATCCAATATACAAACGATTCTAATTAGTTTTGCACTAAAAAAAATTTAGTGGGAAAACTGAATATAATCGATATTTTTAATGAGCCAAAGTAAGATTAATTTACTTTTAGTTTTATAGAGTTTTAGATAGTTTTAAGAAAATAAATTATTTAATTTTTAAAAAAATGTAATAGGTGTATGAAATAAGGATACAAAAGAAACCGGACAACCCCGCTCCACCGTAGGACAATTATGTCAGTTACCAGAGAGAGAAGGAGAAAGAGAGAGAGAGATAGAGATAGAGAGAGATAAAGAGAGAGACGGAGCCAATGTGAATCAAGTAGAAAAACGAGATGAGTGCATCATAAATATACATATACAGAAAAGGATCGGGCAGAGTAAGCTGCATTATGTTAGTGAAAATAGAGTTTTAAAGAAATTAACGCAAGAACATCAGGGGACACCAGTTCAAGGGGCTAGACAGAGACAGAAACAAAGAGAGAGAGAGAGCGACAGATAAACAGACAGAAATACCACATCTGTCACGCCCAATGAAAAAATAGACCTAAGATTCGAAGCATTAGAAAACATCGAAATAAAAAAAAAATTTAGATGTCACTTTCAACTTAGATGAAAAAATACATATGAGCCGTATTTAAAAGATAATGCTGATCCAATATATGTGAACCCAAAGTCTAACCACGCTTTATCGATTATAAAACATATTTCTTTCTCTATTGAATGTAGGTGTAATAATAATTCTAATAACGAAGAGGTGATTAAGAATTTAATTAACGTCTATAACACAGCTCTTAGTACAGAGGATACAATAACATTGAAAGTAAGTATAATAAAGAAGATACCAATAATAATAATAATAATAATAATAATAATAATAATAATAATAATAATAATAATAGAAAGAGAAATATTATTTGGTTCGCCTCCCCGTATAACCATATGCTAGAAACTAGACAGTAAGAAATTAACAGATCTTATCGATAAACATTTCCCGTAACAAACCTTTTAATCATCATCATCATCATTATCATCATCATCATAAACATCAGAATCATTCAGTTTATTTTTTTAATCAGGCCACAATTAATCCTCTGATGAGGGTGGTGCCTGATTTCTAGTCTGGATCTAAGTCTTCCCCTCCATTCTTGTCTTTAGTGAGGCCTGACTGAATCTATAGTCATGGCTTTTCTATCATGTTTGACCACGTCCTCCCAAGCCAACTTGGGTCTGGTAGTGGTGGTTTTCTCTGCTGGCACATTTTAACTGCCGGGCTTTAGCAATCCAGCCATTGCTGCGCTTAACGTGCAGCCTGCTTTTCTGCATGATGTCCGAACAGCTTTTCAAGTTTTTTTTTAAAGAGTAGAGACCCAAAAGGTATGCTTTGTTCAGCAAAGAGATCTATCTGACCATTGTCTTGTCATTACAGTGCAGTTTCTTTAGTACGCCGGCAGAGAGCGTCCAAGTTTCCGAGTCATACATTAGTACACTTCTGACACATGAGGCGTATACACGACCTCTCGTAGCTGTTGGCAAGTATTTGTTTGTTAGGATTGGTAGCAACACTTTACTTAAATAAAATATTCAATAAAAATTACTTAAAACTGTCCTACATATATATATATATATATATATATATATATATATATATATATATATATATATATATATATATATAAGGTTGCGGTTGTGATTACGGTCATTAATACAGAGATGATTTTTGCTGTCTTAGTGATGGTACGCTTTTTGTTTAAAAGAAAAAAAAAGAATAAAAATAAAACACCAGCTCTGTACAACCCGGGAAATTAATTGATGTGTGACGAACAAAACGATGTTAATGATGCTCATCGCATTGCGGTTTCGTGTCACGCAGACATTTTCTTAGTGAACTCAGTTGTAGCGTCCAGCCACGTGAGTATCTGCTTATTTGTTGCAATACGCATGTGTACTGCACATTCATTGTGCAGGCGTGCTTTGTATTTTTTCCTCTACACAAAAAGAGACTTTTTACACGGATTCGTTAATAGAAATGTTACCTATAGAGCAGGAGAACGCATGTCTGATAATCACGTCAAATCTTTCTCTCTCCGTATTGATCTGTGTATCGATTAAGGCCTCTCTGCCCACACAGCCGTGACCCGGGGGCCTTCATAAGTAAGACTGTCAAACAATGTTCCTGCTTTTGCTTTCTAAAAATCACTTGAGCCCCTTTCGGCCTTGTTTACCGGTTCCGAAGATTCGGGTCTTTTCGGCACCAAAACATGAAGGCTCTTGTCAGCGAACACTGCAGTGTGTCACGGCCACCGCCTTAAAAGCAAATAAAGCCATTTCGAAACGGCTGTTCTTTGGGGATGGCACCGAAGTGATAATCTATCTCTCTCCCCCCCCCTCTCTCTCTCTCTCTATATATATATATATATATATATATATATATATACATATATATATATATATATATATATATATATTACACTTAAAATGCAATTCTATCTTCAAATGTGATTTCGACCTTTCACAATGCGGTAATCCTAGACTTAATCTTGTGCAAATATATATATATATATATATATATATATATATATATATATATATATATATATATATGTATATGTATATATAATTATTTATCATTACTACTTTTCAATGTCCACATACAAATATGTTTCATCTTAACCTAGAATGATCAGTGTGGCGAGGTATAACTGCACCAGCGATCGCTATATTCGAACGCCGGGCTGAAATCATCTTTGACTTCTATCCAACACACACACATAAATACACAAATATATATATATGTGTGTGTGTGTGTGTGTGTGTGTGTGTGTGTGTGTGTGTGTGTGTGTGTGTGTGTGTGTGTGTGTGCGTATATATATATATATATATATATATATATATATAATATATATATATATATATATAAATATATAAAGAAATAATACAAGATGAGAATAACAAATTTGCAAAATACAATATCATTCTTTGAAAAACCATGGCTTAAGGAAGGAATAATAAAATTATTGTATTTGAAACCCATTGTTATGAACAACTGATGACTTAATAGATATTGTATTTTGCACAATTTTTATTCTCATCATTTACTTGATTATATAATTGCTCTATATCGAGCATCACTTTTCATGATAGGTTTTGTTCTAAAGCTATACATTATATATTTATTCCCATGTCCCCTCTCTCTCATTCTCTCTCTCTCTCTCTCTCTCTATATATATATATATATATATAGAGAGAGAGAGAGAGAGAGAGAGAGAGAGAGAGAGAGCGAGAGAGAGAGAGAGAGATGGAGAGAGAGAGAGGGAGAGAGGAAAAATTATATCTCTTGATTTCGTGATTACTATAATTTTCTTTCTCTCTCTCTCTCTCTCTCTCTCTCTTTCTATCTCTCTCCATCTTTTTCGTACACAGTCTATATCTATCTATCTATCTATCTATCTATCGCTATGTTCCACTCCATTAAAATGCCATGGCTATCTGAGTTGCCGATTCCCTACACATAAATGCCCTTCGGACAAAGTCCCCACCGTTTTCAACATCCACCCCTTCAAAACAAACCGCATCCGTTCTACTCCAATAAGATTATCCACTGCCGCCGCCCTTAAAGAACTTGTTTCATTTTGCGACAAGTCCAACGTCCAGGCCATTAAATGGCGCCAACCAACACCGAAAGGTAAAAAGAAAAACATTTATTTTTTTTTGTTATCGTTTTTTTTTTATTTCGCCAACCACAACAAAAGAAAACAACCTGGCTAACAACCGATTGGGCCACAAGAAACACGCAATCTTGTCAAGTCGAACTTGAGAAAAAAAATGAATTTAGAAAAGTTGATTCTGAGAATTTAAAGGAAGCAAGAGCTTTCTCTTCACGGGTAGAGATTCGCATATCTAGGCGCAGACACACACACACACACACACACACACATTAACCACATACTCACTCGGGTTCGTTCAATAGAGACAGTGATTCAGTGGGTATAAAACATAGAGAGGAAGGGGGAAAGAGAGAGAAAAGAAAAGAAAGAGGGAGAGAGACTTGTTTATATTCATGTCTACAAAAAGCCGTCAAGATTGGATGCATCTTTCTATGAATACAATAATATGAACAGTTTGAGATAGATATACAGATAGATATGAGTATTGGGTTACATAGATACATCTAATACTAATGGAAATTTGGTATATATCTGTCTGGAGCCGACACTATACTATTATTTCTATGTCTAAAGTTGATATCTATCTTCTATATAGTATAGTTCAATAACTTATCTAGGAGGTAGTGTAGTATCTGTTCTGTGGTTTTTAGACCATCCTCCAAGGTATCAATTCCCCAGCTGGGCGAATAGTGTAGTATTTGTTCTGT